>CAEFZP010004725.1:0-22815 GCA_903064625.1 Mallotus villosus | reverse complement strand
TGATTTAGTGACTCATTCTTAAAATGGCTTTAGTAAACGCCAGATCAGCGTCGAATAAGACTTTTATTTTGAATGACTTTTTCACCAGCCATGACCTGGATTTTCTATTCCTGACGGAGACGTGGGCTAAGGTCGGGGAGTCTACAATGTTCGGTGAACTCTGCCCACCTGACTGTTGTTTCATTAGTTCCCCGAGGAGCACTGGGAAAGGTGGAGGTGTAGCTATGGTCTTCAAGAGCTTGTATAAGCTTCAAACTATTTCTGTTGGCTCATACTCATCATTCGAACTGCAGTGTGTGCTGATTGAGTCTGCTTCCTCAACAACTTTATGTGCGCTGGTCTATAGACCTCCTAAGAGTGACAAAGCTTTTATTGTAGAATTCTCGGAATTCTTATCTCTGGTGGTCCCGCTGTACGATCGTTTGCTGCTGTTGGGGGATTTTAATATTCATGTGTGTTGTCCTGGTAAACCTTTGGTCTCTGAGTTTAATAATGTATTGAGTTCTTGTGGTTTCACTCAGCATATTGCAGGTCCTACACATGTTCTTGGTCACACACTCGACCTGATTATGTCTTATGGTTTTCCTATTGATAGTATTGAAATTAAGGATGCTAGTTTCTCAGATCATTTGCCTATTGTATTTAATATTTTTACGCATGGCCCTTTATCCACTGTTAGGTCCACTGGTCAGTATTCTCGTTTTATAAATTATACTACTGTAGCCAAATTTTCTGACAGTTATCAGGAAAATGCGGCTGAAACATTGATCTTATCTACTGCTCAATACTGTTCTAACCTGGAGGAGTTGCTTTCATTATTCTACTCATCCTGCTTAACCATTTTGGACTCTATTGCTCCTCTGAAGTTGAAACGAGCTAAAACAATGAAATCTTACCCTTGGCTAGATGATAATTCCCGAACTTTGAGGCGGGCCTGTCGTATAGCTGAGAGGAGATGGAAGAAGGACCGACTTACTGTCTCTTATGAGATTTTTAATGACTGTTTGAGGAGCTTTCAGAATGCATCTAAAAAGGCTAGAATAAGATACCTCTCAGATTTAATTAATACACACACTAATAGACCTAAGATTTTATTTGCAACCTTTAATTCTGTAATTAATCCAAGCTGTCATTATAATGTAGCTCCTTCTGGTGAAATCTGTGACAAATGTCTGTGTTTTTTCCTGGACAAAATTAATACCATTCGCTCTTCTCTTGATAAATCCCCTGTGGTTAATGTTCGGCCTTTGGTTTCTGTTTCTAATGTTTTTTCCAGTTTCCAACATGTCTCCCTTCCTGCTCTTGGTGACATGGTTAGTGGTATGAGGCCATCCTCCTGTCCTCATGATATTGTCCCAGCGATAGTTTTGAAATCTTCATTCACATCACTTGGACTTAGTATCCAGTCAATTATAAATTTGTCTCTGGATCGTGGTGTTGTCCCTGCTTGTTTTAAACATGCTACTGTTCAACCTCTACTTAAGAAACCCAACTTGGATCAAGCCAGTCTGAACAATTACCGACCTGTGTCTAGACTGCCTTTTCTGTCCAATTTATTGGAGAAAGTTGTGTTATCTCAACTACTTCCTTTTTTAAAGTCATCAGACATTTTTGAACCTCTGCAATCAGGGTTCTCAGCTCACCATAGCACTGAATCAGCATTATTGAAAGTGTTTAATGATTTACTGTGTATTGTCGATTCTGGGAACAATGCTGTTTTGATTTTATTGGATCTCACCGCTGCCTTTGATACGGTGGATCATGACATCCTCATTGCGAGGTTGGAACACTGGGCTGGGGTTAAGGGGACTACACTACAGTGGTTCAGGTCCTATCTCACTGACAGGACCTTTTCAGTCACTGTAGATAGCTTTTCCTCTTCCGTAGCTCCTGTCTCCTCTGGGGTTCCGCAGGAGTCAATTCTGGGGCCAATTCTTTTTAATCTGTATATGCTTCCTTTAGGAGATATAATTAGGAAACACAACATCTCGTTTCATTTTTACGCTGATGACACACAACTTTATCTGCCTTTGAAACCCAATGATACTGTTCAACCTCTTTTAGACTGCATTTCAGATATAAAGAAATGGCTTTCCAGTAATTTTCTCCAACTAAATGAGGAAAAGACCGAAGTAATTATTTTTGGTCCTGCTGGCTCGAGAGCTAGTCTTGGTAACATGGTTAGTAAATATTTTCCCAGTGTCAGCTCTCATGTTAGGAACCTTGGGTTCATTATTGACTCGGACCTTGGGTTGGTCAAACAGATTAACTCTGTGGTAAAAAATAGTTTCTATCAGTTGCGACTGATCTCCAGGGTTAAATCTGCATTGTCTTTTAAAGACCTTGAAACTATCATCCATGCTTTTATCACCTCACGTTTGGATTACTGTAATTCCCTCTATGATGGTCTCCCCCAGTCCTCAATTGCCCGTCTTCAGATGGTGCAGAATGCTGCTGCCAGAATTTTATCGTCCACTAGAAAGTTTGACCACATTACCCCAGTCTTGGCCTCTTTGCACTGGCTTCCTGTCCAGTTTAGAATACATTTTAAAATATTATTGTTTGTTTTCAAAGCTCTTAATGGACCGGCCCCTTCATATATCTCGGACCTTGTAAAATTGCACGCACCCATTAGGTCACTGAGGTCTGCTGACAAGCTTCTTTTATACACTCCCCGATCACGCTGTGTACGCACAGGTGATAGGGCCTTTACAGTTGCTGGTCCTAAGCTGTGGAATCAGCTTCCCATATCTATCAGGCAGGCCCCTTCATTGTCTGTTTTTAAATCCAGGCTTAAGACCCACCTCTATGTTCTGGCGTTTCCCACCACTTGACTTGTGCTGTTGCTTGTTTTTCTGTTGTTGACTGTTTTGTATTTAGTTTTACTGTGTTTTTTTTTAATTTTTTGTTTTAAATTTTTTTAATTTTTTTTTAAATAGTATAAAAAAAAATGTATTTGGATTCTGTTTTGTGCTTTTGTTCGGCACCTCGGTCAGCCTTGCTGTGTTTTGAGTGTGCTTTATAAATAAAATTTACTTACTTACTTACTTACTTACATTCTCAACGACTGTAATAAAATTGGAACTGTGCACTTCTAGCCCTTGATTATCGGCTGCACTTTTTACACACACTGTTTGTATCAGGGGCGTAGGTTTGTTTTCAAACGTGGTTGGGAGAGATTTTAGTTTTTAAAACTGGAGGATGCGGCCATTGAATATAATTTAACAAGTAAGAGGGACAGATTTTTCAAAAAGTGATCAAATGACACCTCCACCCCTGGTTTGGATAAATGCATCAGCTAGATGAATTATGCCATGGGGGCATGACTCGTGTTCACTTGAACCACCTGATTATGTGTGTGGAAGTAGCATGTAGAAGAGTGTGTAACGTTGTGTTGTCTCAACAAAAGAAACACAATAAATGAGTGTGTACAATGTCTCATGGTATAATAATTTCACTTGATTATCTGTTTTTAAACATCATTTCATTGTAATGAATGCTAATAGGGTATTGCGACAGCTTATTGGAAACTTTTGTTGCTCGTATAATAAGCTTGATGACTAAAGGAAACCATGACTAAAGACTGAATAAAATGTTGATTGTAACCTATGATTCTTTTTCACACTTGCTAATAAGAAAGTATGTCTTTTGTTTAAAGATACATTGAAACAACTGTCTAGGGTGTGTTTCCAAGTGACCTGTGTGATATTTTTGTAACATTATTTTAATGATGAAATTAAATAAAAAAATATTTTTGCCTTCCTGGGTGTATCAAATATTCTAGTTTGTCTATTTCCTAATAAACTCCCAATAAACATACAGTATGCACATAACATGATGAGGGATGCAATCACGGTAAATAATCTCTCTGTATTATGATATTAGTGTAATGCGAAAGTAAAATATAAATTTGTAGCCCAAAATGGTTTTTGACGCTTTATTGTGATGAATGGCTATCGTCAAGTAGATACAGGAACATGTTTCACTTGAGCTTTTTAGCTTGTAGGTAGCTCTCCTCCCTCAGTTTGAACTTGTGTTCAGAGAGCGTTCCAGCAGGTCCTGCATGCTCCCTGATCGGCCTTCAGGACATGCAGGGTGGTCTGGAACATGTCCTGCCACTAGACCACCTGCTCCTGGTACAACCTATCCTGTGCAGCATTTGAGGTGTTGCTGCTTTGCTCGGAGGCGGAGGCTAGCGTCTGCCGGAGGAGGTCCATCTCCTCGTTCATCAGACTCCTCTGTAGGGAGACCTCCCTCTGCTGGTACGTCTGGGCCATGTCCTCTTCTGCTGGAGGGCCTTGAGCTGGTCTTCCATTAGGGACTTCTTACTCCTCAGCGACGCCAGTTGGCGTTCCAGATGCTGCCATTTCCCCTCCAGGGCCTTGCGAGACCTCTGCTCATTGTCCATCCCGACCCGGTAAACAAAACATCAGAAAGAATCTGGAAGGAGAGAGATACAGCTTGTTTGATGTATCCTTTAGATGCACAGAAGAAGGTAATGCAACTGAAACTAAAGGTGATGAATAACAAAAATGAAGCTCACATCAATCTTGTCATCTTTTTCAGCAATGGTCTCCTCATTGTCTCTCAGGGTCTTCAGGTATTCTTTCACCCTTCAAAACCGTGGCAGCATTGCGGAGGAAGCATTGCTGTTTCCTCAGCGCTCCGTTCTCCTTCTCTAGGCTCCTCCAGCAGGTGTGGAAGGCCTCCTCGTGGCTCCTCCTCTCCCCTGCGGCCCCATGCGCCCTGGCCAGCTCCTGCTTGGTCGCCACCAGCCGGAACAGCGCCACACCAAGTCCCACGGTCCAGGGAGCGTGCTCCACGATGACCAGGTACGCTGGGTCCCAGGGCAACACTGCTGAAGAGTCACCCTGTATCCATGGGAACACGGAAAATGACAAGTTCTAGATCCACGAGGTGCTGGAATCTGAGGTGCTCTGATAGAAGACGGTCTGGTCCAACACGGTTGGGTTGAAGACGGTCAGATATGTCATGGTTGGGTCGAACATGGTCACAGACCTGATAGTTGGATCGAACACTGTATGATACAACCCGGTTGTGTTGAAAGTGCTCAAATTTAATATGGTTGGGTTCAACATGGTTTGATTGAACAAACTGGCCAGTGTATGAAACTCCTCTACCTTCCTGTCAGTGTTTGTTCGCTAGATGGCGACATATGAATGCCAGGAATCTTTCTATGCATGCCAGTTTTTATTGTCCTCCAGGCAGGCCCGCCCAAAAGGGGGCAAAGCTTTCTGGGGCCCAGCCGCAGTGCCAGCAATAATCATGTTCATCCTAAATATTGTGGTGTGATCTATAATAGCGTGACACTGTCTGGACACCAGGGGGCAGGAGTGGGGTGAGTTCCGGTAGTGATCAAAGTTAAGCCATGTGAATCTACCTATGGAATCTACCCTGATGCGTCCTTATTCTATATCTAAAGAACCCAACACGACAGCGATCTTTATGAGGATGGATCAATACTTTTTTTTACAAAGTCTGTCAACATTCAATCGAACATTCTACTTGAAAAAAATCTGCAGATTTTGTTTGGGCTTGCTCATCACTGAGTAGGCTAAGTCTCTCTCGGTTAACATAAATGTAGGAGAGAGCACACACGCGCATTCACTGGACCTTTTCAGGACCCCAGCAATTTCTGTAGACGGCCTGCCTCCAGGTGCCTTAATATCTTATCATAATCATAATATCTTAATCATATTCTAAAGCAAAAACCTCTATACTCTGTAACCAACTCTGCAACAATTGCTGCTATTCTTGTCTCAATTGCTGTTTGTATTTACTGTACATGTCTATTTGTTCACTTATTGCACTTTACACATGCCATGCTCTGCACTTTTTGCAGTTTTTCACTTCTGGTTGGATGCTAAACTGCATTTCGTTGCCTCAGTACTTGTACTCTGTGCAATGACAATAAAGTTGAATCTAATATAATCTAACCATGCAAACTTAAAGCCTTTAAATCAAGAGGAAGGGATGCAAGAAACCATGTAATTTAAACAGGGTCCTCCTATTTTAAAGCATCTCCTAGTTGTTATTCTGCACGAACTGTCCATCTGGTGTGCGTGCGATGGAGAAATAACTATACCAGACTTCCATGTGCTCAGCCAGGACCTTTGGAGATCTGCTTAATCACAGTTTAATTTGAGCCCACCCTGCAGGTGAGGCTATACAGACCACCAACTAAAATAACCCTAACCTTTTCGTGTTTATACCCATGGCACCTCTCTGTCAGGTAATTTCTCAAAGCTCTGTTAATATCGATGTTCTAATGAATCCCATTTCTTAAGTCTTTTGCACTCGTTTGTTTTGATGTGGCATAGGCACTGAAATGTCCTTTATGGTACTGCAGCACACATTTTATTTCCAGAAAATGGTGATAGAGAGAGAGATTTCTATTGGTAATTGACAATAAAAACATTGCAGTGATATGTCATATAAATCTATATATAATATAATATAATGCTGACATGACCAATAACTGAAAGGTCCAGCTGCCAAATTCCAATAGAAGGAGTGCAGAAAAAACTACAGTTCTATTTCTGCCATTGTTATGAGTTAAGCATGCAGCCAGGGGGACAAAAGACGGTTGAGAAGAACCAAGACAGATATCTGCCAATAAAGGAAGGAGAGCATCTGTGGATAATGTAGGTAATGGGAAACCTGAATGCGTGGTTCCCAACTTTGAACGCTCTCTTTGTTTTGGTCATAGAGGTCCTTGACGTCACTGCTATGTGCTTGTTATTTGGGAAGCAGCGTACAGTTTTAACGGGAACCTACGTCCATGCAAAGGTTGCGGTAGTCAGGTATGCAGTATGTGCTTAACGATAAACACGTGCTTTCTACTTCATTTGATCAAAGATTTCATAAAACCCATTCATGTTAACCTGACCTATAATGTTCTAACTTTTCCTGTCTGATATTTTAATTGTATTTTTTGGGATAATGTAATACCTCAGCCTATACCTCAGACATTGTTGGTTCAGGCCCAGCTTTTAAAACTAGAAAATCTGTGATTGGATTCCCCCCATTGCGGTACGTGGGGGTGCTATTGACAGTCAAAGTTCTCCATTTAAATGTAATTCAACCTACTTCAGTATTAGAATCAACTTCGTCAATCTTACTTCCTAAATCAATTTGAAACCCTAGAAAACCTCAATTTGAAAAATAAATGCAATAAGATAGATAAATCCAATAGCCTAATGCTAAAAGATCAAAAGTCCAGTTTCCTGACCATAGGTTTAATAATAGGCACTGGTGAATTTATAGAGACTAATAATTATCATCTAACAAAGGGCCAGTGAGGTCTGACAGGGCCAGATGAGTTATAAAGTTTGATGGCCGCTAGCGGGAACGATTTCCTGTAACGTTTCTTTAAAGTGCTGCCTTAGGGTCACAATGACCCGAAGGTTCACAACGACCCATCATTCTGCTGCGACAATTTTACCCAATACAAAAACAAATAAAAAGCATTTTCTTTTGGGTTGGATTGTAGGTCCTTACCATATGACAGAAGCTTTTCGTTAAAGCTAATTTAAATAAAGATCATTCAACTGCTAGGATCAACAATAAACCAAAGTCTTATGATAGGCTACATGAGCCAGAGTCAGCCAACTAACGCTTTGTCATGATTGTTCTCTTCAGTAGGCCTAAAACTATTTGAACAGAAAATACAGTTGTGCTTTCAGGCAAAAGCTTCATGTTGGTTTCTGTAGTTAATGGCCAGTACTTCAGGAGGCTAAGCTGCCACTAATACATGCAGGCGTCTCGGATGTGCCTGTCGCGCTGTTTATGGTCCAGTTGACATTTTGAAAGCGTTTACAGTCTGAATCAGTCCCATCTGACTCTCTCCATGGTTCTGTTTTAAATAAGGTGTCCTTTCCTGTTCAACTGCGACACAGAGATCCTATTCAACATCACGTGCCTGCTAACCACAATGTTCTGTGTGTTTTCATGGGAGAGATAAACATGTTGTATTTACTAAACAAATTCGATATACTTAGCACAGCCTATTATAGACCAGATGCAAAATGTGTGCGCACTACAAGCAAAACGTAACACCCGTGTAGCTTTACATACAATATTTACATTCTTGGTGACCGAAATGAAAGTGTAACCTATTTTACCTCTGGTCAGGCATTACAGGTGCACTGTCGATAGCCTGAGGGTGCTTTCTGTGTGTCTTTCACAAAGAGGTATGCCTAAAATTTACTAAACAAATGAGCCTAACAATAGCCAAATGTCAAATGACATTAATTTGAAGCATGTGCAGCATCCTCTTCTGTGCAGCACCCTTAAATCAAATACAATATTAGTTGTTTTTATGTAGCCAAAAATAATAATAATACAATTATCCAATCCACCGAGGGCCCCTCAATGCCCAAGGACCCCTGGGCACGTGGCCAGATATCCGGCCTTGGGAACACAGCCTGCATTTTGTAGTCCACTGAATGAATGAAACCGTTATTGCCCCGAGGGGAATTTGTTCTGCACCAAGAGCTTAAAAACATAGCTATACATTCAACACTGCAGACAGGACAATACAGTGGACATAACACAATTATTAAAAAACACAGCGAGACAATAAATGCAAGAATAAAAGAATACAAAGATACAACTGAAGGCATCGGAGGAATAACTTGAGAATGTCAGCAGGTCCAGTATACAATGTAAAGTGTAGAGTGTCAGAAAGGATAAAAACATGATCTGATTTGATTGAGCAGATGAATACTTCTTGGGACAAAGGAGGTGATGCCTCTCTTGGTCCTCATCCGTGGCATCATGTACCTGCGTCCTGAAGGTAAGAGTTCACCATTTTGGGGCCAGATTCGCACTGTATTTATCAGTCAGTGATTAAATACTGTCCATGGTTTCACCAGTGACCTTGCTATGAATTTGTCCACTGTGCTACCTTCCATGAAATTGTACTTCACATTTACAGTATACAGTAGCCTATGAATCATAGGCTACTGTATACTTTATGGCAAAACATAAAGTTTATGTAATACATAAACGTAGGCCTAATACTATTAAAAGTGTACATTTACATATTGTACTTTTATATAAATTGTATATAGGCCTACTGTATATACTTTTGTGTCAGAGATCTTTCTTAAGGTGGATTGTTGGTGGTCTATTCTCTTTCATGATGGATGGTCGCTTAACTCTTGGTGTCTGGGACACCTTTACACCATTATAAATGTATGTTTTCTCCACACTTGTCTGCCCACCCCTCTCCATAGAAATATGACTCAATATGTACTCTTATGCAAGTAATACTGTAGGCCTACTTCTAGGCAGATGTGTGTGGAGGAGCAAGTAGACCATGTCTAGTCATACTGTACAAAGTGTTACAATGTTTACCATCAATAATCAATAGTTACTAAATTGATCATTACCAAAACAATGGGGTTGATGCACGATCTTTATTGTAAACATTATTGATAAAAGGTAGTTGATGGCCTCATCATGCAACAGAGTAGGCTACACAATCTATTAATTATTTAATACTAGAAAGAATTAGGAAGATTTTTAATAAATAACATAAATAATAAATAATAAGTAGGCTATACCTTTTATGAGCTGTTATAACATATTTACCTCTTCTTTACTTTTGCAAAGTTTCACTAATGTATCTATTCTCTCCAGCCTCCACTGCAGTCTATCTGCCCCAACTAGAATCCGACTTTTCATAAAAGTCTCTGGTAGTTTTCTAATCTGTTCAACGGTGGCCGTACGAACCCAACTTTTAATTCGTCCGATAAGGTCACTCTGGCTAAATTGCAAAATACTGGCACGTGTTGGTCTGCTGGATCCCGCCGGTGGATTATTCTTCACAAACCGACGCATCTTATTAACGCTCATCTTGTGGCGAGATACGAAACCTGGAAGGATTTGTCGTAGGAATTCGGCACCATCTGAGAAAACAATACACATCCAAAAACGTAATGACTAAAACATGTTTAAATAGCCTAGTGTTCGAAAAGTATTTGTTAATGTTTATAATCGTCCTTACCGCGGCTGATGATCTCAGCGCATGATGCGCAAATGACATCGTGCCAGGTGCTACCTTTTAGCACCACGCGCTCATCCGGGCCAGTACACGAGGAGTGAGGTGTGCACGGAGCCTCAGAGGATATTTCAACTGAAAAGAATCCACTCGGACATTGTTCACATTTAGAATCTTTTTCAGCTGTGCCTGTGGACACAAAAGGCAGTTGGTTAGGCTACAGACTATAGCCACCTTGTCTTCGATACACGGTAATCATTTCCTAGAATACATTAGAATAACTTTTGTTTAAATGGTGTTGCTCTCGGCGTTATATCTACCTTTAGATATCACACCGTAACCCGA
Source organism: Mallotus villosus (assembly GCA_903064625.1). NCBI lineage: Eukaryota > Metazoa > Chordata > Actinopteri > Osmeriformes > Salangidae > Mallotus > Mallotus villosus. The sequence continues at coordinate 12,443 of CAEFZP010004725.1, read as the reverse complement.
AGAGCATTCTGTGTGTCTAGTGCAGTCTTGAAGCCACTTGTTAAAGTAATACCCTTGCTTGCACTCGCACACGCAGTCTTGAGAAGGGGTGCACTCCTTTTTGACTACCCTGTTTCCCACGCACATTCCACAGCGCAGGCACTTGGGTATAAAGTTCCAAAGCTCCGTGAATGAGCCAGTTGGGCACGTCGCGCAATCGCTTTGACCGCTATCATCACTGCAGGCTTTGCGGAGGTAGGTTCCGGGCGGGCAGAGTTGACACTCTAGCAAACGGCCGCTGTACGGGTCTTCATGCTGGAAAGTTTGCATGTGAGGTTCCGTACTGGCAGCGGAGTAACAGCCTAAAATCAGCATCGTTGTCAAAAGGAGCTGTGGACAGAGAAAGGGTAAAACGGTGAAGAGTCAGTTACAATTAGTTTGTCTTACTGTAGCCTAATATTGATAAATAATGTTGATAAAATATTGCCTTTGACTCTGGCAGAATCATCCTGAGGACCCACCATGTTTCTAGGCTATTTTCCACCGCTGTAAAGGCGTTGCGCGCTCTGGTCCTGATGGGAGCTCTTGGTAGGCTAAATCCTTTTATAAAGCCAAAGCTGACGCACATGTATTGGGGCGGGCTTGGTATTTATGAATGGATACAGCATCTCACAGCATCAATGGGCATTAGGCAAAGGTGGGTACGCCTATTAGGAAAAACATGTAGCTATAACTTGTAAGTTGGTAACGAAATGCTGCGTCAGGGTGATCAGAATATACCGGTATGATAGAATGAATTAGGGTAATTCTGCTTCCGTGCGGGAACATGTTGCCATTCAGTCGTAACAAACTAAATAACAAAAAACTTCTGTGAAGTTGCACATTGAACAGAGTGCCACACGCTAACAAGGATGTAGTGGAGTCCAGTTAATGAACACTAAAATTACAGTGTCTTATGAGAACGGAAGTTGAAAGAGACCGGACACGAACCAAGGCACTTATTAAGCAGAATAGTCAGCATCAAAACAAAATATTAACCAAGTAAATTATATAGTAAAAATTCATATATTTTTCGTTTTCAAAAGGGGCAGTGAATGGGTCTAACGGCATAGTGACAGGAAGGCTCTAAACCAAGAACGTAATCATAATACATATTGGGGGGGACACACATCCTAGTCTGGCTCTGCCCTCCTATGTACTTCCGCTCAATTTTGATTTTGCTTCTGTACTAGGTCTGGCTATTTTATGCTACTGGATACCTGAATTTCCCTCGGGATAAATAAAGTATCTATCTATCTATGAGGTACGTATTTCAGATGTTTCAGGTTGATTCAGGATTCGTCCTCCCGAATGTTGACTCCATGGCTACAGCCTTGCTCTAGACCACGTAACTATGTATACAGTTCTACTACAGTTTATAATCCATCGCTACCACTGTTAGTACATACCAGCTCTACTACTGTATATTCGTTATAATCCATCTCTACCACTGTTAGTACCAGCTCTACTATTGTATATTAGTTGTATATAGGTCCCTTGTCCCAGCTGTCATAAAACTCTAATATATGACTCCACACTGTTTAGCACTGTAGCTACATCTTGTCTGCTCTGTGCATGGCCTTATTGTGTTGTATTGTCTGTTTGTATTGTATCGTGTTGTCTGTACATGTTGTCTGTAATTATTGTTAATATGGGAGCTTTGAGAGATACCTGAATTTCCCCACGGGATTAATAGTATATATATATATATATAAAGTATATATCTATCTATCTATCTATCTATACCAGCTCTTCTACTGTGTACAACTATTTGTTGTACTCTATGAGTGTAATCTAATTCTTATTATGAAGTAAGATATTCCGGATGTCATGCTCTTCTTCATGTTTTACCTGATATTTTTCACACACTGCACCTTTCTAATTTATCTTGTCAAATCAAACTTTAATTACGCAACGATGTCAGCACACTGTCAGATGCACGCAAGTAAATTCAACAGCAATTTTTGAATGAAGTCTTTCATTTTGAGAGAAATCTATCTCCATGAGTAGTTTTAAAGGCAAGCAGTACCATCATTGACCTTACATCACATCATTACTGCTTCCAAGAAAATCAACCACGTCGCTTGAGTCTACTTTTCTTTCACACAAAATGGTCTCCTTCTGGCAATGGCAATACATCTGGGTTATTATATAAACTCTGGGGGTTGAGGAATTCATTCTCTAGAGATCTGAGGTAAACATACACGTATTCCATCTTCATGAAAGCATTTAAAAGTAAGACAATTAGAGTAGGGGTACAATTAGAGCCAATGGAAAAAACCTGAAGCACATGACCTTTATGTAATGAATTGTGCCCTCAGTTTATGCCAACTTATTTTGAAAGAGAGTCTGTGGTCTGTAGAATGTCAACTGTAGATGATGAAGGGAGCCTATAAAATCTGTGGGGGGGGTTACGAGGAACTTGTCATGTTTTATTTTTATAATGACACTTCCTGGATATTGACTGGCAGTGACGCATTCAGCTGATGTCTGTGTTGTTTTTGTGAAAAAAACTGACCAGAGCTGACCTCTATACCTACCAACCAATTGGACACCTCAGTCAGAGAGGAGGAAGAGAGAAGAGTAGAATTGCTAACGGACCCTTACATGGACTCAGAGGAGAAGTCTATTTCTGGGGGGAGTCCAAGCTTGGTCATTGCAGTGATGGCAATATATCCGTCTAGCCTTGATTCCAATTTGGTGACACAACAGATGACAATCTCTTGATATTGTGTGACACTGAGACAACATCCTGGGCTTAAGTGCTTCTGTTGTCCTGTGTTTGAACTTTGCAGCTCATAACATTGAATAGACTAAATAACATGTGTGAATGCACTTATTTTGACAAATCGATCTCTTCCATTGCAATCCCCAAATGTTTGTAGAAAGGATTTTAAAAGCTTCGGTTCTTGTGGGAAATATTGTGACTGGGAAACACTCTGGCCACACACACTCACAACATCGTATTTCTGTTAACTTAGTACAAACATATACAATACAAATTAAAAGACATGATGTTCTCGTTCGTATTTGGAGAACAAATTAGACCTCGTAAATCTTTGCCTCCATCTGCTGGTTGGATCGTCGTTTAATTGATATGTTGTTACACGAGTATGGAAAATCTGACAAGAAGAAATGTGAGTTTGAAAATGTACTGGACGCAATCAACCGACTGTTATTAGTACCAGTACATTACTTACAAATATTAGAATTGTTTTAAGGTGTGAGTGATCAATCCTACCGATGGAGCAGTTCTGTACCCGCGAACTCCGAGACAACCATACACTATTTGGAACAAACATTGAAGTATACGGAAGGGCCTGATCTGGGGCATGTATAGTTAATACAACACATTTAATCACTGTACTGGTTTTGGATAAAAGTGTCTACTAAATGAACACATTATTACAAGAAGCCAATCAAAAGACATGCAGATCTAAGCGGTTAATACAGAACACACATTAGCACTCTAACAGTCTACAAAACCTGAGACTATAAGATATAAAGAAAGCATCACTTTTAAATCATTTCTTTATCGTTTGTACACTCTCCAGCTATGCCATGTTCAAATAGGTTCTATATATACACATTGATATCATATTGGACATATTATATAAGTGAAATTGTGTATTATTACAGTAGCAGAGTCTCTCTACTTATCTGATAGTTTATATCTATTTTTAATTTCAGGGTTTCCTGTGAATATCAGCCGTTGGCCGTGTCTTCATTTGTAAAATCTCAGTGATTGGGCGGGTGCTGTTTTGGTAAAAGTCCAATCCCGTGATCCACTCTACATCTCTGACGCGTGATTGGTGGAACCACATGACATCCTCGACCCATAAGGATTCTGAGTCTGCATTCTGGGGGGGTTGCCAGAGAACATGATGGTCAATGGTAGGTAGTAAAGATTCTAGAAGTTTACAAAGATGGTCCACTTTGTATTTTTCCGGTCAGACTTACGTTACAGCTCTCTGAATTATCTGGTCGGTGGGGAACCAGGAAGGAGACTGTCTGAAGCTGCTTGTCGCAGCTGCTGATTGGCTGAGAGGAGTTCCGACAGCTGGTTAGCACTGCAAAGTAGTGTGTGGGGATGGGAATGGTCGTCCCAGACACATAGCTGAGGAGCGACGAGAAGAGCACATATAAACAGGGATTATTATAGCTCTACGGTGGACCATTTGACCGAAGATCGATGGGTCGCAGGTTCAAATCCCTCCTGTAGACTGCTTTGGAAAAAAGCATCTGTTAAATACATTCGTATTATTTTCAAACATATACTAAACTTTAGCATTTCATTCCTAGGGTTAAGTCCCCAGACTGCCTACTGTTGTATCTGGTCAGCTGAGTCATAGTGGCCGTCATAGTTGTAGTCAAACACCGGGCCTGTCACCACGTGCACGCCATTGTACTGACTGGCGTACTTCCTCAGCAGTGTGGAGTGGAAGTAGTCCCACAGCCCTGTGGGGGAGAGGGAGAGACAGAGAGAGGAGGAAGGGGAGAGAGAGTGGAGAGGGAGCAAAGAATGAGGCGAGGGAAGAGGGATATGGTGCAGATGAGAGAACAGAACCGAATGGGCAGGTGATGTGATATGAGACTAGGGGAGTGAGGGAGGGAAGGATGGAGGGATAAATGGAGGGGAGATTGTTTGAACTGGCGTGTGTGTGTGTGTGTGTGTGTGAGTGGTGCAATACTTACTCTTGAACTCAGGGTACATGGGAACTATGTTGCTCATTGTTAGTCCATCGTACTGCTCCTCTGCTGTTGTGTTTAAGTCTGGAAAGCACAAACACACACATTTGTTCTACTATCCTAGTAAGGGCAGCCCACGCACACGCCAGTTGAAGTAGAACTGAGGCCCTCTCAGCCATATCTTGTTGAAGGAAAACTCCCAGCTGCATTCTTTTGGAGGGTGGAGTGCGCACATCATGGGAGGAAATATAACACATGAAGTTTCCCCCTCAAGGGGACTCCTCAAGTCTGCACGGTTAGGAACACTACATACAGACCCACTGGCAGGGACGGAGCAGGAGGGTTGGGGGGGGGGTGGGGGGGAGGATGGGGGGGAGAAGGAAGAGGATGAAAAGAGGTGGATGAGGAGGAGTAGAGGGAGACGGAGGAGAAAGGGAAGGATGACTATGACAACATTGGATGAGTAGAATTCGCTGATAGGACCAATCTGGTGCTGTGCCACTTGGCGCCCGCGTTGCCATACTCACTGGGCGGGTAGAGGAAGGCGTGGGAGATGTTCCCGGCCGCTGGCTGGCTGTACTGGTCACATCTGGGACTTGTTGCAGGAGGAACACGCACATCTGCCCTGAGGCAGTCTGGGGTTACCACGGGTAACGGGCCTATGTCGTCCTTTGAGGTAGAGGGGAGGTTGTGGGAGAAATGTAAATTCAGTTAATGGTTAGCAGTAGGTTCAGGGTTAGGCTTTGTATTTGGTTAGGGTTTACAAAAACACAAAACTCGGAGAAGCACGTGATTGCTCACACCGTAACCTTACAGGTTTGTCCAGGGTGAAGGAGCTCCAGAGGGGCATGAGCATCCTCTGACTGTACCCGCTGACGAAGCCCTGATGTGGGAGCAGACAGTAGTCCTCCCCTCCCTGCAGCATTCTGGGACGACCAAACAACATATGCCTCCATTCCACCTCGGACACTGGAGAGATTGGGATTATGGAACTATATAGTCTAACTATGTAGTTATGTAGTGTCACTATATTATATATTAATAGAGTTTGTGTATATGAGCCGATAATATCCTGTAGCAGAGGTGTTTTACAATACACATATGGAACGGACCCATCTGTTGTGCATTTCTGTAAACCCTGTCAGCATACCTATAGTCTCATACAGGATCAATAAACATTTCGGAATAAAAAAAAATTGGATACTGTTTGGTTGGGTCAGTATATACAGTAAATGCTCAATAGATGCTTGATTCAAAATTAATTTAAGCACATTTGATATCAGCTAACCTTCACCCTGAATTCTTACGAGCTAATCTTCGGATGAAAAGGTTTACCTTCTGTGGAAGATAGATTCAGGCGGCTATTAACACTGTTCCCGGACTGAGGAGACAAAAAATACAAAAAGATATGATTAGGAACAACAACAAAGTTGAAAGCGTAATGATGATGCATGCGCGATGTGAAACATCGTTAGATAAACTAAACAAACTCAAGTTGGAAAGGTTTCAGTTTGAATCCCAGGGCTGACTGTTCACTTTGTCAGAATTACAACCGTGGACACTGTAAAAACCTCAGTGTCTTATATAAACAAGCACACACAAAGTCTCCATTCACAGACGCACGAGGTCCAGAATTGGGTCATTTATTTCCAGTTTCGAAATCCCTCTTGCCAATTGAGTCAAGTTCTCAGCACAGTATATAATGCAATGTATGACGGTATTCTTTTTGACCTTTTATGAAGTGATTTAATTTGATAGAGAGTGAGAGACAGGAAAGCAGAGAGAGAGGGGAGGACACTGTGATGTGCACTCTACCCTATGAGCCACATGGGCGGCTCCCCAGATGATTTATTCAAGTTTTTTTATTTCAGCTGTGATTAGGGGAATAGTCCTGTTTTATTGCAAACCATTCCCTGCAGGAAACGGATAAAATACTTGATTTCCCCATCCAGAAAGTCAGTGGTTCAACTCTCAGTCAGTGGTTCCTTTCAAACAAATATGTAAGCGAATACATAAACAAACATCATATATAAACCAGAACACTGTATATGAACAAATCTCTCTCTATATATTTGTTATAGATAAATACATGAGACGTACCAGAGCTGGGCAGGAGCAGCCCAGGGGGTCTGTGGGTTGGAGGGCCAGGAGAGGGCACTGCCCCGGGGGGGTCTGCTCTGGGGGGGGTGTTGGGGTGTGCCAGGGCACCCTCAGCAGGTGGTTCATACTGCCATGGGTCCCGTTGTTTTGGTACGGCGAGATCTCCAGCACGTCTGTGTACACACACGCGTGAGTAAACACACGCATTCAGATGGACACACACACACCAATCCATGCATACATATACAAACACACGCAAACACAAATCGCCATCACCTACACCCTGTTGTGTGCGGATTGCGCATCCTATATCTTCCCCTGTCTTTCGCTCTGTCTTTGCCAATGTGTCCTGCCCTTGTCCTATCCTGTCCAGGTGGTTCTGCTTGTATTTTTTTCCGACGCGGTGGAGACGCTCTGCCCTTTGCTGTTACCCTGGCTGCCTTGGACTGCTCTCCCGGCTTTGGACTCTTAACGCTAAGAGCTTCTTAAGAGCGTGCTAACAGCGTTCTAAAGCGTTCTTAGAACGCTCTTAAGAAGCTCTTAGCGTTAAGAGCTTCTTAAAGAATCTGGGAAACCCGGACTGTGTCTGTCTACGGACTGTCTCTCTGGTCTCTGGCCATCTTGGACTACCCCAACCCAGTCTCCGGCTCTCAAGCCTGCTTGATCCCGAGCCTTTTGCTCGTGAGACTTTTCTGTTTTCAGGAATCAACTTTCTGTTCAGCGCTCCACGCTTGGGTCCTCATTTCAGCCAGTCGTGTCAACTAGTTAACAATTGAAGCAAAATGATACAGTGCTAACAAAGCAAATAACATTTCAGAGTACCGTATATAAACATATATCATTTATAAACATATATCATTTATGCTTATGACTTCCATACATAGCCACTACACTACACAAGGTTGTACTGTACTGTAGTACTCCCCTCACATAAGGTTGTACAGCTCAGTCATGACAACTAGTCAACAGAAGCACAATGATACAGTGCTAACAAAGCAAATAACCTTTCAGAGTACCGTATATAAACCTAATTTATAGTTATGACTTACATATATAGCCACTACATTTCACAAGGTCGCACTGTACTGTAGTACTCACCACACATAAGGTTGTACAGCTCAATGTTGGAGAATGGTTGCACCTCCGTCTTGGACAGGAACTTTGGCCCGTAGCTCAGGAACATGGCCTGGGAAAAAGAAACACAGGTTTGCCTCTAAAGCACAAACAAAATACTGTATGTAAAGAATGAGAGTCCGGGTCAAGGTATGTGTGGTCGGGGGTCAGGGTATGTGTGGGGTCAGGGTATATGTGGGGTCGGGGTATGTGTGGGGGTGGGGTATGTGTGGGGTCAGGGTATGTGTGGGGACAGGGTGTGTGTTGGGGTGAGGGTATGTGTTGGGGTGGGGTATGTGTGGGGTCAGGGTATGTGTGGGGTCAGGGTATGTGTGGGGTGGGGTATGTGTGGGGTCAGGGTATGTGTGGGGTCAGGGTATGTGTGGGGTCAGGGTATGTGTGGGGTCAGGGTATGTGTGGGGTCAGGGGTATGTGTGGGGTCAGGGTATGTGTGGGGACAGGGTATGTGTGGGGTCAGGGTATGTGTGGGGCAGGGTATGTGTGGGGTCAGGGTGTGTGGGGTCAGGGTGTGTGTGGGGACAGGGTATGTGTGGGGACAGGGTATGTGTGGGGACAGGGTATGTGTGGGGACAGGGTATGTGTGGGTCAGGGTAGTGTGGGGGACAGGGTGGGGTGGGGTGTGTGGGGACAGGGTGTGTGTGGGGACAGGGTATGTGTGGGGACAGGGTGTGTGGGTGGGGGTGGGGTATGTGTGTGGGGTGGGGTATGTGTGGGGTCAGGGTATGGTGTGTGGGGTCAGGGTATGTGTGGGGTCAGGGTATGTGTTGGGGTGGGGTATGTGTGGGGTCAGGGTGTGTGTGGGTGTGGGGTGGGGTATGTGTGGGGTCAGGGTATGTGTGGGGTGGGGTATGTGTGGGGTCAGGGTGTGTGTGGGGACAGGGTGTGTGTGGGGACAGGGTATGTGTGGGGACAGGGTATGTGTGGGGACAGGGTATGTGTGGGGACAGGGTGTGTGTGGGGACAGGGTTGTGTTGGGGTGGGGTATGTGTGGGGTCAGGGTGTGTGTTGGGGTGGGGTATGTGTGGGGTCAGGGTATGTGTTGGGGTGGGGTATGTGTGGGGTCAGGGTATGTGTGGGGACAGGGTATGTGTGGGGTCAGGGTATGTGTGGGGACAGGGTATGTGTTGGGGTGGGGTATGTGTGTGGTCAGGGTATGTGTGGGGACAGGGTGTGTGTTGGGTTGGGGTATGTGTGGGCTCAGGGTTTACCCCTCCTCTGTACTCACATGCATGCTGTCTACATCGTTGTCCCATCCATGATTACCTCCAGAGCAGAACTTCAGAGAACCTGGGGTCCTTTTACATCAATAACAAATATCAGATTACACCAGGGATCTTCCAGGCACAATCCACACTGACATAATAACAACTTGGGACTTCACACACAAACAATAATTATACAAAGCTAACTCTTACTACATCCTTCCCGAACACGTTGGTTGTCTGTCTATCAACCACAACACAAGAGAGACTTCCAAGGTACAGATCATATATACAGCATCTTTATGAAAATAGCTTTTAAACATACTTCAGAAAGACTTTGAGACACTTAATTGCCGGTTTAACTCTTTGAACTGATGTGAATGAACTGTGTGCAGTTTATGTTGCCAGGCCAACAGATCTTTCTGCTGTTTTTGGAAGGAAGGGAGGCCAAATAATCCACAAAGAATGAACAATAAGCTTGTTCATTTTTTTGAATCAAACCCAAAACAAAAGAGGAATCCCCTGTTCCTGAAGAGACACCACCCTGGAGGTTTCCCATTCAACCCCAGGTGTCACTGACCTGGTTCATCTTGTCAACCAGGTAACAATGAGACACAGTTTAGGTAGATTAGGATTGATGGAAAACCTACAGGATAATATATCGTATCTATCCAGGAACATAGCTGGGCAGATAAACTAATGATGAGAATAGTCATGGATGTTAGATTTGTGTGTGCTAGCTAAGGGTTCCATAGAAACCTACAGTGTACTCTCTCTTTTCAGAAACAAGGTGGGGCAGACCTTTAGGGTAAATCGAATGCATAGGGCAGGAGTGTTCAATCCTGGTCCTCTGGGTCCACTGTACTGTATGTTTTCGATGTTTACCCTGCTCCAACACACCTGATTCCAATGAATGGTCGTTTAGGCTTCCACAGTGCCTGATAACAACCCATTCATTGGAATCAGGTGTGTTGGAGCGGGGACATATCTAAAGCAGGTGTAACTGTAAGTCGCTCTGGGTAAGGCGTCTGCTAAATGACTTCATGTAATGTAAATGTAATGTGACCTGCGCAATTTCGGTCCTCGAGGGCCGGTGTCCTGCATGTTTGAGATGTTTCCCTGCTCCAGCACACCTGTTGCAAATGAATGGGTTGTTATCAAGCTCTGTGGAAGCCGGGTAACGACCATTCATTTGAATCAGGTGTGTTGGAGCATGGAAACATCTAAAACATGCAGGACACTGGCCCTCGAGGACCGGAATTGCCCAGGTCACATTACATTTACATTACATTAAGTACGCTCTTATACAGAGCAACTTACAGTAAGTACAGGGACATTCTCCCCAAGGCAAGTAGGGTGAAGTGCCTTGCCCAAGGACACAACGTCATTTTGCATGGCCGGGAATCGAACCAGCAACCTTCAGATTACTAGCCCAATTCCCTAACCTCTCAGCCATCTGACCACCCCTATGATAGGGTCTGAGATGTACCTCTCTAACAGCCATTGAGGTGTGACCAGTACGGTGACGTCCTCGATGCGTCTGTTGTTGGCATAGTGGAAACGTTTGGGCAGATGTGACTTGAGGTAGGCCTTAATCTTCTGGTCTGGTTTCTTGCACTGAGGACAAACAGCAACAGATGATACATCTGGATTCATTTCGCTTTCATCCAAGGGGACATACAGGTGGGAGGATTTGAACCAGTGACCCCAAATGCTTTACCGCTGAGATATACCCATCCCAACCCTTACGAGGTGGAGAGGATACAGATGTGTTGTGTTTCAGTTCATTGAACTTCAGTACCAGTCAAACGTGGAACACACACATGGAAACTTGAAAATTGAACGATGTGTGTGAATAAAGTGTGTGTGTGTTTGTGAGTCGTGGGCACACACTGTAACCGGATCCCAACTGTGCTTCTCACTCACCGTCATGTTGGCCACAAGACCTTCTGAATCCACTAGCAAAAAGACACCAGAGACAGCAGTTTCAGCTCTAAGAATAAGGGTCAACATGTGACCAACAGTATTGGATTTGATTGGACGCTTCCAGCTGGTGCTCACAGGTCTGTGTCTTGTCCCTGGCCCCGGATCCGTCCGAAGGGCCCTTCAGCTACGTACAGGTGCCCCACGTTCCCCAGCAGATCCTGCAAGACCTCCTTCCTGTCACAGCTCATGGCTTCCATACCTGGGGATGGGAGGGGACACACATCAATCCTGGTACGCAGCCCCACAAAACTGTCATATAAACACACACATATGGTCATGTAGACACATACATATACACTTACAGTTCATGTTCATCCATACATACTTCCAACACCACAAAAGCTTCCCATTTATAAGCCGTCATATAAGAGAAGGAATGTTTGTTTTTCTTGTTTGTTTTTGTTCTACAAGGGTGTACAGGGGGGTATTCCAGGTAGCCGGTTTTGTGAAAACTCTGAGTTGTTAACCCTGAAATAGGCAAACTCCGAGGTTTCCGTTCCAGAAAGAGAGGTAACGAAACCTTTTGTAAATTGCCATGGTAACTTACGCTGTGAACTAACCTGGTCGCGAGCAGGTTAGTTCCATGCCAAACTCTGAGTTTTACCTATCCCCTCCCACTTCTGAGTTTGATAGCGTTGGAAGACATGGGATATCGTTCCTGGTTCAGCCGAGCGATCTCGAACAAAATTAAATTCGCTTAGTTTTATACGCCAGGAGACGATTCAAGACTGCGATTTGATGTGCTTTAATTCCCTGATGAATGCCTAAGTTAACGTTACGTTTCCCGTCACGATCTGTAATTTAATTTGAGCAACATTCTCAGCCCTTGGGTCTTCATCGCTAGTGTTTATACGCCGTGGACGTGCACACATAATTGACCAAAAGCTTTTTGGCACTGAAATAAAGAAAAATCATTGAAATTGTAGGATTGGTCTTCTTCATTGCCTACAAATAGAAATCTAACAATGAGTAGCCTTGGTTTGAAGGAAGATGGGAAACTGAACAGTAGGCCTATTAACATTAACCAAATAATGCCAATAGCCTACCAATTGCAGTTATTTGACTCTTTGGGTTAAATCAAAGCAAGAATGGTCAAATTAAAGTGAAATAATATAATCATGTAATCATATTGCAAATGAATGAAATCAATGAAAGTTAACTAGGCCTATACTCTACCACACTGTAAAAAATATCCATTGGGTTGACTTAAAAAACGTAAGTTCAGCAGCTGCCTTAAAGTGTCAAGTAAAATCAAATTGGATTTAAGAATTGTTTCAACTCATTATTTAAGTCTAGTTTAGGGCTGGATTGTTC
>CAEFZP010004720.1:0-23460 GCA_903064625.1 Mallotus villosus | reverse complement strand
GGCGGGAGCTTGGGGGGAGGCTGGGGGCTGGGGGGAGGGTGTGGCTGGAGGCCAGTATGGTCGTCTTGGCAGGGAGACCCCGTAATAACCTGCCTAAAATGCGCATCATCTCAACCTTCAATCTGGGAGCTCGGAGAACATTTGTAAGGTGTCCATAAAGCAGTACTGCTTGCCATCAGCTTTGTTTGGTGTGTGGGTTGTGTGTGCGAGCGTGTGGGTGTGTGGGAGGGGGGGGGGGGGGGGTATGTGTGTGTGTGGCTCATGTCTGTCCTCTCGCTTCAAATTACTCCACTCCCTGAGCCAAATGAGAGAATAAATAGTGAATCAGCTGAAGCTAAGGAGAGCTTACAGCCTCCAACTCAGACTACAAGCAGCATACACACTCTCTCACAACACACACACACTCACACACTCAATCACACAAACACAACTCACACACACACACACACACACACACAACTCACAGCACACACACTTTGACTGGTGCTCCCTCCTGACGTCTGCCTCTTGCACATAGTTAAACCATTTCTCACGCACACAATTGACAGTAAAAGCATTTTTACGGCCAGTTCAACTCTTTATTTCATGTAAGGTTAGCCAGTCGATTGACCAAAAACCATGAGAGGTGCATCTGTGCAAAGTCTTCTCGAGAAAGGGACACTGGAACCACCACGCGCACCACACACGCGCACCCACAGTACACACACACACACACGCACACACACACACACGCCAAGGCTGCATTGGAAGAACAATCGTTATAAACTAGGATGTGGTGTGATCTCTCCATCTCACTCTCCCTCACTATGAGCTTCACTTCCCCAGCTCCCTCGTGAACTTTCTCACTTTCTCAAGATGTTCCTGGAATGTGTAAAAGCCCTTTCCCTGACCCCTGCCCTGCTGGCCGGAAAGGCCTTTCACCTAAACACACGTTATAAATAACAGTGCCAGTCACTCCAGATTAGAGCGTCTGAATGATCGCATGGCACTCGCTCCGACCTGCCTGAATCCCTGGTCATGGACAGCCCCGGCCAGACGCACTGTACACACACACACACCAAAAAAAAAAAAACAGCCACACACACCACACATACACAGACAGACAGAAACACACACATACACAGACAGAACACAGACACACACAAAGACACACAAATACACACAGACCACACACACACACACATACACAAAACACACAGAAACACACGCATAGTTTTACAAACCAGTCAAGACAAACATATATACTGACATCAGTGCTGGCACAAGGCACACACAGGGGGGGGAAATCCGCCAGCACCCCGCGACCCAACAGATGAAAAAAAAAAAAAAAACAAAAAAAAAAAAAATAATAAAAAAAAAAAAAAAAAAACAAAAAAAAAAAAAAAAAACAAAAAAAAAAAAAAAACACACCCCCCCCCCACACCCCACCCCCCCCAACCCCCCTCCCACCACACCCCCCCCCCCCCCCACCCCCCCCCCCCCCCCCCCCCCCCCCCCCCCCCCATTAGAGGCATGAGACAGTCCAGCGTGAGGATGCGCCCCGTTCTCCACGGTGACCGCGCCACACGACCCCTGGTCCGGACCACGCGTGGGTTGTTAGAAATGAACGCAAGTCAAAAAAACAACAAAAACCAAATATCAATAGAAACACAAAACAATAAAACAATCAAAACAAGAAAAACCCCTGCCGCTTTGTCGCTCTATCCTCCCCTCTCTTTTGACGACTTCCCCTTCTCCACCTCTGTCTTCTTGGGCCGTTGACTACCCCCCCCCCCCCCCCCCCGCTTCACACAGCCCCTGACCCCTTGGACAGACACCGCTGACGCGGGCTGAACTGTACGTGCCGAGCAAGCGTACTGTAAGCGTGTGTCAAACACACACACACACGTCTCACACACACTGTCTCACACACCAATGTCTCATCACACACCAAAGTACACACACACACAAAGTACACACACCACACGAGGCTATCGACGTCCTCACTGTCACGGAGCTCCTCTCCTCTTGTTGTTGTACGCCTGAATGCAAAAGTAGCGTTTGGCAAACTGGTTTGTTCAATCGGGATGTGTGCTAACAATATTCAGGACTGAAACATTTATACTACAATCTACCCCCCCCCCCCCACCACACAACACACACAGTATCAACCAAACCAGTGTCTGGTTGTCTTGTCAGCAAGTTCCTTCATCTTGAGGAAAAGAAAAGTGTAACGAACTGTGTAAGGAGCTTCAATAAAGTCCAGTCACAGTCTTGGGCTTCTGAAGAGAGGCAGGTTTGTATTTATAAACGGCGAATGCTGACGCCGCTCATGCGGTATGACCACGCGTCAGGAGTGCCACGATCCATTATTAGGGAGGGGGGGGAGGAGGGGGGTGGGCAGAAGCTACACACTCTACCTGCTCTGGGGAGGGATTATGTTCTTCCAGAAACCATTTATATATATATATAACATATATATACAGGATATATACACACAAGCAGCAACCCTTCAACCACCTGACATAATTACCCCACCCACAGGCGGCATGTACGCTCTCTGCCCAAGCAACTCCTAAATGCTGCGGCCGCTAAATGGGAACAGTGGGAAGACGAGGATTCTAGAGACCAAAAACGTAAAAGGAAAAAACTAAAGAAGAAAAAGAAAAGTGGGAAAACCCCCCTCCCTTCGCCACCCCCTCCCCTTCGCCACCCCCCTCCCCCTCCTCATCCCACAAAAACAAAAAAAATGCATTTCAGTTTGTTTCATCAGCAGTTACAGTTTTTTGTTGTCTCTTTTATCTGTTTTTCCCCCCTATTACTCCTTTCCACCAAATAGCACGAAAACAGGAAAAAATGCAAACGGTTCCGCTTCAAAGCCATGACCGTGCGTGTTGTTATTGATTCGGATGAGAAGAAAATGCATAGATTGCAAGCAGTTCATGTCTAAATGTCGCACACAGGCACATATTATCAGAGATAATTGGCAGGGTTTGGGTTTAGTACTACGGAGCAGGAATAGGTTGTGTTGCGTTGTACCAGTCTGTGTGTGTATGCTGGGGGGACGGGTTTAAAAAAGAGAGAGAAAAAACATTAGATAAAGAGAGACCCATACTACACTGGGCGTGGGGGGGGGGGGGGGGGGGGGGGAGGGGGAACCTGTCTTCTGAAGGGAGGGGGAGGGTTCGCTGTTGTTAGCACGTCTGAGTATGCAACCGCCAAGCTAAGTGGCATGTTTCGCTCCCTTACTTGGAAGCGGGTCAGAGCTACGCTGACATGACGCCGTCGCTGGCCCCGTCTGCCTTTAAACAATTTACCTAATCCCACTCATTACCTGGAACGGGGGACGTGTCTGGCCCCGCCTCCAACCAATACCCCCAACCCCCCCACCCCCTCCCGCCCCCCCCAGGCCTCAGACTCCACGGTCCAGAGCCACTAATTTGCAGTTTCGTAACGCGTGTGGGCGTCCCCCCGGGTCACGGAGCTAAGGATAGTATGAGAGTCGGCCCCCGCGGTTAGGCGCTAGCCCGCACGTAGCCTCGCTCCGGCGGGCGTGCCGAGGGCTTAGGGATAACGACGCTAAGCTACCTGCAGACACACCTGAGGGGTGCCTGTCTCACTAAACGGGAAAGGCTTAGCGCGAGAGGCCAGCAGGCGCGGCGATTAAGGACGACTGCCGGAGAGAGGAGACAGGGGGGGAGCCCGGACTCTTGAACCCGGGACTTCTTAAGGGGGGGGGGTAGCTTTGAGACAACAAATTACAGCCACACAATAAGCAGACGTGTGACACCAGGACTCTCGACGCTCGCGCGCGGAGGAGACCAATACGTCCCCCAAGACATGAAGTGTTATGTATAGGCAGAAACAGAAACGGTCCCCCTAGCCTACGTTTTCCACATGCCAACAGTGTTGGGTTTATTCCGAGCGGCGAAGCCGTTATGAAATTGGGCACGGCAGGACATGATGATGACACTGGATGAGAACTCCTCCTAGTTGGGAGTTTCTAAATGGTAGGGGGGGAGGGGAGGGTGCGGGGGGGGGGGGGGGGGGGGTTTGGGGGGGGGGGGGGTTTGCTGTAAGTAGGTGTTTTTTAAAGAGGATGGTCTGTGCGTATTCAACACACTGTTGATGTGTTGAAGAATGTGCAGTTTGAGTTAGCTCTTGTATCACACCGCACAGGAGATACAATCATTTCTTTTCAGTCTCTCTCACTCACTCACTCACTCACACACAACAAACACCACACGGCAAGCGAGGACCATGAAGGCAGTGCCATTAAACCAGTTCTAAAAAACGGTTTGACGGTCGGGTGAACAACTGAGGATTAACTCAGCGTTCTAGGCGTCAAACGCTGACTCGAAAACGTCGGCTCTAAAGGAACCCATGTTTCTCTGACAAAGCTGCTCCTGTGTTTAGTATTTATAACTATTGGCACTGTGGTGGTCACACACTGAAGAGGGTGGCCAGAGACTGTGGGAGGGGCGGGCTGGGGGACGGCAGACGAGAGAACAGGGCAGGGCGGTCCCGGAGGTTAATCTCCAAGCTGGCGGCCAGACAGGCCGCGGAGGGTGCTGATGGTCAGCGGAGGGAAAAACCATCTCTGACTATTTACCAAAGAAGGAACAGCAGACCAAGCTCCAGGGTCCAAGTTACAAGATGACCAAGGTCCCCTGTTGTGCCGAGGAGGAAAGGTCCACACGTCCCTCCATGTTGATTATTAGCACGGATGGAATTAGCTGGTCAGAGTTGACTATTTGACTCGTCTCTAGCTGGTCAGAGTTGATTATTTTTACCTTCTATAGCTGGTCAAAGTTGACTCGTTTACCTCTCTAGCGGTCAGAGTTGACTCTTTTACCTTCTCTAGCTGGTCAGGTTGACTTCTTTGTACCTTCTCTAGCTGGTCAGGGTTCTCTTTTACCTTCCTAGCTGGTCAGAGGTGACTCTTTTACCTTCTCTATGGCAGGGTTGACTCTTTAGCTTCTCTAGCTGGCAGCGTTTGAGTCTTTAGCTGGTCAGAGTTGAGTTTTTACCTTCTCAGCTTGGTCAGGGTTGACTCTTTTACTTCTCTTCACTCACCAGGTAGAGTTGAGATTACAGAGGGGTTAGAACCCCCCCCACTTTTTTATGGTCATAATTGGCTGGGAAACCATGGCTAAAATAAATTAAACTAGGTGGTTTAATTCTGATATCAACACTGAGTAGAGCCATTGGTTATGGAAGTAGCTTAAGTGCGTGTGGAGGCATTCACAGATGTGCCAAAAGGCATCAATGCCCATTCATCTACTACCATTGTTGAGAAGGCACGACAGCGCATTGTCAGTGTCACGGGTAAACCATTCACACAACGATGGTGGAAGAGAGGTTTAGAGGCTATCCTGTAGAAATGTATCGTGCACAGTCATCTAGATGTCTGGTGTGTGGATGGATACCGACATCAATATCTCACTACTGTTTGATTCATATGCTGGGCACCCGCTTACCTTCCATCCAGCTGAGCTACTGAGCCTATGCGTTGCCCTTATCCTGAAATACGGCACATAAAGGACATCCCAATCGTATATCCTGTGACAGTGTAAAGTCTTTTCTCAAGGGTGCTCTCGATTGGCGCGTGTGATAAGGGTCCGCCGTATGACTGGTTACCCATGCGTTCCGCCGCGCGGATTTGGCTTTGCGCAACTGTCGTCACATCGAGCGCGGCGCCGAAGGCAGGGTGCGTCGACCGGGAGGCGCCGGGCCGCCGGCTGGTGCTTCAGCTCGGCCGGCGCGACACCCAATTATCCCTGCTCTGCAAGCGGGAACATCCTCCGGGTCCCAGCTTGATGGTGACCAATGGAAGACCCCCACTACCTCGTGTCCGTCCCGGGAAATCCTCGGACAAGGCAGTGGCCAGGTGCAGGAAGCGAGGCCGACTTGTGCGGCTCGAAACGGACTCGATATCAACCTGATGAGCTTCCAATTTCGTTCGTCCTCCATCATCAACATTGGATCCTCTTTGTTAAAGAAAAAATAGTAGATGCAATAGAAGAAAGCCTCCACGATTATCGTTTTCCGCCTCCAAACGAATTCCAGTTGAAAACCTGTCTAGTGGAGGGTGGAATTGCAGTCTTATTCAAAAGGAAACCGTGAAACCTGAGAGAAGCGTTGGGTTGATGTTGAGATGGATCATTTTGAATGGGCTCGTCGCAATATTCATCAACATCGCGGGTAAAAGATAAGAGAAGCACAAGAGTAATAATATATCTCTCTCCCATTTATTGGAATCTAGAGGGCGAATTTTTTCTAAACAATTGCAAATGATTGCTACATCTCCAAATAAAATGTCGTTACGCTTGCCAATGACAGTTCTACGGGCTTTGAAATACGTAAGCAGCAACAGATGATTATCACTGATAAGACAAAAAAAAGGCAGTCGTCGACGATTAAACTAGAAACAACTGTCAAAAAAAATCATAGGAAAATCATAAGATAAAGTGTGGTCATCCAGCAAGGAGATGTGCGTAAAATATTACATCTTCTTACGGATTGTCCTTTCACACACACAGCATCCAACAGTCTGCACTACAAATAGGTTTGTAAAAACGGGGTGAACGGGGCTGGCTATGACAATCAAAAAAAAAAAGCTTAACAAATGCTGACGATAAATCGCAGAAATAGAAATAATCCAATCCACGCACGAGCTCTTGTCCACTTTGGTGCTAAATCATGAAGCTCTTCGTCGGCGTATATTCACGTTTCTCCTCGCGTCTCGCGGTCTGCTTTTTCACTCAGTTGTACTCACATGTTCATTGCTACCACTCGTGTCGTAGACGTGAACCGATGATGACAGGGCGCATGATCTCGAGTGTGAAAGATGCTAGCCAATGGATGGCGCGTGAAATCACTACACTCCCAGAACCTGGTTGAAAGAACTAGCTACGGCATCCCGTAGCTAATCCTCTTCCTCACGCACCTAGGCTATACGGAGGCCTACGTGAAAATATAATTCGGAATGAACACATGCAGGTTATTGAGTTTTAGCTAGCAGTACGCTGTACGTGTAGGCTAGAAAGCCTACCCATCTAGTCATACAATGCACGCGATGCTTAATATTCAGAGGCACTTTAAGTGCCAATTCTGTATAAATGCAATGCATTTTCCAGAAACATTGTAAAACTGCCGTGTTTCTTGTCCTCTAGTCACACCAGACAGTGCTGTGTGGTCTCGGCTACTCCAGTCCAAGAAGCTTCCGGGGAGAGGGCAACCGTTTCACCTCTGGTGGATACAGTCGCCCTGACTGGTGTAAATTTTCCCACCCCGATTAGATAGATTAGTTCAGATATCACCATAGATTAGTTCAGATTCTAATCTAACCCATAGGAGTGAGTGAA
Source organism: Mallotus villosus (assembly GCA_903064625.1). Lineage (NCBI taxonomy): Eukaryota > Metazoa > Chordata > Actinopteri > Osmeriformes > Salangidae > Mallotus > Mallotus villosus. The sequence continues at coordinate 16,114 of CAEFZP010004720.1, read as the reverse complement.
ACGGGTGAGGGTGTGTGGTGATTTCTTATTCGGCTAATTATTCCCCATCATTCAAATGATGGTCATTTCTTATCAGATATATTCACCATGCCTAACGAGCGTTCACGTATTGTACAAATCGACGGAGGGCTATTGTAGAAGCTAGCCCACAGCGAGTCACACCGCCCTCGATTGACCATGCATTGTGCGCGTAGATATGCCCAGATTGCTACATTCTCTGACCGAGGGGATTCCGCCACGCGGCATGTATGGCCCGCCGCCTCACTGTGTCGAGCAGTTGACAGCTGGGCGGGCACATGGCTCAGGTGCTATGCGATTGTCAGACTGGTCACTAATAAATATGGCTATATGGTTCACTTTTTATCCAATCGGTCAATATCGATTTTATTTTAAAGGCGATCTCATGTTACTACCTGTCTAATTACATTAGTTTATTAAAATAAATGCGATAAGCAGGTGGCCTGGAACAAGCATAGTGAATTGGGGCCTGTGATCTAAACTGACGGTCAGAGCATAGCGTGCGGGTAACCTTCAGGTCTAGGAAAGTTACTTAGCTGGAAGAAATGAAATCTCCTTAGCCACAAAAAGCTTTGTGTGGACCTGCATCTCTGTGCTTGCATGCAAGCCTGTCTGAGAGTAAACCAAACATGAAAAGTGTGGCTTGATATGATGTGCCACATCATGCATTCACATCTACAATATACTCTCTCCTGGAGTCACAGCATTTATTTATTCAATATGTACCTTACCTGCATTTTGTGCTTTACAAATATAGCTTCGTAGCTTCTTCTGCAGTGTCCTAAAGTAAACCGAATTCGACGATGAATCGAAGCAACCATCTGAACTCATCAGACAAAAATACCAAATAAAACACTAAACCTTAAAGTGATGAAGAGTACTTAAATACCTCAGCAATCAATCCCCTCACATTCAATGCACGGCAATTTCCATACAATGACATATCGTGTGTGTCACCATGATTGAATGTACATTAGTAATGTGTTGTGTGCTAATCCTAGATGTCCGCCTGTTCCTACAGAACGAACGTATTGACGTTTGTTTACACACCGGAAAATTAGCGTCTAGTGTAACAGACTAAACTGGTGTTCGGTGATTTGAACGACGGTACTTACTCACTCACCTTATTAGGCATCTAGACAGTCAGCTGACCAAAACCACCACTAAACAGTGGCTGACATTCTCCAGCAAGACTCTCCCCGACTCCCCCAACACAGCACCCCGTGCATTCCAGAGTTGCGACAACACGACCGCTAACACCACGTCTACTAGAGGCCAGTGATGATATGTCCCGCCTGAGTCATTTTCAAGAACCCAAAGTAGCACATGCACGGATATAAAACGATGTTCATAGTGGTCATACCACACAGGTATCTATAGTCATATCAATCTTCGTTTTACGACCTGCAATTAAAACAGAAGCATTTGGACACAAAAACAAATAGGCATCACTCCCATATTACTGTTAATAACACACAAGTCCATTTATGCCTAGTATCAACAACACCTCAGAAATAGGGTCTTTTGTAAGGACAAAGTGGGATGGTCTTTTTGGTCTCGCTTAGCACCAAACTTGCTCCAGACATATCCTCGACACAAAGTCAGTGCTCTCGGATTGGTTGGAGTTTAACGGATCTATGCCGTGAGCACAGCATTTGGTCAGCATTGCTAACGTCTCTCAGTCACAACACTCCGGCGGGCCATGGTAACACTACGACAATGACGGTAGACACCGGGACGATTACCAATCAAGAGGAGAGGAGGAGACACACCCTCTGATGAAGAAGGGGATGGAAGAGGGAGGAGAGAGACAGGCAGTCAGACACATAGCTGCAGCTAGTTGAAATGGTGGTTTGTGTGTGTGGTGTGTGTGTGTGTGTGTGTGTTCAGGCTGCTCTAGGCAGGGTGCTTTACGTTGTCCCCATACCACACATTCCATTGGCAGCCCGGCTGGCTTGAGGCGCTGTGGCGGATCCTGGAACAGGATGCTCAGTGCAAAGATCTTCCAGCACACCAGCCAGCCCTCCTCCAAAGTGGCACAAGGCTGCTTTTGTGACCATCAATTTGCACTCTGAAAAAAGCACAGGAATTTCATTCACATAACCAAAATAGTTCGGTCCCCTCTCTTCCAGTTACGCCCATGACTCCTCCCTGCCCAGGCCCAGCACCACCGCCCCCACCCCCGTGCTTGAGTGCTGTGGCTGTCCCGTACTGCCACAGCTCGTCGGGTTACGTAAAGCGGCATTCCAGCCTCTCCTCTCTGGTGTGGCTGGAAGTCGGAGGAGCCACAAGGATGCACTGGGAGATCGATGTCCGCCCTGGGAAAAAGAAAAAAAAGCCTCCCCTTGGTCTGTGTCTCTATGTAGTTCCAGCCCACTCTTTAACAAGCATATGGTCTCCCAATGACACAGGAAGGAGAGGGCTACATTCCAAGTATCTGGAAGTTTCCTCAGAAGGCCAGGCCAGATTTCACCCTCGCTGGCACAAGCCCAAGTTAGGCTGATTTAAGACTTCCTGATCCCCGGGAAAGATGGCTTCTCGCGTCGCAGACTTGGCATTAGCTCTGCCTCATTTGAACATAATGTTCAGAGACATAAAGATGGATATTGACAGGAGCTTTATTTTTGAAGCGTGGTCAATGGATTTTAAAGAAGGGTTTGCAGGTCACAGCTTTTTCCCCACCATTCAAGAGATATGACAGCAAGAGCTATAATATAACTATGTAACTGGTGGGACCATGTATCTTTCTTCTCCAACCATTCTTGTATACAGGACTGTTATGTTGATGGGTTCAGTAGAGGATTTAAGTCCACATCTTCAGGCATATGTTACAATAGTTTACCATAGAAGTCTAAAACATTACCACCCATTGACTCGAAACGGCGTGTGAGCAAGAGCTTCCTACGCGAGTGGCTAATATGCTTCTCTTCTGCAAAAGCGGTGCTCTCCCATTCTCTTCGAACCAAGTGGCAAATCGCTTCGCCTCAGCAGTGGTTATTAAACCACTCACTGTACAAGACGTGGGTTTGGCTGCTTCCACAATAGCTGAGCAGGCCTGGTGCCAAGATGCTGATTAGCCCAGCTCTGTGTTAGCTCTCCAGGCAGGCAGGAGGAGAGGAGTCCAGGGAGCCCAGCTCACACAACAGAGGGGGGGTGGTACTGAGCACAAGTTTAAGTGAGGGAGTAAGTGTGGGGTGGACGGGCCGGGATGGGCAGAATGTAGCGTGTGAAGCGATGGACATACACAACCCCGGCGAGAGGCATCCTCTTCTTCTTTTATCACATAATTCCACTGGCTGCTCAGCATCACGGCCCGGTCATAGGGGTCCTTCGGTCTGAGGCGGTCGGAAGACACTGGCGTTTCTAGCCCATCAAGGGCGGTGCACTTCGACAGGCCACGGACATCTACTTCTGTATAGGTCGGACCGGGCCCGGAAAGAGAGGTTTGACACCGTGGACTGAGGGGGCTACAGCTAGAACACCCGAGACAACTGAGTTGTATTAAACAGTGCGCGCGTGTGTGACAGCGAGCCGGACTGACAAGCCACCGACTCAGTCCTCACCTTTCCGCGCTGCCAGGCTCGACCTCGACGCTGACGTACAGCGGTGAGACAGCTCCTGCCTTTCTCCTCAGAAGCCCGGACGAGCGGCGTCGCGCGCCTCCCGGCCGTACGCGAACACCGCAAGCACGCCGACATCTGCAACCCTCCGCCGGAGAGGACGACGGCAGACTACGCACACGGTGGGTTTTTACATGTGCATAGGCCACATTGTGCTCGCCGTACTCACCATTAGACCCGCCCGCCGCGTGTAAAAGCCGGGCTCAGATTGCCACGGCAGGCCACTAATGGGTTAACGTGGAGATGAGAGGGGAGGGAGGGGGAAATCAATGCTTTTGTGAGAGGAAGAAAGGGAAAGCTTTCACAGGTCTTGTATCCTTAAGCAATTGAGAAAGCTAATTAGAGCTGATGTGCAGATCTCGCGGCTAATTATTTCCATGGCAACCACGGCTAGTGTAGTGGGATGATCTGAGGTGGTGATGTCACAATAGCGTGTAGCAGGCAGCCTACGTTTTGGGAAGATGAGGAGAGAACCCCTAGTGGTGAATGGCGGTAGTGTAGTACGTCAATCAAATCGGAGGTAGGGAGGGAGCACGTGGGACCGTTTTTATTTAGCATTAAGCCTTACATCTCAAAACACCAACAGAGTGAATGACTGACATTCATATGACTGTGAAATGACTCATATAGATCTATAGCATCATTGTATTCATGTGATTTGGACAAAGCTGGTCACTATTTACCATGCAATACTCCTGTTTGTCACATAATCCTTGAGGGCCATGTAATAATCTCTAGAAGTCCTTCACAAACATGCCTGCAGCTGAATGCTGCATGTCTGTAACAGGCTCTAACCTACTGAGTGGTGAGAGAGGACATCCAGGCAACACACAAACAGAACGAATGCCGGGGAATCACAAGCATGTGTTCTTGTCGGAGTCACGCTGTGTATAAAACGTAAACACACCAGAAAATCTGAAAGTTTTTTCCATGAAGCACACCCTCAGACTGACCTCGACTGCTCCTCACACCTCAAACATGTGTCTCTTGGGGTCGATCTTCTCAGGTGACCAGCGCTTGAGCTGCTCGGCGAAGCCCCTCATCTCCTCCGACATGGTGTTCCTGCCCCCGGGCGCCAGCACGCTCAGCTCCACCAGGTAGACAGCGACAGGGGCTCCGTGTTCTCCGGTTCCCGGCACCAGCACCGCGACAGCTTGCTCACCACCACCTTCAGCACGCCCCTCCGGAAGATGTGACCCTTGGCCACGAACTCGTGTGCCATCCTGAAGCCCATCTCGTTCAGGAAGTCGGCAGAGGCTGTGGGAGGCGGCCACGTCCACGCAGTTCCTCACCAGCGCGTTCCGGCTCTTGTCGCCCACCTCTGGCTGGCCCAGGTAGCGCAGGTGCCCAGGGGGCGGTGGGGTGGGAGAGGGAGCGACGGGCCCGGAGCAGGAAGGGGTTGCCCTGCTGGCCCTTGAGGAGGTAGACCAGCTCGTGGTCGGCGAAGCTCTCGGGCTCCATGTTGTCACACAGGCCTCTCAGACGGTGGAGGAGACTTTCCAGGGCTGGTCCAGCACGCTGCCTGGGGAAGGAAGGACAACGTGGTGAGACACTCGGGCCTACTCGGAAGTCGCTTCAAACTGCTTACGTCTGCTTTTTGTTTAAGTGCTCAGCCTTTGGCTCGCAATAATAAGCAGGTGATTTCTTTAATAGTTTGGCATTTCATCTCCAGTGCTTGACCCGTTGAATCAACTGACTGCATTATCCTTTGGTACTAGTGTATTGCAACTTGCTTACACACTCTAGCCAAGGGTGTTGCTGCTTTCATCAACAAAGTCCACTAGTAGGCTCTTATGGGTGAGTGAAGTACGAATGCCTTCACTGATCAGGGAAGGTAATGAAGGTGACACCAATACAATGAAACATACATTAAAATCCCACATGGACATGACGTCAGAAACATGCACCCATGCCAGAGGGTCTTGGTTTGCCACATGGCTTATTATGTTGCCAAAGTTAGCCTAGGATGGGTTCAACAACAAGGTCAACTGAACCAATCACAAAGGGTCAACTTCAACTAAGGCTTAAGGCTACAGTCTAGTCTACCTTAGACGCCGGGTTTGAGTCTGGACCATTAGCCATATAGTTCTGTGAGACCAAATAAAAAGTTATGCAAATTACACGTTTGACGTGAAAAAGTAGGTACCTTGTAACAGATATTCCATCATGTTGATGGTGCCCCCAGTAACGGGCATCGAAGTGACCGGTGGGGCCTCCATCACTCCCGAAACAGACGAAGACTCACAGACGGTTAGACCGGGCTCGCGTGAGTGAGAATGGGGTGCGGGGATATGAGTAGACTTCATATGAGTAAATACATCACTATTCTGGCTCCAAATAAGTTTACAGTACTATCAACATGCAATTGCTTAATGCCACTGGAAATAGTTAGCTAGCCATTCACCGGAAGACATGGTTTAGCGTTTAAATTATTTGAGGCACTACGATTAGAATCGATAATCAAGCAACAGAGGGTCACTCAAAAGCCCCAGAGTGACCACGGTCGACTAAGGTGCAACGAACGTATATTATCGGGAGCAAGATCCATGGAAAACATTTTTGTGTGTGCTTGAGAATATTTTTCATTCGATAGTCAAATAAATGACTAACACCCTACAGTAACTGGATGCATTTTACAGATTTACGCTCCTGGGGCATCACCACAACTGACCTTCAACTTGGGGGGAAAGCAAAGACCGCTAGCGGCATCAACTCTTCTTCACCTGGTCCTGACTGTGGGCCGTGTGGTAGTCGATGAACAAGTCCACACGAGTTAGATTTTCTTTTTTAGGTTTGCGAGGTAATAACGAACACATCGGTGGAATAAAGTTGGATTGAAACTATGCGACTAATAAAAAATACAACGATTTTCAGTTAGTGGTGGCAGAAAAACTACCTAGCCAGCTTGCTATCTTCTTCTTTGACTCTGATTGGCTGATGGTATCCTGCTAAAACCTCATACACCGCCACCTACTGTACCGGAGTATGTGGCCAGTCACGGCCTAGGCCTACTACTATGGAAGCAAATCAGTGACATATGATTTGAATTTAAAAGTCATTGAATACTTAATGTTTAAGCATAGGCTAATGGTAAAAGTCAAGGTTGTGGAAGTATACCAGACATTGTTAGAATACTGAAGTGTCCGTTTGAGGTTTATAGTTATAGAAATATTATAAAAGTCATAATTGTTCTCAATTGTATGGGTAGTTTAAACCCGGTCCCTAACGCGACGCTGCAACCTAGCGTTTCCCGAATTTGAGGACGAATGTTGAATGTCGAATATGAAACTAACTTCACTATCCTACATTCCATCTCCGGCGCTCGAATGGTTTTCAGATGTTTCCCTCGTTGATGAAACTGCAAGCTCATCAACCTAAACTTGTGACAATGTTATTACTAGCCTGTTTGTTTTAAAATGATGCAACGCAGTGTGTAACATTTGACAGGGGCTGGATGAAAGCGGGTCTGAACCATTTCGAAAACTTCCGTAAACCTAAAAAAAAACGACCAACCTGGTCCGACCTTCCCACGTGCCGGCAGGCTTATTCTGGTTGGCGGATCGCGTTACAAAATACAAAAACTAGTAACTGGTCTTGGATCAGCTTTCACTTCTAAACACACTATGTGGGTACCTTCGATTTGTATGCTCTGTTTCGCCCAGACAAATCTGGTTTACAGTTCTCCGCCCATACCAAACCACGCATCCCTTTGCCATAACTACTAGGTCACCGTAATCGTTTTCCTAGTTTCCTGTCGCTTAACCTTGTATAACAACACGCTTAAAAGCAAAATTGGCAATGGGGATAGCTGAGACATTAAAAACGCAATTGTCATTGGATTTCCATCACCTTCATCACTGGGTTGCAATATTCTTCCTTGTGACTACTGTGTTTAAATTAACTCAACTAATTGTTAAAAGGAAACAATGGCTTCGGAATCTTGAACAATTTCCTGGACCACCACAACACTGGCTTTACGGTCATGTCCATGAGGTAGGTCAATTTTCTAAAAACATTTAACATGCCAGTTTCTTCTAAATGTAAAGCCTATATTTATGAAACGTTTCGAAACATTGTTTCATCCTCAGCATCAGTTACTGTCAGCGGCAACATCACCGACTGCCTCTGCAACATTAGTATTCGAGGCAGTTTAGTCCAGTAGTCTAATCTGCAAATGAATTGTGAGGGGGTTTCGAATAATTAGTTAATAGAGACACAGTGGTGTAGTGGCTTCTCGAAAGAAAGTTGTCTGTTCTATTTGCATATAACTCAAATGTGATGTGGCCGATTCGGGTAAAAATAAATATGAACCATCGCCTGCAAGGCAAGGTATATCAGTAATTTTTTAGCACTGAGATGAGACGGGTGCAAACAAATGGATAACTTAATGCACTTTCCTCGTGTTCTCTTGCAGTTTAAAGAGGATGGGACCGATTTGGATAAAGTGGTGACATGGGGGGAGACATACCCTCTGGCGTTTCAAATGTGGTTTGGTCCATTTGTTTCATTCTTGAATATTCACCACCCAGATTATGTCAAAACCATTCTATCATCTACAGGTGGGTGTATATAGGCATATCAAATTTTACGTCAGTGCTTCTGGTCTTATTTATTTCAATAAAACATGTGACCTGCTTTCCTAACAGAGCCCAAAGATGATCTTGCATATAGATTCCTTATTCCATGGATAGGTAAGTCAGCTGCTTTGTGTTGGTATTTAGTGAAATATTGCTTTGAATTAGGTTGAGGGGGTCTTAGACAAAGAGTTAAGGCACCCTTCATAAAAGAGAAAATATTAAACGTGGGGGGTCCCATACTATTTGTGTTCATTAATACCCTGTGGAGTCAGATGGCTGAGCTGTTAGGGAATCGGGCTCCTAATCAGAAGGTTGCCGGTTCGATTCCTGGCCTGCAAATGACGTTGTTTCCTTGGGCCAGGCACTTCACCCTACTTGCTTCGGGGGGGAATGTCCCTGTACTTACTGTAAGTCGCTCTGGATAAGAGCGTCTGCTAAATGTAAATGCTAAATGTGCCCCTTCCTCTCTCGATCCCCAGGGGATGGTCTGCTCGTGTCTAAGGGACAGAAATGGTTTCGGCACAGAAGGCTTCTGACTCCTGGTTTTCACTACGATGTTTTAAAGCCATATGTCAAACTAATGGCGGACTCTTCCAAAACCATGTTGGTGTGTTCAGTGTATACAATAACAGCAGTAATCCTGAGGGTTGCCTGTAGAAGGAATGGGCATCACCAATCATAAGAGACGTGAAGCAAGAAAATAAGGGATTGTGGTGTCAAAGTGTTTCCGACAGACCAATGTACTGACTGGATCTGTCTTTTTCCATCTTGCAGGACAAATGGGAGAGTCACTCTGGAAGCAAGGAGTCGTTTGAGTTATTTGAACATGTGAGCCTTATGACACTGGACAGCATCATGAAATGTGCGTTCAGTTCCAACAGTAACTGCCAGACAGAAGGGTCAGTTTCCACACCTCCTCGTTTATGTTCCACGTGTAATTTACCTTATCGATGTCTTTTAGAGTAACACTTTACTCCCTCTCATTGCATAAAAACTGTTAAGGGAGAGATTACAGAGAATGCCTTCTCATTACAGTGGTACTAACGCATACATCAAAGCGGTGTACGAGCTTAGCGACTTGGTCAATCTCCGCTTCCGGGTCTTTTCCGTACCACAGCGAGTTCATCTTCCACCTCAGCCCACATGGATTTAGGTATCGGAAAGCATCCAAAGTGGCTCACAGTCACACAGGTATGATCTATGTGTAACCTCTATTAACCCTGTGTCTGGAGTCTGGACCTGTCCAACTCAAGTCCACCATTTTAGCAAAGGACAAATGCACCATTCTGAAAGAATTGACACAGTTAAAGCATTCCTAAAATCGAAATAATTTAATTTACTGGTATTTAAAATGCTGGTCAATTAATTGAATAGCGTTCTAACTGGGGAAAGTGTGACTAATGCTCTTCTGTCATGTGATCTGCTTGTAGCGGAAGTCATAAGAAAGAGGAAAGAAGCACTGAAGGACGGGGAGGAGCTGGGAAGGATACAGGCCAAGAGGAACCTGGACTTTCTGGACATCCTTCTCTGTGCGAGAGTATGTCACTGTTGTAACACACTGTTGCTTTATTCCCAGATACAGAATAGAATCAAATCAAATCAAATGTATTTGTATAGACCTTTTTACACGCAAGCATGTCACCGAGGGCTTCACATACGCCCATAGAGCTGCCCCTCAACCAACCTAAACCCTCAAGGAAGACAAGGAAAAACTCACAGAAGTATTATTAAGTATTGGTTTATTATTATACTATTGTCACCATGGTAATGACCCTTCCCCTCTGCAGGTAGGGTGTCAAAATAGCCACAAAAACAAGTTGACATGCACACAGTCGTGCCCCCCTGTTGTTTTGGTTTAGCCCTGCCCCAGTGTTTCCCTCTGTCTGTCATTATCTTCACCTGTGTCTCGTTCAGCGGTTTGTCTCGTTAGTCTCATCGTGTCCACCTGTGTCTTGTTTGGTTTCTGTGTATTTAGGTTCCTGTTTTGTGTCCAGTCTTTGTCTTGTCATTACCCCTGATCGGTGTGAGAACCCTGTCTGTGCCTGTTTTGAGTGATAAACCCTTTGTGTTGACGCTGACACTGCAGAAATTCTTCCAGGATGATTCTCCAAGTAACCTGGAACTTTTGGTTCCGTGTATCAGACACACTATGTTGGGAGTTGTCTGCCATCCTGATTTGGATGTTAGGATGCCATTTGATACACGGGGCATGATAAGCAAGACGATGCTCGATTGTCCAGTGTGTATCTTGACAGTATCTTATCGGTTGAAAACAACCTTGACTTGTAAACATGCCACCATTGAAAGCACTTGACCCCTAACAAAGAAGTCAGGGGGGAAATGTCCCTGTACTTACTGTAAGTCGCTCTGGATAAGAGCGTCTGCTAAATGACTAAATGTAACAACAACAACAAAAAGCCTTGAACCGTGTTTCGTTTTCTCCCCATTCCTCCAGGACGAGGATCAGCAGGGCTTGTCGGACGAAGACATACGAGCTGAGGTGGACACTTTCATGTTCGAGGGCCACGACACCACAGCCAGCGGGATCTCCTTCACCCTCTACAGCCTGGCTTGCAACCCAGAGCACCAGCAGATGTGCAGGGACGAAGTCCTCCACGTCCTGGATGGCAGGGACACACTGGAGTGGTGGGTCACCTGCACACGTCACAGAAGAAAGGAAATTGTAAAAAAATACAAGAATGATGATGTATCATAAAATATGACATTCTGTTGCAGGGGTGAAGGTTTGATTTGAAAGGTTTGTGCTTGGTGGTGGTGTAAATGAGAATTAATTTACACACTTTATCCAAAGTGATAAACCTTTGAACTTGAAACCTTTTGATCTGCAGTCAAATGCTTCACTGAGCAATACCCATTCCTGGTTAGAAGTCTTTATTTATATATTTGTTATATATTATACTTTACAATGACTATGACGGGACAAAAGTGACTGTCTGTTTCTACACTTGAATAGTGGAATCACTTTGATGTATTTGTTTTCTAGGGAGGATCTGAGTAAAATACCTTACACAACTATGTGTATAAAGGAGTCCCTCCGCCTCTACCCACCTGTACCTGGAATGTCCCGGAAGATAACCAAACCCATGACCTTTTTCGACGGCAGGACTGTGCCTGAAGGTACTGTCTTTTTTTAAAACTTGGTTTCCATTAATACTGTTGTATACAACATGAACTAGGTCCTAGTTACTAGGACACATGGCATGGTTTTCCTATCTCATAAAATAATAACTCCTAGGTTTACAGTAGGTCACATTCTAACCTTTGCCTTAGTCAAAAGTCATTAAACATTAACTGGTATTTGTCTAAGAGACACTGCCTATCACTTCACCCTCCAGTGACCCCCCCCAGTCATTACACCTGTTTCGGCAGTAGACCTTTTAGACAAGGCTGTCTTTTCCATGTATCTATTGCATGTCACAACTATTACAGAGACTGTATTGTAGCCATAATAAGTTATAATAAGTTAATTACCTCCTAATTAAGCCAAGATCAGGAAGGATTATCTTGGCTTAGTTGGCACTAAGAACTCTTCACTTGTGCAGAGTGGGTCCTCTGTAGTGGAACTGCAGTTGTCTTATTATACAACTTTAATATCAAATATCAAATTAACTAAAACTTAATTTGTCTAGGTTGTCTCGTTGGAACAAGCGTGTTTGGAATTCATAGAAATGCAACTGTCTGGGAGAACCCTAATGTGAGAATACCATCTGCACACACGTGTTGTCAATTAACTGGACTGTCAGGAACAGGGGTCAGATCGTCCAGCTGTGTAAACGAGTGACTGACAGCTATTGACTGTGAACTATGTCAGAGGAATCTGCCTTTGTCATTATTCTGTTCATGAAGTTTTTCTCTTTTTTTTGTCTTCTTCTCCCTAATCTGAAAGGTTTTTGATCCACTGAGATTTCTGCCTGAGAACTCTTCTAAGAGGTCACCTCATGCGTTTGTGCCTTTTTCTGCTGGGCCTCGGTGAGTACACGCTGTTCACCAGACCTAATGTTGCTTGACCTGGTAAAGGAGGTTCAAGAGGATTTATTTTAGTCTTTTAATTCTAAAATTCTAGTACAAAGGAAATACTGTGACCTAGAAGCATACTGACAGTTTGGAACGACCCAACTTGATCATTGAAATCAAAATTAGATGTCGCCCTCTGCTGTTTAAAACGAGGTCTGCGATTCATTTTTCATCTCGTCGCGATTTAATTGTCTTGCGATGTATTGTGATGTTCTTAGTAGCAAGGGCTGGTTTTCACATTACAGCTACAAACAGGGCTACTCATTTACGTGGCTGGAGTTTGGAGTCTTTGTACTTGCGATGACCCAGTTACAGCGCTAGAATTGGCATTAGATGTTGTTCGCTATGGTAACAGCACCGCTTTCCCAACACCACAAACACAACTGGTTTATTCTCTTTCTGGAAACGTTGTTCCAGAAAGAGAATAAATGGTTTATGGTCATCAGGGTCGGCTCCAAGGGGCATTGGGGAGTGTTATAACTTGTACTGTGTATGCAGCTTGCTTTTTAGTTCTTAACATTTTCAATTATAAGTAGAAAGGAAAACAAATATTTATAGTGATGTCACATTATTTAGGACTGCCAAGATGGACATACAAATTGAAATAGAGAGAACATAGCTTTTTATGTTGGACAACCGGACAATGAAACTAAATATTTTCGGCCAGGGTAGGCTCCAAGGAGGGGCATTGGGGGGCAATGCCCTCCCAAATGGAATGCTGTGCCCCCTCAAAAAACAATTTTGTTAAAGTATAAATAAGAAATACTGGCATTGGTTGTAAATTAAATATCAAGATGGCTACACTTTCTTGCAGAATATGTAGGTCTGCTCTTATTTTGACTCTCATACATGCTTTGTAAATGCGTGCCCCCCTTGTGAAAAAAAAACAGTGAATTAGTCACTCTCAGAATGGATTAAACTAAATCAACCAATTTTACTTTTTTAAATAATAATGTCATTATTACACTGTGATTACAATGTTGCTACACTGTTATTACACTGTTATTACATTGTTATTACACTGTTATAAGTATATAGTGCATGCTGTAAAAATACTCTCATACCAATTGTGTATCATGCAGTTTTAACAGCAAATCGTGTGATTTTCACTGCAAAACATAACCTTTTGATTTTATCTCTCCCTATCTTAGGAATTGCATTGGACAGAACTTTGCTATGAATGAGTTGAAAGTAGTGGTTGCTCAAACCCTCAAGAGGTACCATCTGATCGAGGATCCAACCAAGAAGCCTAAGATGCTTCCTAGGCTGATTCTGCGCTCCCTCAATGGAATCCACCTGAAGATTGAACCTGTTGAACTTGAACAGTGAGGAAAATCAACCCAATCAAGAACAACCAGAAAACATGTAACATTTCAGTGACAAATTGTCACTAATTCATTTAAGCCATATCATGAAAGGAAATAATTTACAGTTGATGTCGTAGCTCTCTGCAAGAGGTAGGCTAACTCTCACTACGGGTTAGGATAACGATGACAGTCAGTTTGTTACTATGAGTAACAAACAGATAGACATGCAATGCAGTCTAGCATGCAATGCAAACATTCTAATTGATTCATTTAATAAAATAATGTAGTTTGTGCCACATGCTTAGATTCATAGATTAATATTTTAATAAAAAAATAACGACATTGTGACATCTTTTGGACTGTTTGTATCCACCATGTATCAGAGATAAAAGTGAATAAGTGTCAAAACAACATGAGTCATTTTCTTATCGGTTTAATAAAATATAGTGTAATATATAAGTGTGTGTATGCAACAAAACACATTTAATGATTGCTTTATACCCACTAGCTCCCTCAACTAGTGGCTCAGGTCACATATTTGTATTGTCTGCCTGTCTCAAAATAGACTGGTGCTGTATTTGGCACCAGTGTATAGGCTGTATGCTGGCTACAGATGATGGGGAAGACTTATAAAGGTTTCCCAGGACCTAAGTCCTCCAATGGGGCTTTTTTTATCTATGAAAACATATATTGTGTGTCAGGACACAAGACATATCCTTTACACACTGCAAAAAAAATTAAGGAACACTTTGAAAACACAGATGTCAATGTGAATAAATATTATGGCGGATATAACGGTGTAATAAGTGTAATAATATCTATAGCTACTGATATGCCATACCCTGATAAAAAACTGTTCCTTTAATTATTTTGAGCAGCTTATATACAGTCGTATGCAAAAGTTTAGGCACCCCTCTGAGGCTGCATGATAATTTCCTGTCTTCACCAAAAAAGATCAATATAATATTGTAATATTACTTTTCTAGTTAACACTGAGTGCTGGGGTGTTTTCCAGACAAAGATATTTGGTGTAGCAGTATTTAGTTGTGTGAAATTAAATCAAATGTGAAAAAAAGGCTGTGCAAAAGTTTGGGCACCCTTATCATTTATTTGATTTGAATACCTCTGCCTACTAAATGCTGATTAACTGCAACACATAGTTAGTCTGATTAACTCGTTAAGCCTTCAATTACATAAAAAGGTGCATTCAATCATTAGAAAGGGTATTTAAGTTAGCCAATTGCAAGTTTTGCTTCTCTTTGATTCTCCTCTGAACAGTGGCAAAATGGGGGCATCAAAACAGCTATCAAATGATCTAAAAACAAAGATTGTTCAGCAGTATGGTTTAGGGGAAGGCTACAAAAAGTTATCCCGGAGGTTTCAGCTATCAGTTTCCACTGTGAGGAATGTCATTAGGAAATGGAAGGCAACAGGCACAGTTCTTGTTAAGGCCAGAAGTGGCAGGCCAGGAAAAATAACAAAGAGGCAAAGGCGAAGAATGGTCAGAATGGTCAAGGACAACCCTCAGACCACCTCCAAAGAGCTGCAAGGTCATCTTGCTGCAGATGGTGTCACTGTGCATTGCTCGACCATTCAGCGCACATTGCACAGAGAACAGCTGTATGGGAGAGTGATGCGGAAGAAGCCTTTTCTGCACACGCGCCACAAAAAGGCTTGCTTGAGGTTTGCCAAACTACATTTGAACAAGCCAGGCTCATTTTGGAACAAAGTGCTGTGGACTGATGAGACAAAGATGGAGTTATTCGGTCACAACAAGAGGCGTTACGCATGGAGGCAAAAGAACACAGCATTCCTAGAAAAACACTTGCTGCCCACAGTAAAATTTGGTGGGGGGTCCGTCATGCTGTGGGGCTGTGTGGCTAGTGCAGGAACTGGGAATCTAGTTAAAGTTGAAGGTCGTATGGATTCAACTCAGTACCAGCAAATTCTGGACAATAATGTTCAAGAATCTGTAACAAAGCTGAAGTTACGGCGCAGTTGGGTGTTCCAGCAGGACAACGACCCGAAACATTGCTCCAAATCCACTAAGGCATTTATGCAGAGGAACAACTACAATGTTTTGGAATGGCCATCCCAGTCCCCAGACTTGAATATAATTGAAAATCTATGGGGTGACTTGAAGCGGGCTGTCCACGCTAGGCACCCATCAAACCATACTGAACTGGAGATGTATTGTAAGGAAGAATGGTCCAAATTACCTCAATCCAGAATCCAGACACTCATCAGAGGATATAAAAAGCGTCTAGAAGCTGTTATTTTTGCAAAAGGAGGCTCTACTAAATATGAATGTGATTTTTCTGTTGGGGTGCCCAAATTTATGCAAGTGTCTAATTCTCTTATGATGCGGATGGCATATTTTCTGTTTATCAAATAAACCTTATTTCACGGCTAAAATATCACTGTCCATGACGTATGTGTATATATATGACAAAGACGTTCCTCATCCAAACGCCCAACATTTTATAGATGAAAGTAATGGAGATTATCAGGGGTGCCCAAACTTTTGCATACGACTGTATATATTAATTCAGTACTT
>CAEFZP010004719.1:0-15334 GCA_903064625.1 Mallotus villosus | reverse complement strand
TCGTCTACTTTAGTTTAGTCTCTGCTCCATCAGCCTCACACAGAACAGACATAATGGCTTTTTATTAGAGAAGAGAATGATTCCTCCCCCCTCTCCTCTCTCTTCCTCTCTCCCGATGGTTCTCTCTCTCTCTTGCCTCTCTCCTCTCCTCCTTTTCTCCTGCCATACCTCCTTTCTCTCCCTCCTCCTCATCTCTCCCTCCCTGACTCTCTCTCTATCTCTCTCTCTCTGTCTCTCCCTCCCTGTCTCCCTCCTCCTCGTCTCTCCCTCCCTGTCTCCCTCTCTCCTCAGTATCCACACCAGACAGGAAACTGCCTTTATGGTGGGGTAGTGATAGTGCCTCAGTCGACCAGAGAGAGAGTCAATTACCACAAAACCCCGGCCAGTCGATTACAAAGCCTCTCACTTCACAAGAGCATCACACGGCGTATTAGCCGAGTGTGCAGCTCAACAGTTCATGTCCGACAGTAGGATCCAGGCATCTCAGGTGCTTCTACATGTTTGCATCTGGCTCTGGATTTCTTTGTCTTATTTTGTCGCGTCTGCTAAACGTGTCGCGTCTCCTCCGCCTTCACAGATCTCAGGAAGACGTTCGACCAGGAGCCCCTGGGGAAGGAAGTGTCCCTGGAACAGGAAGTGCTTCTCCAGTGCGTCCACCTGAAGGATACCAGCTGCTGAGGTAGGGGTCAAGGGTCCAAAGGGTCAGAGGTCACAGCTTGTTGTGTGAGGAAACGGCACGGGGAACATGCGAGAGCGGTAAACATGCTGTTAATCACTGTGGAGCAGAGGGGGAAACAGGGTGCGTGGAGGAGGCTGTTTGGCAGAGCCCTCCACGGTGCCCCTGGACAGAGAGAGGTGAGAACCAGGGTTTGTGGAGGAGGCTGTTTGGCAGAGCCCTCCACGGTGCCCCTGGACAGAGAGAGGTGAGAACCAGGGAGGGCAGATATAGAGCCCTCAGGTCGGACCCCATAACGTCTACCACAGTGGAACCCTGAGTCTGAGTTACTACTCCTCCGCTACAGCTGCTCCACCTGCTCTCTCCCTCTGTCCTCTCCCCTCCCTGCGCTCCCTCGCTGCCCTCTCCCTCTCAACTCTCCGCCTCGCTGACCTCCTCTCTACCTCTCACCCCTGCCCTTGCCTCATCAATCCCTCACTGTTTCCCTCGCCCTGACAAAACAGAGCTGCCGCCAGCGTTGCCAAGATGACAAAGCAATAAGACTTACAACTCTTACAACAACACTTGCTCTCCAGGCTCATTGTGCCTCTCTCTCTCTCTCTCTCTCTCTCCTCTCTCTCTCTCTCTCTCTCTCTCTCTCTCTATCTCTCTCTCTCTCTCTCTCTCTCTGTACCTCGGAGGACAGTCTCAGGAAATCCTTCGGCCGCATTTCCTGTTTCCAAGATTAGCCGAGTGAATGAGTCTTATTCTAACTGCTGGCTTCCTCTCTCAGGACGAGCCTCATTCACTGCTATAAACCTCCGCACACCCAAAGGATTATGGGTAATACAAAGACGTCCGATAGCGACGATGGCTCAAACTGGTCTTTAGTCTAGTTTGAGAAGGCTTTGAAAGTCTTCAGGTTTTTCTTCTTACAGCTACCACGGAAGAGACCAAAAGATGGATGTTATAATACCACAGCATATTCTCCCTGTCTTTCTTAATAGAAGCATTCTGTTCCGTGCCTTGTACTTAGAACGAGTGTTGATTTGGTTTCGTGTGACTGACCTTGAGCAGCGGGTGTGGTAAAGAACGATGTCCTTCTTCCTAGCTGGTCACAGGAGGCCTTGTGCTCTGCTGGCCAGCCGTGTGCTCACAGCCCAGCGCACAGATAAGAGCCTGTTTCACAACGCAGGCGTTTCCGAGCTGTTTCCTGACGCGGCAGCGCCTGTTTCTGGGCCTGGTTCTGGGCCTCTTGAAGTTGGCCAGTCATCAGAATTGGAGCAGGGGAGGTAGGTCGTGTAGTTATCTGTAAAGATTAAGGAGGGGGAGGGAGGAGGGAGGGAGAAGGGAGGAGGGAGGGAGGAGGGAGGGAGGAGGGAGGGAATACAACCAGCACTCCAAAGAAGCACCTCTCTAAAGCACTCACCCCCCCTCGTCTTTATTCTGAGCTTGTGACTAATGTTTTGGCTGGGTTGAAAGAGGGTTGAGTTGAGATTGCAGGGACACAGATAGAAGGAGGGGGAGGATGAAAGGAACCAAGGGAAGGGGTGGTAGGGAGGAGAGAGAGGAGGTATGGAAGAGTGAGAGAGAGAGAGAGAGAGAGAGAGAGACACAGAGAGAGAGAGAGAGAGAGAGAGAGAGAGAGAGAGAGAGGGGGGGGAGAATGAGACTGTGCTTGGCTGCTCTTCGGGAGGGCCCGAGCTGTGAAAAGGCCTGCGTCTGAGCGTCTGACCCATAAAAGGCAGAGTAAGTGAGGGGAACTGCGGGTCCTTTATCCCGGAGTGCTGACGGAGTGAAAGGAGGGAAGTTTTGGGGTGACGGAGGCTCTCTCAAACTTCTCCACCGCCCGCCCACCGCACTCCGGAGGTGCTCTCGTCCTCATCCTGTCGTCCCCGGAGGAAACGACAGTTTGCTGTCAGCACCTTCCTCTCCCACTTTCCCCAATCAAGACTCTGATTGGCTCAGCGGGGCGATTAAGAAGCCGTCAGGAGACCAATCAGCACGCACATGCTGAAGGAAAAAAAACACGTGCGATTACCACGGCAACCCAGGTGCGCTTCGAGTCGAGGGACTAAGTAAAGTAAAGTTATGAATCGAACGACCAAATCTTGGAGTGTTATGACAGGATGAGGCAGTTGGGAGGATGTGTGTGTATATGTGAGTGTGAGTGTGTGAGGGAGTATTTTGGTATCTTCCTGTGCCTTCATACTGTCAGCTGACAGAGTTTACCTCAGCATGTGGACAAAGGCAATCATCCAAAGCCCATTAATTACTCACACTTACCTCACTCCTAAAATAAAGACAACAGTCGGTCGCTACGGCCTGACAGTTCTTTTTCCCCTCTTTTTTCTGAAGTGAAACACAGCTGCCGTCTCCTCTGTGGAGGGAAAGAAGAAGAATATGAGAGAGAACCCTGCGAGAGAACCCCCCCCTCAGAACCCCCCCTCAGCTCTGCTGTGAGAGAGGCTTGTTCCTCACGCACACGCATGTGGGTGGGTGGGGGGTGGGGGTGGGGGGGGTGGGGGGGCGTCCAGATGGACGGAGTCTGGGGGTGTGCGTGTGCAGAATATGGAGCCGTCAGAGACGTGGAGAGATCTGTCGTATTTCACCCTGTCATGATCGAGGGGAGGGGGGAGAGGGGAGGGAGGGGGAGGGGGAGAGAGGGAGAGAGAGGGAGAGGGGGAGAGAGGGAGGGGGAGAGAGGGAGAGGGGGGAGAGAGAGAGAGGGAGGGAGGGGGAGGGGGAGAGAGGGAGGGGGAGAGAGAGAGAGGGAGGGAGGGGGAGAGAGGGAGGGGGGAGAGAGGGAGGGGGAGAGAGAGAGAGAGGGGGGAGGAGAGATAGAGAGAGATGGAGTGAGATGGAGATGGAGGGAAGGAAACTCTCTCAGAACCCTGTGCCCAGAGAAGTGTCTCTCTGTCTGTCTGTCTGTCTGTCTGTCTGTCTGTCTGTCTGTCTGGCTGTCTGTCTGTCTGGGTGGCTAGCAGGCTGGCTGTGCTCATACATATAATATGGTGAATCAGATGAATTCTCAAGGATAAAAAGATGCCTTTTTCCCATGACATGGAAACATGAGCATGAACATCACATACACCCATGTCTGGCATGCACACACACACACACACATGCACATACACACACACACACACATTCACATACACACACACACAATGACAATCACAGTCAGGTCCACATCTGTTCCTTTGTGTCCTGTGTGTACGATAACACTAAACCACCTGATCTGACCTGTACTGTACAGCCACGTTTCCATGACGACAGAATACAGCAATTATTATCGGGAACAAACCCCCCCAACACACGCACACACGCACACGCACACACGCACACGCACACACACACACGCACACACACTCTCACGTTGTTCCATAAGGGATTACAGGACATTTTTTTATCCATCCTGAAATCCTTGCAAAGTAATGGGAGTTGCCATAATTACGGAATGGTAATCTGAGATTAGGGAGGGGACTGCTCAATCTGACCTCTATTCTTTGGTCTGACACGCATACACACACGTCTCCCTGGACTCCCAGTTTGGATTATGATGAGGTTGTGGGTGTGGGTTGGGGGGGGGAATAGCTCAGGGGTTAGAGCGTTTAACCGCAGATCAACAGGTTCCAGGTTTGAATCCCCTCCAGTCACTTAGGATAAAAGCATCTGTTAAATGTTTTACATGAATCAATCCTCATTATGATGATGATGATCGCGACGATGAGAAGGATGACGTGATCACCAAGATGATTCATATGATCATCTTAGTAATGATGATCAATCAGAAAGATTGGCATGTCGGGAGTTGTTGTTTAAGTGGTCCAGGCTTGGATGATGACCACCACTTGCAGTGTAAAAGGGGAGAGGAGAGAGAGGGAGGGAGGGAGGGAGGGGAAAGAGGAGGGAGAGGAGGGGAAGAGGGGAGGGGAGGGAAGGAAGGAGGGAGAGTGAGATGAGGGGAGAGGTAGTGTAAGCCTCTCTTCAGTGCTGTGTTTGGGGCAGATAAACAGAAGCGAGGTCTCTTAGAGCAGCTTCTCCAGTGGGTCTGAGTTTGACAGAAGTGTCCTCGCCTTCACTCTTCAGCACATCATTCACACTCTTGTCGACGCAACACATTCTATCCCTGATGTACAGATAGACCCGGGACCAGCCACTCCAACACACAGCACCAACTCCCCCTCACACACACACATAGGCACTCGCACACACACACACACACATATAGGTACTCGCACACACACACACACACATATAGGTACTCGCACACACACACGCACACACACACATATAGGTACTCGCACACACACACACCAACACAACATACACACACACACACACACATATAGGCAGTCGCACCCACACACACACACAAACACACACATATATATAGGCACCCACACACACACCCACACATATAGGCAGTCACACACACACCCACACACACACCCACACACACACAGGCACATGCGTCTACTCTCACAGGCACTTACTCAGGCACTCACACACTCATCGCCACACACACATAAACTCCACCACACACACACCAACAAGAACACGCGCGCACACACACACACACACACACTCACACCAAAGAAAAACAAGTGGCAGACATTTATTTTGGCTCTCCTCACGACCATACCAGCAGAGCTCTCGGCTAGGAGACGACTGAAATATGATGAGTGGGGGGGGTTTTGTGGAATAGCCCAGCGGTGGAGTCATTAGGATCAGATCCCGAGGCTGCACAGCCGTCTAGCTGCCCCCGTCTCCGCACATCCATTATACTCTCTTAATGAAGAACAGAGGGAGCCGCGAAACCTGAGCCGCGGCCGTGCAGGGAACAGCGTCTGCTGTGGGAGACCCTCTGGTCCTGGGCTCTACGTGCAGGGAACAGCCGTCTGCTGAGGGAGGACCCTCTGGTCCTGGGCTCTACGTGCAGGGAACAGCCGTCTGCTGTGGGAGACCCTCTGGTCCTGGGCTCTACGTGGAGGGAACAGCCGTCTGCTGTGGGAGACCCTCTGGTCCTGGGCTCTACGTGCAGGGAACAGCCGTCTGCTGAGGGAGACCCTCTGGTCCTGGGCTCTACGTGCAGGGAACAGCCGTCTGCTGTGGGAGACCTCTGGTCCTGCTACGTGCAGGGAACAGCCGTCTGCTGAGGGAGACCCTCTGGTCCTGCTACGTGCAGGGAACAGCCGTCTGCTGTGGGAGACCCTCTGGTCCTGCTACGTGGAGGGAACAGCCGTCTGCTGTGGGAGACCCTCTGGTCCTGCTACGTGGAGGGAACAGCCGTCTGCTGTGGGAGACCCTCTGGTCCTGGGCTCTACGTGGAGGGAAACAGCCGTCTGCTGTGGGAGACCTCTGGTCCTGGGCTCTACGTGGAGGGAACAGCCGTCTGCTGTGGGAGACCCTCTGGTCCTGGGCTCTACGTGGAGGGAACAGCCGTCTGCTGAAGGAGACCCTCTGATCCTGGGCTCTACGTGGAGGGAACAGCCGTCTGCTGAGGGAGACCCTCTGGTCCTGGGCTCTACGTGGAGGGAACAGCCGTCTGCTGAGGGAGACCCTCTGGTCCTGGGCTCTACGTGGAGGGAACAGCCGTCTGCTGTGGGAGACCCTCTGGTCCTGGGCTCTACGTGGAGGGAACAGCCGTCTGCTGTGGGAGACCCTCTGGTCCTGGGCTCTACGTGGAGGGAACAGCCGTCTGCTGTGGGAGACCCTCTGGTCCTGGGCTCTACGTGCAGGGAACAGCCGTCTGCTGTGGGAGACCCTCTGGTCCTGGGCTCTACGTGCAGGGAACAGCCGTCTGCTGAAGGAGACCCTCTGGTCCTGGGCTCTAGGGAACAGCCGTCTGCTGTGGGAGACCCTCTGGTCCTGGGCTCTACGTGCAGGGAACAGCCGTCTGCTGTGGGAGACCCTCTGGTCCTGCTACCGTGCAGGGAACAGCCGTCTGCTGTGGGAGACCCTCTGGTCCTGGGCTCTACGTGGAGGGAACAGCCGTCTGCTGTGGGAGACCCTCTGGTCCTGGGCTCTACGTGCAGGGAACAGCCGTCTGCTGTGGGAGACCCTCTGGTCCTGCTACGTGGAGGGAACAGCCGTCTGCTGTGGGAGACCCTCTGGTCCTGGGCTCTACGTGCAGGGAACAGCCGTCTGCTGTGGGAGACCCTCTGGTCCTGCTACGTGCAGGGAACAGCCGTCTGCTGTGGGAGACCCTCTGGTCCTGGGCTCTACGTGGAGGGAACAGCCGTCTGCTGTGGGAGACCCTCTGGTCCTGGGCTCTACGTGCAGGGAACAGCCGTCTGCTGTGGGAGACCTTCTGGTCCTGGGCTCTACGTGCAGGGAACAGCCGTCTGCTGTGGGAGACCCTCTGGTCCTGGGCTCTACGTGGAGGGAACAGCCGTCTGCTGAGGGAGACCCTCTGGTCCTGGGCTCTACGTGGAGGGAACAGCCGTCTGCTGTGGGAGACCCTCTGGTCCTGGGCTCTACGTGGAGGGAACAGCCGTCTGCTGTGGGAGACCCTCTGGTCCTGGGCTCTACGTGCAGGGAACAGCCGTCTGCTGAGGGAGACCCTCTGGTCCTGGGCTCTACGTGGAGGGAACAGCCGTCTGCTGAAGGAGACCCTCTGGTCCTGGGCTCTACGTGGAGGGAACAGCCGTCTGCTGAAGGAGACCCTCTGTGCAGGGAACAGCAGTGGGAAAGAAAGGCGGAAGAAAGGCTTGGATGGAGAGAAATAACTTTCCAGCAACCCCACGAGGAATCCTTTCTTGAGTCTCTCCATGAGCCCCGTCTACCCCCACGCCCCCAACCCCTGAGGGCCGTCCTCACAAGTGACACACATTCAGAACTCACGCTCGGAATCTGTGGCAAGCTCATGAAATGGACTTAAATCCTGCTGAAAGAATGCAGCTTTACCTCTCCTCTATTCTTTTCTGCCCCTCCCTCCCTCCCTATCTCTCTCTCTCCCTCCCTCCCTCCCAGCGCTCCTCGTATCCCTGAGATAAAGCCAGGGTTCAGGGGTGACTTCAGCCTAGGGAGCAGCTGAGCCTGTTGCCATGGAAGCAGGGTTTTAATTCAGGCATCTCCTCGGCCCGCCGGGGTCCTGCGGTGTGGGTTATGGGTAACGAGTCATCCAGGCTCTGCAGGGTAGAGGCCTCGGTGCCATGGCTCAGTCCTGAAGGATTTAATGGGGGGGAGGGGAGCTGGGAGGGGAGGGAGAGGGAGGGAGGGAGGGAGGGCAGGGAGGAGAGAGAAGGGAGAGAGGAGAGGAGAGGAGAGGGTGAGGGGGAGGGGAGGGGAGAGAGAGAGGGAGAGAGGAGAGAGCATGAGAGAGAGAGGAGAGATGGAGGGGAGACGAGAGAGATGGGAGAGAGAGAGAGAGGAGAGAGAGAGGGGAGAGAAGGGAGAGAGAAGGGAAGGGGAGGGGAGAGGGGGGGAGGGGAGGGGAGAGGAGAGAGGGGGGGGAGAGGGGGGGGGAGAGGACAGGAGGAGAGGAGAGGAGAGGAGAGGAGGGGAGGGGAGGGGAGGGGGGAGGAGAGGAGAGGAGAGGAGAGGAGAGAGGAGAGGAGAGGAGAGGAGAGGAGAGGAGAGAGAGAGAGGAGAGGGAGAGGAGAGGAGAGGAGAGGAGAGGAGAGGAGAGGAGAGGAGAGGAGGAGAGGAGAGAGAGGAGAGAGGAAGGCCAAGGTAAAGGCTGAACTCTGGAACTTGTATCCTCTCACCCATGGAAGCAAAAGTCTGTCTCTCTGGAGGAAGTGAGTCATATAAGTGCCTGTTATGAAGCTGGAAAAGTAGCTTGCTCCCAGATGTGCTGTGCCTGATTGAAGATATCCACAGTGAGTGGAGTGTGTGTGTGTATGTGTGTGTACACGTATAGTGTATAGGTGTATGCATGTGTGTGTATATGTGTGTGTGCAACACACCCTCCACGTCAATCCCTTCCAGTCCGTTTCAGAGCCCCGGCATCCGTGTTTTCTCTGCCGCTCGCTGTGTGTAAATGTCAGCGTCTGAAGTTGATTTGGAGCCCCGGCCCCACTTACCAGAGGAGTGGTAAGACACCCATCAGCGCCCCGGGTCACCTTGTCAGGAACGCCAAAGTGCTTCCTCTGCATGGCCGCGCCGAGCACGGGCCCTCTGAGCACGGGCGGCGAGCGCGCGAGGGGGAAGGTGGTCAACAGTTAAAAGCTCCTCAGAGTTCCTGACTCCAACAGGAAGTGTGTGTTCATACGGACGACTCGGGGGAGCGTGGGAGTCAGGAGGCCAGATCAATCCCCGGAGGAAAAGCAACCAATCACTGTCTCCGGGCCCGAGCCTGTCAATCATCTGAGCGGAGCTGTTTGCCCGGGTTATGATTGCTTCTAATAGGTCTGACTGCTCGCCACCTTCTCTCTATCTGCTCTTGCGTCACCACTCTCTCTCTTTCTCGTTCATCACCATTCTCTCTCTTGTTCTCTTCAGCACCCGGCTGGTCTATCGCTCTCTCTGCTACAACCGCGCGTTTGAATCCACGTAGCGTACAATAGCCCACCCTCGGGAGCAGGCTCGATCTCTGTGTCGCTCTTTCAAGCACTGGCTCTCAGGTAGATAGCACCACTCGTCTCTCTCTCACTTTATCCCCTCTCTACCTCTCTCTCTCCTTAGCCCTTTGTATCTCTCATCTCTATCTCTCTCTCTCATAGCTATCTCTCTCTCTATCATCGGTCACCTCTCTCGATCTCTCTCGATCTCTCTCTCTCTTGCCTCTCTCCTCTCTGCCACAGTGCAGAAGGAGGCAGGCTGGCTGTCTACTGGGTTTCCAGTCTCAACAATAACCAGCACTTAGTCTGCAAGGCACAGACGGATGAATAGTAGTTTGAACATACACAGACAGCATCAAGTATTTACTGTATACAATGCTGTGGGAAGGTCTGAGGCACTCAACATGTAGTACATGGAAAAGAATGTTCAGGGTCTTCTGGAATGTTCCGGGTCTTCTGTATTTGACGTATAAATGTGCGGCGTCGAGAAAACATTGTTTGGTCTTTTCGTTTCGATGTTTCCATAAGCATTTTTGCTTTTCTTCAAAGAAATTCTTTCCACCCAAGATGTTTGCCCCATATACTGTATATGAGTCAGATGTTTGCTCAGTATACTGTATATGAGTCACTGCTGGAGCTGAAGCACTCAGATATGTCTTCATATCTCCTCCACCTGCTGTGTAGCCTGCACGCTAAAACCATCTCAATATTTATACTGCTCATATTTCCATACTGCTCGTCGCACCAGATGGATAACATAAGGCCTGTTTGTCTCCCTGACCATGATTGGTTAATCTCTCTGTAACCTTCCTGTCCATTGGCCAGGTGTGTCATTGAGGGGCCGGCAGAGGAGATGTACAGCAAAACGGCAAATGAATAAACGATGTCTGTCAGATCATGCATGTGGATGAGACAGTGTGTTAACCTCACTTCTTACAGAGGGAATTCTAACTGTGTTGGGCTATCTCTGTTGTGTTTCAGTGCAGAGGGAATTCTAACTGTGTTGGGCTATCTCTGTTGTTTCAGTGCAGAGGGAATTCTAACTGTGTGTGGAGATATTGCTGGGTTAGTCTGGTCCAGTGTGACATACGGACTGGGGAGGCTGGGAGTGTGTGTGTGTGTGAAGGAGTGACAAGCATGTGTGTGTGTGTGTGTGTGTGCTGAAGTGATGTGTGTGTGTTCTGAAGTGATGTGTGTGTGTGCTGAAGTGATGTGTGTGTGTGCTGAAGTGATGTGTGCTGTAGTGATGTGTGTGGTGTGTGTGTGTGCTGTAGTGGTGTGTGTGTGTGTTGTGGTGTGTGTGTGTGATGTGTGTGTGTGTGTGTGTGCTGTAATGATGTGTGTGTGTGTGTGTGCTGGTAGTGGTGTGTGTGTGTGTGTGTGATGTGTGTGTGTGCTGTAGTGATGTGTGTGTGTGTGCTGTAGTGATGTGTTGTGTGTGTGTGTGCTGTAGTGGTGTGTGTGTGTGTGTGTGTGTGTGGATGTGTGTGTGTGTGGTGTGTGCTGTAGTGATGTGTGTGTGTGTGTGTGTGTGTGATGTGTGTGTGTGTGTGTGTGCTGTCGTGGTGTGTGTGTGTGTGTGTGTGCTGTAGTGATGTGTGTGTGTGTGTGATGTGACAGCTCTGCGTGGCGTGGCGTGCTGGCAGACTGGCAGTGCCACCCAGCAGTTCTTTAAGCTCCAGACGAGTCTCTCCTCCTGACCTCCACTGTCTCCTTGACCACCTTGGCTAATGAGGACATCTGTGCACAGGGCCTCCTGGTGTGTGTGTGTGTGTGTGTGTTGGAGGGGTGCACATGCCCACACACACACACACACACACACACACACACACACACCTCTAACAACATCGATCATCATCGGCTTCTCCTCCCCCTCACTGTGGTTGTGTGCGTGTTGTGTGCATGTGTGTTTGTGTGTGTGCGTTTGTGTGTGTGTGTTTTTCCATTTCCTCTCTCCTCTCCCACTCGTTCTCCTGCTCCATTCATTCTCATTACAACTTCAGTGTCTTACACCCTATACCACCACCCCATTCCTCCATCCCTTCCTACACCACATCCCTTCATCCTGCCTCTCCATTCTCCACCTCCGTCCCTCTATCCTGAACCCATCTGCCCTCTCAACTTCTCGCCTCTTTCACTCCACCTGCTCCACAGTGACTGTTCTATCTTGCTTCCCCTCCTCTCCTCCTCTCCTACTCTCCTCTTCGTCCTTTCCTCCTCTCCCTTTCGTCTATCCACTCGCCTCCTCCTCTCCTCTTCCTCCTCTCCTTCCTTTCCTCCTCTCCCCTTCTTCTATCCACTCTCTCCTCCTCTCCTCTTCCTCCTCTCTTCTATCCTCTCCTCCTCCTCTCTCTCCCCCCCCTCTTCCCTCCTCTCTCCTCTCCTCCTCCTCTCCCCTCCCCTCCTCCCCCCCTTGCTATCCTCCTCCTCCTCCTCTCCTCGCCTCTCCTCTCTCATCCTCTTCCCTCCTCTCCAGCTCTGTCACTGTCACTGTGTTTACGAGGACGTGAAGACACCTGACATGTGGTCCTTTCCTCTCTTTAATGACAAGAAATGGGCCAATTACCTCCCTCAACGTCCCAGTGCCAATCAGGCGTCGTAATGAGCTGGTGCCTGTGTGTGTTTAAGTGTGTGTTGTGTATGTGTGTGAAAGAGGATGACGGTTTCTCCTGTCTCTGCTTCTCTCTATCATCCTGAGCTGTGTGCCTGTGTGTGTTTAAGTGTGTGTGTGTGTGTATGTGTGTGAAGGAGGATGACGGTTTCTCCTGCTCTCGCTTCTCTCTATCATCCAGTCTCATAACTGTCATGTTTTCAAAGCCCTCCACATGACTGAGGGCGGCTAGTAAGACTGCAGTCATAGACGCGCCTGCCTGGACACAAGTGTGCGTGTGAGAGAGAGAGTGTGAGGGTGTGTGAGTGTGGTGAGTTTGTTAGGGTGTGTGTGTGAGAGAGAGAGTGGAGTTTGTGAGGGTGTGAGTGACTGAGTTCCTGACAGAGTGAGTGAGTGTGTGTGTGTGTGTGGTCCTACATCGGACACAACGAGCCGTTTAGCGTGAGGGAGGTGTGAAGGATTGGAGGAGAGCGCAGGAACACACCTGTTTAACATCCTGTAGAGAGAGTGCTCTTTAGGTCCTCACCAGCCCCTGTCGCCCAGCCATCAATCATTCCATCTCTGCGGCCACCCTCCCTCACACACACACACACACACACACACAGACACACATACAGGCAAACACACACACCACAGACAGGCAACACACC
Organism: Mallotus villosus; assembly: GCA_903064625.1. Lineage (NCBI taxonomy): Eukaryota > Metazoa > Chordata > Actinopteri > Osmeriformes > Salangidae > Mallotus > Mallotus villosus. The sequence continues at coordinate 2,908 of CAEFZP010004719.1, read as the reverse complement.
CCACACACACACACAGACAGGCAAACCACACACCCACACACACACAGACAGGCAAACACACACACACACACAGACCCAGTTCCTTTATGACAGACTCCCCAGACGCCAGCCGCTAAGAGCTCTTTTGTTCTATATTTAATTACCTCCGTCATAAACGTCTCTTGACTGTGAACGCGCACGTTCGGCGAGGCGTCCTCCCACCATCGGGGGGGTGGAATCGGATAACCACCTCTTTGTGCTGCCTGTCAATCCCCATTAGTAGGACAGGCCCGGCGTGTGTGTGTGTGAGCGTGTGGGTGTGTGAGGGTGTGTGTGTGTGAGCGTGTGTGTGTGAGGGAGGAGTGTTCATCTCGTCTGACTGCTCCATCTCTGCTCCGACAGACGCTCTCTCTCGCTCTCCTTTGCTTCTCTTTGTTTCTTTTTACTCTGAGTTTCGTTCTCTCTTTTGTCTGTCCATCAGTGGGAGGGAGGGAGGGAGGGGAGAGAAGGAGAGAGGGGGAGAAATAGATGAAAGCAGAATAGTAACCAAAATGGTGGTCCGAGTGCTAACTGATGGTTCAAATCCCTCACTATCCAAGCAGGTTCAAATACCCTCACTATCCTTGAAGGTTCAAATCCCTCACTATCCTTGCAGGTTCAAATCCCTCACTCCCTCACTTCCTTGCAGATTCAAATCCCTCACTATCCTAGCAGGTTCAAATCCCTCACTATCCTAGCAGGTTCAAATCCCTCACTATCCTAACAGGTTCAAATCCCTCACTATCCTAACAGGTTCAAATCCCTCACTATCCTTGCAGGTTCAAATCCCTCACTATCCTGCAGTTCAAATCCCTCACTATCCTTGCAGGTTCAAATCCCTCACTATCCTAGCAGGTTCAAATCCCTCACTATCCTTGCAGGTTCAAATCCCTCACTATCCTAACAGTTTCAAATCCCTCACTATCCTAGCAGGTTCAAATCCCTCACTATCCTAGCAGGTTCAAATCCCTCACTATCCTAGCAGGTTCAAATCCCTCACTATCCTAGCAGGTTCAAATCCCTCACTATCCTAGCAGGTTCAAATCCCTCACTATCCTAGCAGGTTCAAATCCCTCACTATCCTAGCAGCTTCAAATCCCTCACTATCCTAGCAGGTTCAAATCCCTCACTATCCTTGAAGGTTCAAATCCCTCACTATCCTAGCAGGTTCAAATCCCTCACTATCCTTGCAGGTTCAAATCCCTCACTATCCTAGCAGGTTCAAATCCCTCACTATCCTAGCAGGTTCAAATCCCTCACTATCCTATAGGTTCAAATCCCTCACTAACCTAGCAGGTTTCAATCCCTCACTATCCTATGCAGGTTCAAATCCCTCACTATCCTAGCAGGTTCAAATCCCTCACTATCCTTGCAGGTTCAAATCCCTCACATCCTCAGGTTCAAATCCCTCACACATCTCTGTTAAACGTGCACACACAGGCACACACACCACACTTGTTTGTTTGCACAGACTTGTGCTAACATCCTTCCCTGTGGATTAGAGTGTAATTCTATGGATTAACATCAGTGGAATGGGATGATAGCTCTGGGGCCACGGCATAATTATGTTGATTACTTTCTGGAGATTTGATTTTATGTGAATCATATTGATTCGTTTTTTTTTACAAGATCGTTATTACTGACGGTATGCCTTCTTGATTCTTATCCAGAATACTGCTGTAAACCATATATTTCCCACCCACCCTCCCCTCCTTCCTCCCTTACTTCCCTCATTCCCTCCCTCCCTCCCTCCTTCCCTCTAACCCTCATACCCTCCTTCCTCCCTCCCCTCCCTCCCTCTTTCCTTCCCTCTAACCCTCATTCCCTCCCTCCCTGCATCCCTCATCTCTCCTCTCTCTCTCTATCCTGACGAGAGAATCCCATGAAATATTTAGTCCTCAGTGAAATAAAATAATTCTTCTTTCTGTGGAGATGAGATGCTCCCGTCTGCGGCGTCCCGAGTGAGCTGCTGATAGATGATGCTGGTCTGAGAGAGAGAGAGAGGGAGGTGCTGGTGAAGTCTCATCTCCCATGCATTGAGAGGGTGGAGCGAGCTCTTATTGCATTGTGAGGGGGGAGAGAGGGGAGCCGGGGGACGCCATTGATTTACCTGAGGAATGTTTCTGGAAGAAAACGCTCCTAAGCAGCCAATCAGCTGGGAGACTTCACCCAGACTGTGTTGATCAGGCTGTAGAACGTGGAGCAGCCAGAGGTGGTCTGCCTCCGCTGGGGGAGGGGGTACTGCAGGGGTATTACACACTCATTACATTTTATGTCTGGTGTATCTTTTTAGACTGGAGTGCAGGTGCAACTCGGTAGGTGATTGAAGCTTGAGTATTGATTTGAGCAGATAGACAGGCAGATAGACCAGCAGATAGACCGGCAGACAGACAGACAGACAGACAGACAGACAGACAGCAGCAGGCAGACAGCAGCATACAGACCAGGCAGACAGCAGGCAGATAGACCGGCAGATAGACAGCAGATAGACAGCAGACAGACAGACAGACAGACAGACAGACAGACAGCACAGACAGACAGACAGACAGGCAGACAGGCAGATAGACCGGCAGATAGACAGACGACTCGACTTTGTCACAAGATGCTTTGCGGAGATCGTCTGTCATGTAAGAGGCCTGCTTATCTCCTGTCGCACTGCGCCCCCCCTACCCCCCACCCCCCTACCCCCTCCCCCACCCCCCCTCCCCACCCCATCCCCACCCCCCCACTGTCTCATCTCCCATCAGCCCCTGCTCCTCAGTAGATAGCACAATGGCCAAGAACTCAGCTGTTTACCTCTCCAGAGCACTGGGAGCTTAGCCTTCAGACTCACAGACTCTCTCTGTTCTCCACTCTCTCTCTCGCTCTCTATCACTCTCTCTCTGTTCTC
>CAEFZP010004717.1:0-291065 GCA_903064625.1 Mallotus villosus | reverse complement strand
AGAGTGATTAAACATCACAACATAACTTGGACACGTTTCCAAGACACAAGGTACTCAAACAGAGTAGAGGATATATATTGAACAACTGTCTTCACAAAACACACATTGAACTATTTAACATAAACAGTTAGTTTACAGAGAAAATAATGTTCTCCTTTCTTCACACATATAAAACATATGCATAATAAGTACTCTAAGAGAGTAGAGGATAGATATTAAATGTCTGTCTTTACAAAAGGCAAAATTATCTGTCTAGCATAAACAGTAAGTTTTACAGAGAAAACAATGTTCTCCTTTCATCATGCATATTTAAACATATGCATAGTAGTACTGTACTCTAGCAGAGTAGAGGAAAAATATTGAACAGAGCTATCTTTTTGAAAAGACTCAGATCTGTCCAACAGGAACAGAAGTTTGACAAAGAAACTTGATATTCCTGAGTAGAAATATTAAAGTTATTCAAAGTCTGAGGAAATATAATGATCTTGAAACAGATCAGATAACAATAATCACAGAAAGATGAAAACAGCGATACCCATTTTGGGTAAATAATCCTCATGGAGGAACAGTGATAATGTATCACTTAAGTTTACATAGAAACAAACTGGTGCAAACTTCACAGAGATGCACATCAAAATGAATACTACAAAAATGTAGTGTGAAATTCAGGATTATCCTGAAGAGATTGGTTGACCTTTGAACAGATCAGAGGAAATCTGACAGAGATTCAATGAATAATGCCCAGTTTGGGTAAATGTCCTTACAAAAGACCATAAACAGCTTCAGATTGTAATGATCAATAACAAAATCAGCAATCGTTCTGTTCATACAGAACATCCTCATCTTCACTCGTCAATAATGTAGTTGGTAATGTTAATCTCTGACCAACATGGTCATGTCTGAGAGTAGAGCTGCAGTCTGTAGGTCTCTACCAGGGCCTCCAGGGGGCGCTGTTGAATGGACTCTTCTCTTTACTGATGCTGTGCTGGGCTGGGGAGCTCAGCTGAGGCAGGTCAGTCTCCTTCTTGTTCTTATCAGAGGATGACTGCAGGCTCTGGAAGTGGCTCAGCAGTCTTCTCTGGGACTCAGTCTCCATCTCCTCCTTGGACAGGAAGTGCACCATCTCTTGGAAACACCTGGAGTGACCTTGATTGGTCGGTGCTGAGCAGGAAGAGGAGGTGATTGGCTGCAGTCGGCTCAATAAAGAAACTGTCATCTCCAGGATGTCAGCTTTCTCCAGCTTGGAGTCAGGCTGCTGGTTGAGGAGTTTCTGGACCCAGGAGAGACTTGAGCTGCTCAATGCTGCTGTTGATACGATCTCTACGTAACTTCTCCACCTGTGGCTTTCTTAGCTGCAAAAGAAAGAGAGGAAACACATTAATAACCTGATTCTGGAGTGTAACATGGATGAAGATCATTACTATTAAGCAGTTGATGTAAGTCTGTGACATTGGGTCTTCAATTTACCTTGTTGGTGAGAGTCAGGTGTTCCTCAGAGTAGGTTCTTGCTGAAGTGACTGTAGGAGTCATGTCTGGATCTCTGTGTTGTAGAGTTCTCTGTGTAGAGTGAATCTGATTTCTACTGGCTTCATCCCTCCTATATATAGTCCCACATCTACATATGAATGTGTGGGTCTCGGGCTGGTTGGAGTTTCTCACAGTCTGCAGCCAATGGGAGAGCTTGGGAGGACAATAGTCACATCTCAGGGGAGCAGGTGGAGGGCTGGGGGGGGTGATGGAGAGAGACTCACAGAGCGCTGTGTGGATCTGGGAAAGTGGTGACCCTGTAAAGAGATCAGACCTGCTGCCTGATGTTGGGAATCAATGACTCTGACAGAGCACACGCTCATCATCTCAACACACACGTGTGATACTGATACACCTCTCTTAATGTTAGATTTCCCAATGTAACTTAATCTTGAATTATGAGAAGCATGCATACATGGTGTTTTCTTCTATCCTTTTTCAAGTATTTTTATTATTTATTATGCTGAGTTCATTATAATCGTAATCAATTCTTATAAAAGCATGTGAGACTGTTGGTTTGTTTGGATTCTTAGTTTACTGCCATAACACTTTAAAAATGTAATGAGTCAAAATATATCTAAGAAGCTCATGTAGTCAACATCAGGTACATACTTTTTAAAATAAGGTTTTAGTTTAGTGCAGTTCAGTAAAAGTGGTCTCTAAACACTTTAAGTTTGTTTATTCTCAGGGAGGTGTTAGCCATCTTGAGGTCCAGATGTAGCAGATGTGTTGAGTGTCTAGTAATGTGAGTAGAGAACTGCTCTGAGTTTCCCACACTGAGTCCTGTGTCCTGTGGTCAATGTACTACAAAAGAGGTTCAGGACACTGAATGGAGCTCTAGTGGCGCTATTGGCTCTGTGTCGTATAATAGACAGAGCCTGACGTCACAGACCTTCTGGCCATCTGGAGGGAAAGAACACCACTGGTTGATACTGTGGGATAATCACCACAACAAGCATTAATAAAGTTAGAGTGATAAAAAAAGAACATCATAAAACAGCCAAAACATAATATACTATCAGGTGTATATTCTCAATTTGGTGACACCATTTTTGGTGTTTGTTAAATATGAACACTGTTCTTCTATACATGTTTGACATTCTTGGCTGACAAATGATCAAATGACAAATCAGCCTGAAATTCTTTTGAAGGATAATTGTTATTCCTCCTTCTAAAGTGTGGCAATTCCCCATAGAGACAGTCTGGTGGTGGTGAGACTGATGATGCTAAAGACACTGAACTGTGACTCTGCTCTCCAGAGCTTTCCCACACTCTGCTCACTGAGGGAGCTTCTACAGAACAATACAAGTGTGCCTTGTTCAATGCTAATTCATCTCCTTCCAAGCAGCTACTAACGACCCCAACCCTGACTGAGCTGCAGGAGGTAAATACATTGATATAGAATGAGGTAAATACTGTGATGTGAAAATAAAGTAAATGTGTTGATTTGTTTGTTTACATCCGAACACATAAAGGGTTTTTTTCTTGTCATTATGAACCAGCACCTGACTGTAGAGTATTAAGCTTTACAGTGTCAACAAACTATTATTCTCTTCAGAATGGCATATACCCGATAAAGTAAGGTAAATGTTTCAATTAATTAAACATCTGTAAGATTGTGTAAAAATGAAATACCTACAAGGTTGTGTAACTTGTAGCCTGGATGGTGCTACAAGGCCAAACGGTGTTAAACGAATGACATCACAGGTTTGATTGCATGAAAAGGTAAATAATGATGTATTTTATAAAAGCTACATCTGACAGAGTTTAAATGGTTTAAACAGTGTAAATTATGCTTTATATTTTGCGAATCAAATTGGGATATATGTCCAACCCGCATAGCAGTTTTGCAATTCATGTAAAAAATATTGTCTAGAATGGGGCTCCCCCCCTCTCCTTCTCTCTGACCTCTAACCTCCAGGACTGGGGGTCTGTATCTATTGTCCCATAGGGGGTCTGTGAGTGAGTTTTCCTCAGTTTCCCACACCCTGCATTCAATTAAGGAACAATAGAAGTGTGTCTTATTGCACATCACGTCAGCTATGGAGGATGACCTCATGGTTGAGGAAAGAGTAGCAAAAGAAACTGTAGCTCTAAACATAAAAAGAACATAGGCCTAAACGTAAAATCCGCTAAATACCGGAAGCAAATTCTGAAGCTAAATGTATTCACATGTGATGTATGGTATGTGCAAAAACAGTTTTACATACCTCCACATGAATTCACGACAAAATATTTTGTTAAATACATTTCCAATGAGACAGTTTGGAATTTCAGTTGTTAATATGTTGACAAATAATGGAAAACATAAAAGAATACCTTCTAGAACAATGTCTAAAACGAAGTAAAAGTTAATACTTTGTACGTTTAAAAATGTTTTTATAATTTTCAATTATTATGATTTTTTATATTCTCAATCAGTTCTAAGATCATGGTCAGACATTCAACTGTGGCAATGATGAAAAACAGACAAGCTGAGTGACAGAAAGATTCAGTTGATTGTATTTATTCAACTTGACTCAGAGAGTCACATCATCATAGATACCTCAACATGAGGCAGACAGAGTGATCAAACATCACAACATAACTTGGACACATTTCCAAGACACAAGGTACTCAAACAGAGTAGAGGATATATATTGAACAACTGTCTTTACAAAAGACACACTGAACTATTTAACATAAACAGTTAGCTTGCAGAAAAAACAATGTTTTTCTTTCTTCACACATATAAAACATATGCATAATAAGTACTCTAAGAGAGTAGAGGATAGATATTGAACATCTGTCTTTACAAAAGGCAAATTATCTGTCTAGCATAAACAGTAAGTTTACAGAGAAAATAATGTTCTCCTCTCATCATGCATATTTAAACATATGCATGTACTGTACTCTAGCAGAGTAGAGGAAACATATTAAAGAGCTATCTTTTTGAAAGACTTAGATCTGTCCAACATGAACAGAAGATTGACAAACAACTTGATATTCCTCAACAGAAATATTTCAAAGTTATTCATAGTCTGAGTAAATATATTGATCCTGAAACAGATCAGTTAACAATAATCACAGCAAGATGATAACAGTGATACCCATTTTGGGTAAATAATCCTCATGGAGGAACAGTGATAATTTATCACTTAAGTTTACATAGAAAAAGACTGGTGCAAACTTCACAGAGATGCACATCAAAATGAATACTACAAAAATGTAGTGTGATATTCAGGATTATCCTGAAAGAGATTGGTGGACCTTTTGAACAGATCAGAGGAAATCTCACAGAGATTCAATGAATAATGCCCAGTTTGGGTAAACGTCCTTAAAAAGAACCATAACAGCTTCAGATCGTAATGATCAATAACAAAATCAGCAATCGTTCTGTTCATACAGAACATCTTCGTCTTCACTTGTCAATAATGTTGTTGGTAATGTTAATCTCTGACCAACATGGTCATGTCTGGGAGTAGAGCTGCAGTCTGTAGGTCTCTACCAGGGCCTCCAGGGGGCGCTGTTGACTGGACTCTTCTCTTTACTGATGCTGTGCTGGGCTGGGGAGCTCAGCTGAGGCAGGTCAGTCTCCTTCCTGTTCTTATCAGAGGATGACTGCAGGCTCTGGAAGTGGCTCAGCAGTCTTCTCTGGGACTCAGTCTCCATCTCCTCCTTGGACAGGAAGTGCACCATCTCTTGGACACACCTGGAGTGACCTTGATTGGTCGTGCTGAGCAGGAAGAGGAGGTGATTGGCTGCAGGCGGCTCAATAAAGAAACTGTCATCTCCAGGATGTCAGCTTTCTCCAGCTTGGAGTCAGGCTGCTGGTTGAGGAGTTTTGGACCCAGGAGAGACTTGAGCTGCTCAATGCTGCTGTTGATACGATCTCTACGTAACTTCTCCACCTGTGGCTTTCTAAGCTGCAAAAGAAAGAGAGGAAACACATTAATAACCTGATTCTGGAGTGTAACATGGGTGAAGATCATTACTATTAAGCAGTTGATGTAAGTCTGTGACATTGGGTCTTCAATTTACCTTGTTGGTGTGAGTCAGGTGCTCCTCAGAGTAAGTTCTTGCTGAAGTGATTTTAGGAGTCATGGCTGGATCTCTGTGTTGTAGAGTTCTCTGTGTAGAGTGAATCTGATTTCTACTGCCTTTATCCCTCCTATATATAGTCCCACATCTCCATATGAATGTGTGGGTCTCGGGCTGGTTGGAGTTTCTCACAGTCTGCAGCCAATGGGAGAGCTTGGGAGGACAATGATGAATGTGGGGCAGCCTCATGCTCAGTGTCCTTATTGCTGGAGGACAATAGTCACATCTCAGGGGAGCAGGTGGAGGGCTGGGGGGGTGAGGGAGGGAGACTCACAGAGCGCTGTGTGGATCTGGGAAAGTGGTGACACTGTAAAGAGATCAGACCTACTGCCTGATGTTGGGATCAATGACTCTGACAGAGCACACGCTCAACACACACGTGTGATACTGATACACCTCCTTAATGTTAGATTTTCCCAATGTAACTTCATCTTTAGTTATGAGAAGCATGCATACATGTGTTTTCTTCTATCCTTTTTTTAAGTAAAATTTTAAGAAATTATGGTGAGTTCATTATACTTGTAAACAGTTCTTAAAAGCATATGAGACAGTTTTTTTTACATTAATATACTGCCATAACTAAATCAAATAAATCTAAGAAGCTCATGTAGTCAACATCAGGTACATACTTTTTAAAATAAGTTTTTAGATTAGTGCAGTTCAGTAAAAGTGGTCTCTGAACACTTTAAGTTTGTTTTTTCTCAGGGAGGTGTTAGCCATCTTGAGGTCCAGATGTAGCAGATGTGTTGAGTGTCTATTTAGTGTGAGTAGAGAACTGCTCTGAGTTTCCCACACTGAGTCCTGTGTCTTGTGGTCAATGTACTACAAAAGAGGTTCAGGACACTGAATGGAGCTCTAGTGGCGCTATTGGCTCAGTGTCGTAGAATAGACAGAGCCTGACGTCACAGACCTTCTGGCCATCTGGAGGGAAAGAACACCACTGGTTAATACTGTTGGATAATCACCACAACTAGCATTAATAAAGTTAGAGTGATAAAAAAAGAATATCATAAAACAGCCCAAAAAGTAATATACTATCAGGTGTATATTCTCAATTTGGTCACACTATTTTTGGTGTTAGTTATATATGAACACTCTTCTTGTGTAAATGTTTGACATTCTTGGCTGACAGATGACATCAGCCTGAAATTCCTTTGAAGGATAATTGTTATTCCTCCTCCTAAAGTGTGCGAATTCCCCATAGAGACAGTCTGGTGGTGATGAGACTGAGGATGCTAAAGACACTGAACTGTGACTCTGCTCTCCAGAGCTTTCCCACACTCTGCTCATGAGGGAAGCTTCTACAGAACAATACAAGTGTGCCTTGTTCAATGCTAATTCATCTCCATGCAAGCAGTTACCAATGACCCCACCCCTGGCTGAGCTGCAGGAGATAAATATATGTGTATAGAATGAGGTAAATACTGAGATGTAAGGATAAGGTAACTTTGATGATGTTTGTTGACATGTCAACCTATTAAGGTGTCTGTTCCTGCTATAATGAACCAGCACCTGATTGTGTAACAATCAAAAACCTACAGAGTAGTTTATCTTGTAACCTAGATGGTGCTACAAGCTTAAAGCTGAGAAATGCCACTAAAATAACATGTTTGATGAGGAAAAAACATACAGTACATTAAAATATATTACATACAAACTACTTTACACAGAACGTATGTTTTAAATGTTCTAAAGTAGGTGTTTCGTTTTATTAATCAAAATTAGATTGTCGTCCAACCCTGAATTGCTAAATCGTTTTTGATTGAATGTAAAAGAAGGTCTAGAATGGAGACTCCCCCCCTCTCCTTTTCTCTGACCTCTAACCTCCAGGACTGGGGTCTGTATCTATTGTCCCATAGGGGGTCTGTGAGTGAGTATTCCTCAGTTTCCCACACCCTGCCTTCAATTAAGGAACAATAGAAGTGTGTCTTATTGTATATCTCATAAGATATGAAGGGTGACCCCTCTGTACAATGTGGGGTACAATACGATGAAACCGTTTTTGAGCTTTATCTGTGATTACTGATAAAAAGCTGTGATATTTATTTGAAAAACCTTCAACTTGTAGAGTAAGATAGCTATGAAGTCATGAAGCTGTATCACACTGAAGCAGTTTAGACCTATAAAAGAAGAATCATTTTTCACAAGAATGTATGATCCTGTTCATCTTTTTTTTTACCACAAATATTGTAACTTAATTGAAGCATTTGAAACATACTTTCATTTTAATATTATCATCAAAACAGTGCTATATTTGTTTTTGTGTGAATGTATCTTGGTGGTATATTCATTTAGCTAGCTCTCGAAAATACAAGGTCTACAGGCTTGCATTATTGATTGAACTGTATATTCGTTTTTTACCAGCAAAAGGTGAACCTAAAACCTTTGTAATATGTCAGGTTATTATTATCATCATTTTAGCATTCTACTGAAAGCATCATGAAGTTACCATGATGCCAAAGAAGAAATGAGAAGTTTTGCACAAGGACCAGTAAGATTCAGTTGATTATATTTATTCAACTTGACTCAGAGAGTCACATCATCATAGATGCCTCAACATGAGGCAGACAGAGTGATCAAACATCACAACATAACTTGGACACATTTCCAAGACACAAGGTACTCTAACAGAGTAGAGGATATATATTGAACATTTGTCTTTACAAAAGACACATTGAACTATTTAACATAAACAGTTAGTTTACAGAGAAAACAATGTTTTCCTTTCTTCACACATATAAAACATATGCATAATAAGTACTCTAACAGAGTAGAGGATAGATATTGAACATCTGTCTTTACAAAAGGCAAATTATCTGTCTAGCATAAACAGTAAGTTTACAGAGAAAATAATGTTCTCCTTTCATAATGCATATTTAAACATATGCATAGTAGGTACTGTACTCTAGCAGAGTAGAGGAAACATATTAAAGAACTATCTTTTTGAAAGACTTAGATCTGTCCAACATGAACAGTTCGACAAGTTTGACAAAGAATATATTCCTTAGTAGAAATATTTACGTTTTTCAAAGTCTTAGTAAATATATTGATCTTGAAACAGATCAGTTAACAATAATCACAGCAAGATGATAACAGTGATACCCATGTTGGGTAAATAATCCTCATGGAGGAACAGTGATAATGTATCACTTAAGTTTACATAGAAACAAACTGGTGCAAACTTCACAGAGATGCACATCAAAATTAATACTACAAAAATGTAGTGTAATATTCAGGATTATCCTGAAGAGATTGGTTGACCTTTGAACAGATCAGAGGAAATCTCAGAGATTCAATGAATAATACCCAGTTTGGGTAAATGTCCTTACAATGGACCATAAAAGCTTCAGATTGTAATTATCAATAACAAAATCAGCAATCGTTCTGTTCATACAGAACATCTTCATCTTCACTCGTCAATAATGTTTTAGGCAATCTTAATCTCTGACCAACATGGTCATGTCTGGGAGTAGAGCTGCAGTCTGTAGGTCTCTACCAGGGCCTCCAGGGGGCGCTGTTGACTGGACTCTTCTCTTTACTGATGCTGTGCTGGGCTGGGGAGCTCAGCTGAGGCAGGTCAGTCTCCTTCCTGTTCTTATCAGAGGATGACTGCAGGCTCTGGAAGTGGCTCAGCAGTCTTCTCTGGGACTCAGTCTCCATCTCCTCCTTGGACAGGAAGTGCACCATCTCTTGGACACACCTGGAGTGACCTTGATTGGTCGGTGCTGAGCAGGAAGAGGAGGTGATTGGCTGCAGTCGGCTCAATAAAGAAACTGTCATCTCCAGGATGTCAGCTTTCTCCAGCTTGGAGTCAGGCTGCTGGTTGAGGAGTTCTGGACCCAGGAGAGACTTGAGCTGCTCAATGCTGCTGTTGATACGATCTCTACGTAACTTCTCCACCTGTGGCTTTCTTAGCTGCAAAAGAAAGAGAGGAAACACATTAATAACCTGATTCTGGAGTGTAACATCGATAAAGATCATTACTAATAAGCAGTTGATGTAAGTCTGTGACATTGGGTCTTTAATTTACCTTGTTAGTGAGAGTCAGGTGTTCCTCAGAGTAGGTTCTTGCTGTATTGACTGTAGGAGTCATGGCTGTATCTCTGTGTTGTAGAGTTCTCTGTGTGTAGAGTGAATCTGATTTCTACTGGCTTCATCCCTCCTATATATAGTCCCACATCTCCATATGAATGTGTGGGTCTTGGGCTGGTTGGAGTTTCTCACAGTCTGCAGCCAATGGGAGAGCTTGGGAGGACAATAGTCACATCTCAGGGGAGCAGGTGGAGGGCTGGGGGGGTGCGGGAGAGAGACTCACAGAGCGCTGTGTGGATCTGGGAAAGTGGTGACCCTGTAAAGAGATCAGATCTGCTGCCTGATGTTGGGATCAATGACTCTGACAGAGCACACGCTCATCATCTCAACACACACGTGTGATACTGGCTCAGCTCCTTTATATGAGATCTTATAGTGTAACCTAAACATCACCTATCAGAATCATGAATAATGGAGACATGTCATTGATAAGATCATACTTTCAGCAATCATGATGAACTTATTAAATTAATAGTTTAATTGTTTTGTAAAGCACATGATCCAGATAGTTTGTTTATTGTACATTCTTCATCCATACATGTAACCTTTTGAAAATGGTATCAATTAAAATAATTATATTAAGCTCATGTAGATGATATAAAATACTTCATTATTTGAATGAGTTTTTCAAGGTAAGTCTACTTCAGTCCAGGAAGTCTCTAAACTCTTGAAGATTGTTTATCCTGAGAGATGTGTTAGCTATCTTGAGGTCCAGATGTAGCAGATGTGTTGAGTTTCTTGTAGTGTGAGTAGAGAACTGCTCTGAGTTTCCCACACTGAGTCCTGTGTCCTGTGGTCAATGTAATACAAAAGAGGTTCAGGACACTGAATGGAGCTTTAGTGACGCTATTGGCTCTGTGTTGTAGTATAGACAGAGCCTGACGTCACAGACCATCTGGCCATCTGGAGGGAAAGAACACCACTGGCCGATACTGTGGGCTAATTATCACAAGAAACATTTACAAAGTTGAAGATATCAATAATTACAAATATTCATCATAAACAGCAGCAAAATAATAGTCTCAGGTGTATTTTATCAGTTTTATCACAGAAACGCTTGGTGTTGGTTAAATATGAACACTTTTCTTCTGTACATGTTTGACATTCTGGGCTGACAGATGACATCAGCCTGAAATTCTTTTGAAGGATAATTGTTATTCCTCCTCCTAAAGTGTGCCAATTCCCCATAGAGAGAGTCTGGTGGTGGTGAGACTGAGGATGCTAAAGACACAGAACTGTGACTCTGCTCTCCAGAGCTTTCCCACACTCTGCTCATTGAGGGAGCTTCTACAGAACAATACAAGTGTGCCTTGTTCAATGCTAATTCATCTCCATCCAAGCAGCTACTAACGACCCCAACCCTGACTGAGCTGCAGGAGGTAAATACATTGATATAGAATGAGGTAAATACTGAGATGTAAAAATAAAGTAAATGTGTTGATTTGTTTGTTTACATCTGAACACATAAAGGGGGTTGTTCTTGTCATTATGAACCAGCACCTGACTGTAGAGTAATAAGCTTTGCAGTGTCAACAAAATAAGCGCAGCTAGTTCAGGCAGGGCAATCAGGCAGCGCGCGTCATCCGCTCATTACCACACCTGTGTTAGCCAGCACAAGCCATTGGGCCAAGTCCGATAAGACGGCATTAAAAGGCCGTGCAGATACGCACACACACGCACTCGCAGCCCAATTGTTGTATGATCAGTGCTGCTGCCACCCTCCACCATCCCCTTCTCCCCCATGCTGTCTGTACAGTCGTATGCAAAAGTTTGGGCACCCCTGATAATCTCCATTACTTTCATCTATAAAATGTTGGGCGTTTGGATGAGGAACGTCTTTGTCATATATATACACATACGTCATGGACAGTGATATTTTAGCCGTGAAATAAGGTTTATTTGATAAACAGAAAATATGCCATACGCATCATAAGAGAATTAGACACTTGCATAAATTTGGGCACCCCAACAGAAAAATCACATTCATATTTAGTAGAGCCTCCTTTTGCAAAAATAATAGCTTCTAGACGCTTTTTATATCCTCTGATGAGTGTCTGGATTCTGGATTGAGGTAATTTGGACCATTCTTCCTTACAATACATCTCCAGTTCAGTAAGGTTTGATGGGTGCCTAGCGTGGACAGCCCGCTTCAAGTCACCCCATAGATTTTCAATTATATTCAAGTCTGGGGACTGGGATGGCCATTCCAAAACATTGTAGTTGTTCCTCTGCATAAATGCCTTAGTGGATTTGGAGCAATGTTTCGGGTCGTTGTCCTGCTGGAACACCCAACTGCGCCGTAACTTCAGCTTTGTTACAGATTCTTGAACATTATTGTCCAGAATTTGCTGGTACTGAGTTGAATCCATACGACCTTCAACTTTAACTAGATTCCCAGTTCCTGCACTAGCCACACAGCCCCACAGCATCACGGACCCCCCACCAAATTTTACTGTGGGCAGCAAGTGTTTTTCTAGGAATGCTGTGTTCTTTTGCCTCCATGCGTAACGCCTCTTGTTGTGACCGAATAACTCCATCTTTGTCTCATCAGTCCACAGCACTTTGTTCCAAAATGAGCCTGGCTTGTTCAAATGTAGTTTGGCAAACCTCAAGCGAGCCTTTTTGTGGCGCGTGTGCAGAAAAGGCTTCTTCCGCATCACTCTCCCATACAGCTGTTCTCTGTGCAATGTGCGCTGAATGGTCGAGCAATGCACAGTGACACCATCTGCAGCAAGATGACCTTGCAGCTCTTTGGAGGTGGTCTGAGGGTTGTCCTTGACCATTCTGACCATTCTTCGCCTTTGCCTCTTTGTTATTTTTCCTGGCCTGCCACTTTTGGCCTTAACAAGAACTGTGCCTGTTGCCTTACATTTCCTAATGACATTCCTCACAGTGGAAACTGATAGCTGAAACCTCCGGGATAACTTTTTGTAGCCTTCTCCTAAACCATACTGCTGAACAATCTTTGTTTTTAGATCATTTGATAGCTGTTTTGATGCCCCCATTTTGCCACTGTTCAGAGGAGAATCAGAGGGAAGCAAAACTTGCAATTGGCTAACTTAAATACCCTTTCTAATGATTGAATGCACCTTTTTATGTAATTGAAGGCTTAACGAGTTAATCAGACTAACTATGTGTTGCAGTTAATCAGCATTTAGTAGGCAGAGGTATTCAAATCAAATAAATGATAAGGGTGCCCAAACTTTTGCACAGCCTTTTTTTCACATTTGATTTAATTTCACACAACTAAATACTGCTACACCAAATATCTTTGTCTGGAAAACACCCCAGCACTCAGTGTTAACTAGAAAAGTAATTTTACAATATTATATTGATCTTTTTTGGTGAAGACAGGAAATTATCATGCAGCCTCAGAGGGGTGCCTAAACTTTTGCATACGACTGTATGTTCTATCCATCAGGGGGATTATATCTCTATTGCTCCCTGCCTCATATGTCTTGTATGTATGTGTTGCTTCGAGGAGGCAGGGAGTGCTTCCCTTAGATCATCCACTCCGCCAAAGTTAAATCTACATGTCCATGTCATGTAACAATAAATGCTCAAATCTAATACGTGATTGTCTTGACTGAACCATTATTCTCTTCAGAATGGCATATACCCGATAAAGTAAGGTAAATGTTTCAATTAATTAAACATCTGTAAGATTGTGTAAAAATGAAATACCTACAAGGTTGTGTAACTTGTAGCCTGGATGGTGCTACAAGGCCAAACGGTGTTAAACGAATGACATCACAGGTTTGATTGCATGAAAAGGTAAATAATTATGTATTTTATAAAAGCTACATTTGACACAGTTTAAATGGTTTAAACAGTGTAAATTATGCTTTATATTTTGCTAATCAAATTGGGATATATGTCCAACCTTAAAGCGCATAGTAGTTTTGCAATTCATGTAAAAAATATTGTCTAGAATGGGGCTCCCCCCCTCTCCTTCTCTCTGACCTCTAACCTCCAGGACTGGGGTCTGTATCTATTGTCCCATAGGGGGTCTGTGAGTGAGTTTTCCTCAGTTTCCCACACCCTGCCTTCAATTAAGGAACAATAGAAGTGTGTCTTATTGCACATCTCATAAGATATGAAGGGTGACCCCACTGTACAATTTTGAGTACAATACGGTGAAACCTTTTTTGAGCTTCATCTTTGAGTACTAATAAAAGGCTGCTGATATTTATTTGAAAAACCTTCAACTTGTAGAATAGCTATGAAAAAGATGTATCACACTGAAGCAGTTTAGACCTATAAAATAAGAAGAATTTTTCACAAGAATGTGTGATCCTGTTCATCTTGTTTTTAACCACAAATATTGTAACTTAATTGAAGCATTTGAAACGTACTTTAATTTGTATATTATCATCAAAACAGTGCTATATTTGTTTTTGTGTGAATGTATCTTGGTGGTATATTAATTTAGCTAGCTCTCGAAAATACAAGGTCTGCAGGCTTGCATTATTGATTGTACTGTATATTCGTTTTTGACCAGCAAAAGGTTAAACTAAAACCTTTGTAATATGTCAGGTAATTATTATCATTATTTTAGCATTCTACTGAAAGCATCATAAAGTTACCATGATGCCAAACAAGAAAAGAGGAGTTTTGCACATGGACCAGAAAGATTCAGTTGATTGTATTTATTCAACTTCAGAGAGTCACATCATCATAGATTACCTAAACATGAGGCAGACAGAGTGATCAAACATCACAACATAACTTGGACACATTTCCAAGACACAAGGTACTCTAACAGAGTAAAGGATATATATTGAACATTTGTCTTTACAAAAGACACATTGAACTATTTAACATAAACAGTTAGTTTACAGAGAAAATAATGTTCTCCTTTCTTCACACATATAAAACATATGCATAATAAGTACTCTAACAGAGTAGAGGATAGATATTAATGTCTGTCTTTACAAAAGGCAAATGATCTGTCTAGCATAAACAGTAAGTTTACAGAGAAAATAATTTTCTCCTCTCATCATGCATATTTAAACATATTCATGTACTGTACTCTAGCAGAGTAAAGGAAACATATTAAAGAGCTATCTTTTTGAAAGACTTAGATATGTCCAACATAAACAGAAGCTTGATATTCCTCAAAAGAAATATTTCAAAGTTATTCATAGTCTGAGTAAATATATTGATCCTGAAACAGATCAGTTAACAATAATCACAGCAAGATGATAACAGTGATACCCATTTTGGGTCAATAATCCTCATGGAGGAACAGTGATAATGTATCACTTAAGTTTACATAGAAACAAACTGGTGCAAACTTCACAGAGATGCACATCAAAATAAATACTACAAAAATGTAGTGTGATATTCAGGATTATCCTGAAGAGATGTGGACCTTTGAACAGATCAGAGGAAATCTTACTGAGATTCAATGAATAATACCCAGTTGGGCTATATGTCCTTACAAAGAACCATAAAAGCTTCAGATCGTAATGATCAATAACAAAATCAGCAATCGTTCTGTTCATACAGAACATCTTCATTTTCACTCGTCAATAATGTTTTAGGCAATCTTAATCTCTGACCAACATGGTCATGTCTGGGAGTAGAGCTGCAGTCTGTAGGTTTCTACCAGGGCCTCCAAGGGGGCGCTGTTGACTGGACTCTTCTCTTTACTGATGCTGTGCTGGGCTGGAGAGCTCAGCTGAGGCAGGTCAGTCTCCCTCTTGTTCTTATCAGAGGATGACTGCAGGCTCTGGAAGTGGCTCAGCAGTCTTCTCTGGGATTCAGTCTCCATCTCCTCCTTGGACAGGAAGTGCACCATCTCTTGGACACACCTGGAGTGACCTTGATTGGTCGGTGCTGAGCAGGAAGAGGAGGTGATTGGCTGCAGTCGGTTCAATAAAGAAACTGTCATCTCCAGGATGTCAGCTTTCTCCAGCTTGGAGTCAGGCTGCTGGTTGAAGAGTTCTGGACCCAGGAGAGACTTGAGCTGTTCAATGCTGCTGTTGATACGATCTCTACGTAACTTCTCCACCTGTGGCTTTCTTAGCTGCAAAAGAAAGAGAGGAAACACATTAATAACCTGATTCTGGAGTGTAACATGGATAAAGATCATTACTATTAAGCAGTTGATGTAAGTGTGTGACATTGGGTCTTTAATTTACCTTGTTGGTGAGAGTCAGGTGTTCCTCAGAGTAAGTTCTTGCTGTAGTGACTGTAGGAGTCATGGCTGTATCTCTGTGTTGTAGACTTCTCTGTGTGTAGAGTGAATCTGATTTCTACTGGCTTCATTCCTCCTATATATAGTCCCACATCTACATATGAATGTGTGGGTCTCGGGCTGGTTGGAGTTTCTCACAGTCTGCAGCCAATGGGAGAGCTTGGGAGGACAATAGTCACATCTCAGGGGAGCAGGTGGAGGGCTGGGGGGGTGCGGGAGAGAGACTCACAGAGCGCTGTGTGGATCTGGGAAAGTGGTGACCCTGTAAAGAGATCCGACCTGCTGCCTGATGTTGGGATCAATGACTCTGACAGAGCACACGCTCATCATCTCAACACACACGTGTGATACTGGCTCAGCTCCTTTACATGAGATCTTACAGTGTTACCTAATCCTCAATCACAAATATTTGATCCTCTTGATATCCCTTTAATATATATATTTTTTACCCTCATGGTGTTAGAAGACATACCAATTCAGAACATCTGATTCGATGCTTATAATTGTTCATTTTCATCATTGTTTTTCCATAAACATCCATCTAAATTTTTTATTCACCACTTTTAATGAAAATACATCAACGGGTGTTTTTTGCTATGAATATAAGGTCAGTTTCTCTCTTATATCCACTCACATTCGAGATTGTATTGATTAGCTCTGAGCTCCCTGTATTGAACTGCCTTGGGGCTCCCAGGTACTGTGCCTCTGCTGGGCTGTGCAGCTGTGAGCTGGTGCTGGTTTCCTCCTGTGGGTCCTGCAGCCCCAGGCAGCACACTTCCTTGCCTTCAGCTTCCACAGCTGGCTCCCTGCACAAGGCTGAGCGTGCCCCAGTCACACGCCCTCCTCTCTCTGGGGCTGGGAGCCACAGGGACACACGGCTTCCCACACTTCTGTATGCAGCCTGCTCAACCCCCCAGACAATAGAAGTGTGTCTGTTCCCACAAAGCCATCAGACTGTTCCCATGCAGGATTCAGGCTGGGCTAGGAGGCAGCATGACCCCCACTGCCATCTGGATCACTTATAACTCACCTCACAAACAAACAAACTAAATGTCTAAACCATTTAAATACATTATTTCATAACTTATATAATAAAAAGTGCTCTTTTGTTTCCCATCAACTGCAACGTTTTTGTTAATTGTTATAAATATATATTTTTAGCTTTCTACAGGTCCAGAATATGAATCACATGAACACATCAGTGTGTGGGTTTGGACTATTTCACTGTAAAGCATTACTATATGATACAGACTTAGTCCTAGCACAGATACTTTCCCAGGAATTAGCCTGACAGACCTTATTACCATATGGTTTGGGGAGCAATTTCCCACCTGTCATTCTATTCCCACAGACTATTGTCCCTAGATTAGAGCTCTCTGATTGGCTGAAGATCTTGACACATGGAGCAGGATGAGCATAAATACAGCGATGAGATGGAGAGCTCTCCAGTGAAGGTCCTCTGAACATCCACAAGGCAAGCAACATCAACTGAGTCCAGCAAGCGATCACTTCAACTCTAATCCTCTGAACAACTTTTGACGAAGGACAACAAAAGTACAATTTTGACTAATTTCTAGCAAATCTGCAAACTCAGACCAGTAACAGAAAATGTCAGCCTACCTGGACATCACTCTTCAGGACAGCTTGAAGGAGCAGCAGCTCCAGGTGCACCTCAGGTAAGTTCAGCTTCACAACATCCTCCTGTCCTAGACAGAGATGCAGTCAGAGAGAACAGGACGTTGGGTGTGAGTGAAGAGGTGTTGACAGTTGTCTTGTTTCTATCAGGTGTAAACTCAACATGCTGGAGAGGAGGTGCAGCATTGGAGTGGAGAAGCTGAAAGCCATTCTGGCAGAACATCTCCAGAACGGGATCCCTACCTCCGACCTCCTGGAGAAGACGGCCTCATTCTTTCACTCTGAGGAAGGCCTTGCTGTCCCACAACGGCTACTCCAAGTGTTCCAGGGACATCCTGCGTCTCTTCCCTGACTCAGAGGACGACCTGGCTCCCCTGTGCCTCCAACAGTGACCTGGAGAAAAAGCCGGGAAGCAGAGTTCAAAGTTCATAGGATAATTGTGACTCTGTTTTCCAACCAGATGATGAGAGACTATAATTTAGGCCATGTGACTGGCGTATCTGTCGCTTCTTCCGACGGTTGCTTTCACAGACCCTACCCTGCCTTATTGCACTATCCATGTAAATATGTAGCTCCAGTTGTTGTTGTTCTGGTGCTGGAAGTTATCCTGCGGAGTGTTTTTGCCCCAGTGTTGGCCTCCTTGTAGATCTAACCAGACCATAACACGTACAATAGGTCTGTGCCCTTTTTTAGAAGTTTTGCACTTCATGTAAAGCTGCTGATGCCTTTTTAATGCATTGTGTGCATTTTTATAAGCAGCTATTAAACTGCTCTATTCTTTCTGTGAAAATGTTGACCTAGTGCTTTCAGGTTTGAATATTAGAAATACTGCCTCAGTAAAAGGTGGCAAGAGCATTCACACCCCTGCCTTCATTTTGAAAAGGATGAGTTATGTATGATGATACAGATTGTTAAGTTGTTTATTGTGCTGTATTGTATGAACGCAAAAGGAATGACGTGTTTTTTTATGTTTGAAGTAAAATACATTTGTAAAGCAAATCTAACCTAATTTCTTTCTTACCTTTAGTAAATAGAACACAAAAACATATTGTTGAATAATGAAATAACCATATAACACAAATGGTATATCGAGCCATTTACTCGTTTTTTTGATTATTCCATATCCTTATGCTCGTATCTGCAAAAAATGTAAAATAGCCTCATAATATCGTTTTGTTCATCTTGGATGTCAGAACCATAGATATAAATATATTTATATATATCTATGGTCAGAACCAGATTATGGGGAAAGGTTTGGTTACCGTTTTTTGTTTCATTTTGGAATTATGGAATAACTAGGCTATATAACACAAACGGTATAACGAGCCATTTAATTTGTTTTATCGGCCATATTATGCATACTGGCACAAGTGAAAAAGAGAGAGATCTGCTACTATTGGGGGTGTTATTACTTCCGAACACCAGAGGGCAGCAAACGACTAGCTTTTTTTTAAACCTGTGATCTGTAGGTTATTTAACATTAATATTCGAGTTCCCCTAGCCTGCCTTTGGTCCCCCAGTGGCTAGAAATGTTGATAGAGTAAACCAAGCCCTGGGAAAATAAAAGCTGAAAAGCTTGGTTTTTAAAATGCTACTTTTATGACATCATAAGAGTGAAGGTTACCTCCCCTTTCCCTGCTTTGCCCGCCCAGAGAATCTGCCACACCCATGAGAAACTGAGCTAGGCTACTACAACCGTGCAAGTGTAATATAGGTTTTTACTACTCAAGACATCATGGCTTGCAAAACGAACAAAGTACAAGAGCAGTTGCTCAGTGTTTGGATGTATAGATGAAGAACCACTTTAGAATTCCATCTAACTGGACAGCATTCACACTCAGGGTGAACACTTCATTTATCCAAACTACAGACCATCACATTACACATATCAAAAAACAGAACGAACACGACAACAAAACTCCAAACAATGCTTATCTAACTACATGTGTGAGATGTACTGATGTGGAGCACAAATCATCCAAGAAGCAGTAATTCTCTTGAGTGTTTTTAATTCAGATGAATAATCATTGGATTCAGGTCAAAAGTCTATCACTTGAACTGGTTTCATCACTTAAGACACTCAAAGTCAAATCACTGTGAGTGCAGCGCCGTGGTACCAACTGGTTCCAACTGGGGAGGGTGGTTACACTAGTTTTCCAAGTTTAACCCACTAAATTATCAACGAGCAATGCTCACACGCCCATGTATAATAGTTTTACGCTCTTATTTCACACCGGTCCTGAGTCTTGTGAACAGATATTTGTTGGGTGTTTGGGTGCCCCTTCTGGATGTTATTGTTACTACTCTCTTCTGGGGTGGGCGAAGAAATGATGGTGTGGGGAATGCGAGTGAGGTAGCGCTCTCTATTTGGGGAGCTAGCGTCGGGCTTCTCCGGTAACGCAATCTGCAGGCCTCCGATTCGGTTGGAAGTGTTTTCTTGGGCTGCCGGAGGTTTGTAGGGCGTGCGGTGGTGATAAGCAGGGAGGTGTGGCCAGGCAGCAGTCAGCTGGATGAGTGGGCCGTGTTGGTCAGGGCTGGTCATCAGACGAACGTGTCTCTATGCTAGAGAGCGGAAGTCCAAGCAAGGGTCTGTCGTGTGCTGGTGACGGCGGCAGCGCGTTGAGTTTAGGCTGTCGCTCAACACCCCGACACCGACCCCGTACCCACGATCGATGCAAGCTTGGAGAGTAGCGTATATAGAGGGCGGACTGAGAGCAGGATGAGATCAAGAGAAAGAGTGGAAGCAGAGCGTGGCAGTCAGACGCGCGCAAAGACACATGCCACACACACACCAGGAGAGCACAGAGGTCCGGCGAAAGCCTAGTCGAGAAGACAGGTAGTGCCCTCAGGACACGACTACAGGCAAGGACAACAGTAGCGTCGAATGCAGAGAAAACACGAAGACGCAGCCGACAAAACAAGGTGAGAGCGGAAGGATGGCGAAGAACGCAGTGGAGACAGGAGAGCTACGGGCGCGAAGACAGCGAGTAAGGAACCAAGAGAGAGACGAGCAGCGCACAGGGAAAAACAGACTAGAGGGCCAGGCGTAGTGCGCAGGGACAAAGGCAAGGCGCGCGTAGAGCGAGAGACGAAGGAGCCAAGGCACCTATTGGGGACCACACTGCAGGAGCGACACATATCAGGGACGAGACGAACGGACATAGAGAGGACAGTAGAGTGCAGGCGAGGAGGACAAAAAAGACATAAAAGTACTGAGTAGTGAAAAACATGAAAACAAACAAGATGTGATGATTAACATATAGTTATAAAGTTAAGGCTTAACTGTATAAAAAATAGCAAATTAATATTTAGACATGAGAAGACAAGAAATAGGGCTTTTGTACATAAATATATCTATACACTTAACGAACACCCATCAAGAATACATGTTAAGTGTATACCCCAGCATCAGTAATAGAAAAGTCTTGGAGATGACAAACGCTTGTCTTGGCACAGTTTAACAGATCTGAACCGACGAGCACCATTCTGAGGCTGGCTACTGCCATCGACTCAGCCCTCTTGGTGAGACGGTTTAGAAACACTAAGGTTGAATCTCAGAAGTCTAGCGTCCCATCTCCTCGCCTCTCCAGTCAACTGCAGTAGAAGCTGGAGGAACATGGGAGGTTAGATCTTCTCCTCAAACACTAGAGAAGAAAGAGGAAAGGACAAGTGCAACAGCCTATAGACTCCAGAGATTCAACTAAGAACTAATAACATCTTTCCCATGATGCCCCAGGTTTCAACTGTAAAGTATACTATTCAAGGACGGGTATTTTCAGGGTTACATTCTTGCAGACATGAGAAGTATCCTTGACATATTCTGAGAGATGTCCTCCAATATGGAAAAAAGTACTTTACCGTGGTAAGAAGACCAACATGCACACCTGACCAAGACGTACACACAAACCAAGCTTACAGGGCAGAGGGTTCACACACACGTACAACAGAACACAATATATAACAACTGCTTTGAGTTTGAACAGTGTGCACATATTGTATAGCATTAGGAAATACTCATTCAAAATCTCACTACATGGCAGTGCATATTTTAAGTCCAAATACTTTAAAATTCCAATTACATTTTGGTTGAGGATTGCCTTCAGCAAATATTCGTTTTTTTGAATGTATAATAAAAATGTAAAAGCAATAAGACATTTATCCTACAGTTGAGAGAAGTGTGTGTGCATTGCAGACTAAAATGTAGGAAAGCTTAAGTGAAAACATCTTCAAACAAACGCAAACATTGACTGGGGCACATAAACGACTGGATAAATCCAACTCACATTGTTATGGTCATTGGTCAGTTGGCCAGCCTAAAGGAAGATATAACTTCCAATGCAAATATATTTTTGCACAGAGGATAGAGGAAAAACAAAATAGACAATATGAAGAGCAAGTAAGAGTAGTACTCTATAACAAGAAGGGTTGACATTTTAGCTGCCAGGAACAATACTTTTTTTTTGTCTTATAAGACTAAAATCTTTTTTGGGCCAGTACTCAAAGGCCTGAAAGTGCTGTGAATTCATCTTTGGATGTCCCAAACATTCCCCGTTAATACCATCAACATCTACAATGATAAAGAAGAAGAGAACAATATATTAAAAAGAAGAGGCTACCTTATAATGAGGTACAAATATTCGCGCACATTTTAGACCCTGTCAAGGGGGAAAACAAAACGACAACAACCGTCATCTGGGATTGGTCACGCTGGGGTGGAAGTCGGCTGACATCACAGAGGAATCTGGCTTAATGGACCAGAGGGAGGGGGGGCTGGGTGATGGGGTGGAGGCGGGCCGTCCAGTCCGACAGGAAGTTGTCAGATGAGGGAGATCCGTATAGGGATGCTGGGAGACTCTGTCCTCTGAGGAGAGTGGTGGGACACCAGGTGTTCCACCACCGTGTGTTTAGACATGTGCTTCATGAGGTACGTCTCCTGGAGGCAACACACAACAGTTCACATCAAGGCCTGTCACAAGGTTCACACACACACTGCAGCTTTCATACTACACACATCAGGACTGACAGCCGTCGACAGCTGGACTCAGCAGCACCTACTATACTACAGTTTATGCACTATTTATATGCAACTTTGGCTGAAAAATATCTACTAAAATACATGTGAATGTGTGTGTCAGTCATATATTTGAAATGATGAGCATTCATGGTAGTAATGAGAGGGCGCTGTGTCATGGGTTGGGCAGCCTGGCTGGGTGTTACTCACTGAGGTGTAGGCCCTGCCACACATGCTGCAGCAGTAGGCCTTGGCGTTCTTGATGGCGTGGGCTGACAGGTGGATCTGCAGCGAGGCGGAGTCCGAGTAGGCACGGTAACAGTTGGAACACTTGAAGGGCTTGTCTTTGTTATGCTGTCTCTGGTGGGACTGAAGATGACAGAGAAGAATCAATCAAACAGTAAAGCCGTTATTTAACGAACGCCATTTATGGGATTATTTTCAGTTTAATCGTTTTAGTTCAGAATTTCAGTCTATATTCCACCTTGACTAAATTGTAAGTGAATTTGGTCAGACTGTAGAAAAACACGATCTGTTTGTAGGTCTCACCTGCAGGTTGGAGAGCTGAGTAAAAGCCTTTTCACATCCTGGATGGGCACATTTATAAGGCCGGTCACCTGTGTGAATTCTGCAGGAGGCACAATGAAAGTAAGCTTGACAAGGAGCATCATCTGACAGGCCTATTCAGTGACACTATCGACATCAGCTAGCCAAAACTAAAATGTGAGATGTGTATAAATGTGTATCTACATACTTCCTGGTCAAATGAGAACATATCGTTGTCATCAACCATTAAAACATTCTCCATTTAGTGCCTTTCTGCTCTACCTACATATTTACACCAACAAGTACAGTACACACTTGGTACCAACCACTGCTATGCCGTTAGAACCGTCCTTGATCATCTGCTGCACTTACTGTATACATTTTCTGTACATTGCTTTGGATACAATCATCTGCAAAAGGAATACACAAACATAGGGAGACAACCAGCCCAAACAGCCTTCTCACATGTGTGTAGGAAAGCGTGTGAGAGACACAGAGAGATGTGTCAGAGAGCGTCGGACAGAGCAGTGTTTGGGCAGCATGGGGAGGGCTGGGTCTGACCTGGTGTGCTGCTGGAGGTGGGAGAGCTGGCGGAAGCACTTCTCACAGTAGGAGCAGTGGTAGGGCTTGACTCCCAGGTGGATACGCAGGTGCTGGGCCAGGTAGGAGGCGTTGGCAAAGGACTTGGAGCAGTGGGGACACTTATGGGCCTTGGCCTCCGTGTGCGACTTGGAGTGGATCTGCATGTCGGACTTGGAGAAGAAGGTCAGCGGGCACACTTTACACCTGCATGAACACACAGACACACAATAAATGTATCTGTAATTGTACTTGTCCCCACTGACACATACACAATGGCAAATAAACAACGCATGGTCCATAAACTGTATTGAAACGGAAATGTGCCATTCCCCAAGGAGAGGGAGGAGGAAGCGTGTCAGATGAAAGCATGAAGCGCTTGCCTGTATGTTTTGCCCTCTTTGCCAGTGACGGTGAGGCAGGGCTGGTCGTTCCCAGGGGCCAGGAGGGGGTAGGGCACCACCAGGAGAGGACCAGCCCCGTTCTCAGCCTTGATCTTCTTACGCCCTCGCTCCACTTTGGGTTGGGGTCCTAGAAGTCCAGCCAGGCCTCCGTTGCTTTTGATTGGCTCCATCCCATGCCCGCCGGCCAATCCCGCGATGAGGCTGGGGCCAACCCCGAGCCTGCTATGGCTGCTGGAGGTGGGTGTGGTCTGTGTGATTGCCTCTGATGTGTTGTGATTGGCTGTCCGAGAGGAGAGGGTCAAACCTGATTAGATCAGACCAGGAGAGTTGTGGTAAGTAATTTAAAGATATGGTAGTTTTGCTACTGAGTCTAAAGTAGTATTGTTACAAACACTACTGTAGGTGTATAGTCTCAAGACCGTCATGGCAAAACAATCTGACTGGCTATATAAGATAACCTGAAACAAGCTACAGTAAGGCCAGTGTGGGAGAATTCTTCCAGGAAGATTTCGTAGGAGAGCTCTCTTGCCCGAGGTGACCACTGAGTGGTGTCATTAAATTGTGTGTTTACCTGACAGGTGGTTTGTTCGAGAGGGTTGCTCTATGATTTGACGCAAATGCCAGTCCTCCCACAGTCCTCTAGCCTTTATGGCCGTCTTATCATCCAGATTCAAGTTTACATCACCAAGAATACGCCCTGTTAGAGATGTGCAGAAAATTCACAGTTTCACCCAAAAAGAAGATATTTACATTATTTTACTTTTCACCACAGGTGTAAACTGGAGAGGGGCTGTGGACTGATAATCGGCCAATGATAATATCAAACAACTACAGAGAACATCATTGCCATGTATGAAGAAGAAAAAAATTGCCATAGTAAGTGAAGAAGTATATCCAATATATATATGCCAATATATCACAAGCCAATTATATAGATTTGTTCCCCTTAAGACAGGACAGTCACAGTGATCCCTCTCCAGTGATGCAGGGAGGGTGAGTTTCATGCACATCACTAACTAAGGGTCTGCCCCATTCCACTAAGCTACCCTCTCCCATGAGCCCTGGTGTCCCGTCTGAACTGCCAAGTAGGGCTGCAAGGGAGGGGACAGCTTGGAGGAATCAGACCCCAAGTGTGTCGACACTGGCGGCAGGTGGGTGGAGGGTGCATGGAGGGTGGGGGGGAAGGGGGTTAGGCCAAGTGTAGACGCAGTGAGAGCATAGCTACCTGATGGGTAAGAGACCAGTGAGGGACCAGGGTAGCTACCTGACGGCTGAACGAACAGGGAGGGACCAGGGTAGCTACCTGCCACTGTGCTGGAGGCTGGCCGTGCGTGAAGAGCGATGTCTGGCTGAGACGGGCTGTGACTGTGGCTGTGGAGTCCCCCGCCCATCTGTTGGACCTTGGGACCGGACATACCGTGCTGCCCACCTTCTGTCTGGGTGGTCTGGACCAGCAAGGGCTGCTGGGAAGGGACGGTGGTGGAGGGCATGTGTGGAGGACGTATCTTCTCTGCCATCAGCTGCTCCTTGATTTTATTGATCAAGACTAGGTTATCCAGCTGACAGCCAGGATAAGCAACATACCGCAGCAAGAGAATATTCACCAGTTAATATCAGGGAGAGTTTGAGGGGTTACAGTCAGGGTGGTACTGATAATCTGTGATTTGGCTCCCTCTAGAGGCCTGAAAGAGCAAGTGCCCCGCACAAGGAGTGGAGCCCACATGAACCATAATGTTCTTAGGAACCTTTGTAAAATATGTCCTATAGAAATAATCCGGTGTTGCATGCATTGCACAACAAATGGGCTTAAAGTAAACACTGTTTCAATCATCCAACAGGCAATATTTCCTCAACATTATTGTGAAAGCGAAAAAGCCAAGGAGATGTTCTCACCTGACCAGGCATGCTTGGAGGCGGAGGCCAGAAGTAGGGGTTGTTAAAACGAGGCTCAGCCATCCTGAAGTGGAAAAACAACAACATGAAGCAACATTTTCTATGGGGTTAACGCTGCATACCGTCCACAGCAGAGTTTCTAACTAACACAACAACCGAGTTGCTTATTAACTAGGCTAAAAAAGGTGTTTCACATAGCTGGAATTTAGGTAATTTATCAAGTTCGTGAAACAGTGAGGGCTTTGAGTAAAGAAATGATGACAGGTAACTATGACAAGTCCACACACATTTATCAACCTCAAGTGTTGCAGCATGTGTAATAGCTTTAGTAAGTAATCTGAAATAATTGGGAACTACTCAAAAGAAAGTAAGATAATGTCGAGAATTTCAGTGTAATGGTCTGTAGATGCTTTTCACTTCTTGGATTCTTCCTTTAGCTCTGAGAGGAGAGTTTGACAACGTTTGACAGTGGCACCGCTCCATCCCCATGTTTGTCTGAGTCACAGCAGCAGCAACAGCCACCCAAAGGCAGCTACAAAAGTTGTCCTCTTTTTTTTTAAGGAGCTATAGAATCAAGTCAGCAGGAAATTCTTCAAAGAAAACCAAAAGTATGAGTCACCCTGTGCTTCTCTCTGGGATGGAGATACTCAGGAGGCAGCGTTCATCCTGCCTCCCTGTCGGCCTCTGCACAGGATCTACACACACAGCCAGCACCTTCACATGGAAGCCACATCTTGTTTAAACTCTGATATCAGATGTAACAGAAATGGTTTCATAATTCTGCCAGTTGGTGGCTCACATATTAGGCAAACCCCTGCTGTCCATGAGCCCGCCCTCCCTCTCCTCCTCCTCCTCCTCTTCCCCATTCCTCTTTTTCTTCCTCGTCCCCTTGCCTTATCCTCCTTCTAATCCTCCAATTCCTTCTTCCACACAGTACAGGCGAAGGACAAAGGTTGTCTTTTGACAGATACACGCAAGATTCTCAACCTACCCTTTATCTGAAAGGTGCAATGCGTATTTCCCCACAGGGATGTCGAATAATGCCACCAAAGGGATCAAGGCAATCCATCAGGAACACCATCAAGCCAAAACAAGTGACTGTCGGAGACTCGTGTGCGCTTGTTCTTTTAACATAAGGCCCGTTGAGGTCTTTCTTTCCATAGCTTCTCTCTTCAGAGCTTATAAATTCCTTTATACAACATTTTGTGTTGCGTGCTTTGGCACAGCTCTCCGTCCTGGAGTCTGTTTGACTTAGCAGCAGCATAGCACAGTCCATAGGCCGGAGCCAAAAGAAACAAAAAGGATAGGTCCAGCCGTATGAACCGAAACCCCCCAAAATATTTCCCTAATGATGCCAATGGGTGTCCATTTCACTTCCTGCAGGCTCTCTCCTGGGATCCAACAAAGTGGCCAGACAGCCTCTCTCACCACAAAATGACATCTTTGTGAGATCTGATGTTTCAATTTGTCTATAGCCAAACCTATGTTTTAACGCATCAAAGTAATGCATCAACACAGCAAGTCTTAAGATCGAGGTAAAAGCTGATTTTATGGTGTTTCAGAACATGTAGCACCTACTGCTCATGGACATAAGGACAGCTATTACATGTTAGTGACTTTCACTGTGACCTACTGGACAACTTCAAATCACATAAAGGTTGCATTATAAACTAAATATGTACAGGTAAAATCCTACATCTTTCTACTGGTCTATAAGGAATTCAATGAACACTTTACAGTGATGGTATGTTGCTCTTTGATGAAAGCCTTTCACTGTAATATTAATATTCCTATAAGAGATAGTATCTCCAATCAAAAGTGATCGGTCTAATTCTCTTTGCATTATCATGGTGTGTAATACATATATTTATTACAATGATAACATATTGGTTAAATGTTAAAAGTCAAATGTACACTACTAAAAATATGGTGGACATGAATATTCTATAGACAAACTTTTGTTAAACTGTTTCTAATAATTTACTCATTTGTACTTTGCTAAATCAATGATTAAATATAACGTTTTGACAGAATAGACAACCAAGATAAAGAAACTAACACTACAAAAGTTGGGCTGAATAACTTTCCCTAGCTACATTTATTTAAAAAAACATTGTGTTGCCCAACGTTAAAAACAGAATTATTATGGGCAATTGGTTTCAGAAACTGCGCCATCCCCCTCGAAGCCTCACTCCTGTAGCCTCTCCCACATTCTCAGACAGTTTTATTAAAAAATTTCAGACAAAAGAAAAACAAAAATGGCAGCCTGTCTTATTTTTATAAGGACAGGACGCCATATTCTGCGAATCCCACATTACAGTCATAATTCGCCTACTGTATTAAACCAAGTGCGTGGCCTGCAAATGTGTGATCCGTTTGTTTGCGTTAAGTGTACGAATGATTGTTTACTTTGATTTGCAGGTTTGAATAGCCCGGCTCGGGGAGAAGAAAAAAAAACTAGACACTTCCTACAACAATCATCATGCTTTGAAAATGCATCGCGTCCAAGCAGCTGTGTGCATTCACTATCCTAGTCAACAATTGTATTCCTTGGCATTTCGTGCTACGTGCAGCGGAATGATGTTAACGCAACCTTTGCAAACCTGGATTAGCAATTGTAGCATATTTCTTTTATTTGAACTTTTTCGTGTCTCAAATGGTAGGAATACCTATTTCCGAAAAAAGCATTAGGACAGCAGAACATTTTCTCATATCACTCATAGCGTTAGGCTATAATTACAAAGCCAACATACCTGTCACCTCGCTGGAATATTTGGATGTATTTTATAAATGGTTAGAATGTTCTTTCTTCTCGCTTTCAGACGGAGTTCAGATCTTCCGGGTCGCCTACTGTTCACTTCTGGGTGTTGCAGGGAAACAGCAATTTCTACATCATTGACTTTCACTGAGACATACAGATTTAGGAAAATATTAAAATCAAAACAAATATCAAGTTACAGTGTATATATTCAATTCGTTTATTGCCATATATTTGTCCTAACTTGCGTCTCTGTACATAGAAACGACAGGACGACGAAAACACTATGCAAATGTACTTTAAAGACTTGTACAAATATTAAAGCTGGTCTTGCCCAAAATATATGACATGTAGGTGTAGGCTACTCATAAACTAGCATAGCTCCCTCATCAAACTTATCAGAGGCCTACTCAACTAATCTGTCTTGTGCACAGCTCAGCAGGAGATGGCAGCCCCCCTCCCCCTCCCATCATACCCTGCTTGAAGCTGTTTAACTGGTTTTTCTGTGATCTGTGCAAACACTGACACACCCTCTAAACGCACATGTGCTCAGTCCCTCCCCGCCACAGGTGAGAATCTAGTGGAAGAGACCAAACAGGTCCAGGGGGAGGGGTAACAGAGGTGGGGAGAGAGAGAGAGAGAGACAGATAGAGAGGTGCCAGAAACCAGTTTAGCTCATACAGTCCTAGAAGCTCCTGCTTGCACAGGTAAGATATTGACCACCAACTCCTCTGCAATTTCCTCAGTGTGAAACTTCTTTACGTTTCCCTGGTCATGTCTTTAGCTGTGTCTGTGCTCGGCTGTGCAATTAGACTGTCTGGGGTAATGTCACAGCCAGAGTGTTATGAGTTGGGCTTTGCATAATGTCGCTGAGGCTGAACTGTAGGTTTGCTACACAAATTGGTTTAGGAAGGTGTGTTCAGTGTAAGCTTGAACTCTGCTACTGATTCATTCCATGGCTGCTGGCATACAAGTATACAAGTATGACATGATACGAGTAGGCCTTTTGAATCTGACTAATTTTCAGCGACCAAGTCTACAGACTTTAACCCCAAGTCTGTGTTTATTGAAATCCCGGTGACCAAACATGACCAGCAAGATAGACCATGCTTGACACTGTTGTGATGACATTTTACATTACAACATTTTAATTCAATACATTTTCAAATGATACATAAAGAGAAATAAAGATGCATGCGCTCGGTTGATCTTGTTGAGCTGTTGGAATGTTCAGGTTAAATTCCTGATTCTCCCTGAGGCAGTCGGAGCCAAGGAGAGGAAGGAGAAATGGAATGACAGAGAGTTTTGTAATATGCTGTTGTTTCCTCCTTGTGTCTGCTGTGTTCTGTCCCAGACATGGATGGCGTACTGGAGGGAGCCGCTCTCCTGTGTGCGTGTAAACTGGCCTGCAGTCTCCTCTGCCTCCCCGCCGTCTCAGCCTGTCGCAGTCCTATGAGCTTCTGCTGTTGTTGTCTGCTCGTCTTCACCGACATTGCTGTCACCAGTAGGTCCCTAAACGTTTCACGTAACGCTTGGTGTTTTTTGTTCTGGACGTCAGTAGTACCAACTGCCATGACTCACTCACTCACTCACTCACTCACTCACCAAGTCACTCACTCATCCCACCCTCTCACTCATCCTCGTCTCTTCTACCTTGTTATGGTTTACTCGATTGTTTGTTTCCTTCTCTCCAGTCTTCCTGGTCGTCCTTTGGATATCCAAGCCCTGGCTTCCTCCGCTGGTCGTGTCTGCTGATGTCATCGCCCTGCGCTTCCTGCTCTTCCTCAGCCACACCTACGGAGCGGTGCTGGGGTTCACCATGACTCTGGTCGCTGTGGAGACAGTGATGAGGTTGTACTTTCCCAAACGGTTTAGTGGTTTGGGGCTGGAGGAAGAGGAGGAAGAGGAGGAAGAGGGGGGTGAAATCCCAATGGAACAGAAGGATGCTACCTGTCTGGGCTGTGTGGCAGTGGAGGTCGTGAAGGACCAGGACCAGGACCAATGCCTGACCCACCTCCCTGACTTTCTCTGCTGTCTGCTGGTGTGGGTTCTGTCCGGCCTCCATGGGTCCCTGTGGAGCAAGACGTCGGAGGAGCTGTTGGCTGAGGTCTGCATCCAGACCACCGGCTCCCTCCCCCTGTGCCTCCCCAGCCTGTTCACCTCCCTGTCTGGGCCGAGGGAGCCCTGCTGGGGTCTGGTGGTCCTGGGTCTCCTCATCGTCTTCATGGTGGTCCAGGGCCTGATGCTGAGAGTCAAGCAAACTACCCTGGTCGACCAGCCTACAGTCCCGCCACAGGAGAGCTGCAGCGCTGACATGCAGACGTTTGACCAAACACCAGTCCTATCTCTTTCGTCCAAGGCTGTGGACCTCGGGCTGTTGACACTCACATCAGCCGCCGAGTTTTTTGTTGACTCAGGAAAAACACAGAGCAGGTGCTGCGCTCCCAGCGTCTACGAAAGGAACCCGGTGCAGCTGTCTCAGTGTCACCATGGAAACTCTGCCATCTCCCTTCGCCTGGAGTGTTTGCCTTCAGATGGGGAACAGGAAGCTGGCAACGCAGGCATGCCCCCTCCACCCGTTGTGGAGGAACGCACACACCTGGACACAGACGGTCCCTCTTTACACGTAGCAGCTAGCCAGCATGGGGGGCAGGGCGGGTTCTTTCCCTCCCCCAGGGCTAGGTTAATGACAGGGCTGGTGTGTGTGTTCTCTCTCTGCGTGCTGCCTCTCAGCCTCAGCGTTAACATCCTGCTGGTCTACAGCGTCGAGGCCATGCTGGAGTGGAGTATACGCCCTCTGCTGGCCGCACCACGCGGCACCGACACCCCACTGACCGAGGTGTCTCACTCCACGTAGCCCTGACCCTGGTCAGAGTGAAACCAGGGCAGGGCCGTGGTTAGCGGCAGACATTCAGAACTCTTTGAGGCCATGTTGCAATAAAACAGTTTGTTGTCTTCTGGGCTCCTGCTCCTAAACTGTGTGTTGGGACTTGACTGTGTAAGGAGAGGTGGATGGAGGAAGGGAGGAAAGGAGAAGGAGGGTAGCGTTAAGCCCTGAGCAATGGATCATCAGATTAATATTGCATGTACACAGACAGCTGGTCTACCTGTCTATAGTAGTTAAATAGACAGCAAACGACTCACTCCTCAGGTTTGTTCTGGTGTGCACAGTAATCTTTCCAAAGCTGCTGAAATGTGCTGAGAATGCAGGTTGGGACGCGTCACTGAGGGACACTGTAACCGTAATGAAATACATTGAAAAAATACTGCCATCACCTCTTGACACTATGATCAGTGTTTATTTGAGCTAATAATAAAGTCTGTATTTTCTTAAGTAAGACTTAAGTATACACAATTACTGAAAGGGGAATTCTGCTCCTGGCCCATGTGGTTATTGATGCCAGGTCAACACCAGAGGGCACTGTGCCTCAACACGAGCCTCGGGCGACACACGTCCACCTGTAATGAGACTCCTGTGCACTCCTGTGGTGGAGGAATGACAGGCTACACATTCCATCCATCTGAAACAGGAGACAGATAAAGGGAATGCAGTTCACGACAGAATCCAGTTTCGACTCTGAGACGGCCTGAAGGCGAACGCTAGCTTGTCTGAGTCAACACGCAGCACACAGACAGGCGGACAGGCTGGCTCACCTCCTCCACCACCAAAGTATTCCGACCTGTACAGACATATTCAACCACATCAGAACGTTCAAGACGACCAAGTGTGCAGAGGAGACTGACGCTAACAGATGGAGATCAGTTGCACAGCCGTAATGACTGTGTGGAAGGCTGTGTGCTTACCGTCCTCCAGAGGGCTGAGGAGAGGAAGCCATGGATGCAGGCTCTGAAATAGAGCAGGACATTTTGATCATGTACGGTTTATCATATATATGGTTTGTGTGTCAAGTGAGATGTGGTTGTTGAATGTCAATCAATAAAGTAATTTATAGGAGGGGAACCACTGAAAGAGATCTGACGTGTGTCTAAAATGTTGAGATGCTGCAGTCAGTGTTTATGAATCAATGATCATGTATTCCTTTGAGCAGACGCTTTTACACAAAGCAGGGATTTGAACATGCAACCTCTTCATACGAAGTCATATGCTCTGCCACTGATCTAAACCCATACACCGTATGTGTGTACATGCGTGTGTGTGTGTGTGTACAAACGCAAGCACCAGGACACAAGGAACAGAAGGGATGATGCAAGATGAAGGAAATGTCTTGTAGTTGCCACAGGGTAGTTTTAATGCTGTTCTCATCACGTCTCTGCCGATGGAACTAAGAATCGTCGTCTGTGTTCACATGAGAGGGTTCAAATGGAAGATTTGGCACAGGCGTCATGTTAGCTTGAGGTAGGCTAGCAACTAGCAACTCTTCTCTCACAAAGAAGGTGCACCCCCAACACCCCCTCCTTGACGATGCAGAGGTGGGTGAGCATCGTATGTCTGTGGGATGTTACTGCACGCTTCATCTGCACGTGTCTCGTTGTCTTAGCGATTCCACCTCGAAGGTGAAACAGCGGCCCACGTAAAAAACATCTCATACAATCACTGCTGCTCTCTCATCCTCTTCTGTAGGGTCCAGGTGGGAGGCTCACATGTGAGCCTAGAGGGAACTGTCTAGTGTCTCTTTCCCACCCCAACACTTGGCTTCAGATGAGAAGCTCATGGCCCTCCTGCCTGAAGGACCCTAGTCGACTATTACCTGGAACCGAGGAACCAGGAAATTATTTTGAAAAAAGTGTCTTGTTATATTGGTGAGACGTTTATTATTGCACATTTTCACCTGTGGTGAAATGGTATCTGTTTTGAACCAAACACCCAGGGTAGCCAGCAGAGGCTGCTGATCTCCAGTCAGCCTGGGGAACTGACAGGAACAAGGAGGGTTGCTGTTGCTTGCTGCCTGCACCATACAAATTAATATATTCACATCCTCGCTTATCTCTGTGGCCTGCTCTGGTCTCTACTCCAGTTCCTCTGCTCTGAGGGCAATCTGGAACATGATGCAACTTCAATGAATCTGCCCGGCATTTGTTATGGCTAATGGAAGATAAAGAACACAATCCCTGCAACAAAGTTGACTGTATGTATGAAATTGTACTGTATATATTTTGTAATCTACGTTATACCATTTAGGATGGGATTGAAGCTAAATAGACTCTTGATGCAACTCAGTAGTGTCAGAAGTCAAAAGTCAAAGTTATACTTTTTTGCATGAGGAAGTAAAAGACTTCTGTTGAAAGGGATGAATTTGATGCTTGGTGGTGCATATTCCAACACATACAAACTCCTAGCCTCTACATCGGTGAGTTTTCCTGGAACAAACCCCCTGCATTTCAAGTTTCCTGAAGAGGTTTAATTAAAGTTTCTATTTGATCCATGCTTGTACTTTGATGAGGAAAAAAAACATAATCAAATATCAGATATGAAATATGTAATCAATCACTTATTTAGTTCAAGGTCAATGTATTTATTCATGTAACCTCATGCATGTATGCATGTAACAGGATCACAACTGGAGCATCCACGTTCGTTTTCTCACTTTTCCATCTTTCTTCCGTGGTGCAGAATGCTATTATGGAGGTGGGAGTAGAATGTGCTGAGGTGGTTTGCTGGGGCTTTAAATATGTACATATGTGGAATGGAATGTGATGTCTACAGTACAGATGAGACAGTATACATGTGTACCATGGTACCATGTATGCATGTTGGCAGGACGAGCACATAGATATGGGATGCCTATAAGCCTGAGTTCTGTTTTCCAATGTATCCATCTAATGGTTAGTCAGACAGTGTTAGGACATGGATTAGTCAGTTAGTCATTTTAGTCTTTGTATGACTTTGAAGAATTACAGGAAAGTATCAATGCAAAGAAACAGGTTTGGGTTTTGTGAACACCTGCCTCACTAAAGCATCCATTTGCTTTATACTCTGCACTGCTCTGGCCCCGGTCTCCATTTCACACATTCACTTCATACAAAGGTTTCATTAAAAATGAATGCATCATTGATCGTCTGTCACCTAGCCAACCTTTTCCTTCCGAGCCTGGTGAAAGACAAACATCAGATGGCCCCACTGGCAACGTTTCTTTTGACAGGAAATCGCTGCATGTTTGTGACGGGATGGTTCGAGGTCGTGAATAGGGAAAGCTTGACGTGTCCAGTCATGGTACCTCTGACCTGCCTCAAAGAACAGACGGCTGCTCTCTAAACCAGACCGAAGACGTCTCTCCAGCGCGTCCTTCTCCTGCAGGGGGGCTGTGAATGTGTCTCTCTGAAGCAGGCGGCTCCATCCGTCACGATGCTTCCTCCCTGCTTGTTGTAGTCTGCGGCGTTCAGACAGGCCTCGGAGTGAGATGATGACTGATGTCAGGACGGAGAAACAAAGAACAAAGAACGAGTGGAGCCCGCAGCCTTTCAGCGCTGGCAGAAGGTTGGCACATCTCGGCTCATCTGAGAGACACTCTGAAGGCAAACGGGTACCGACTTGTCAGACCGGGTCATGTCTTTCAAACAGTACAGTTCCAATATTGCCCTGACTTTTGTGTATTTGTATCATGCTGTGTGTGCGTGCGTGTGTAGTTGTGCCGCGCAGTGTGCGTGTGTGATTGGTATCGTGCCGAGTGGGTGTGATTTGCGTCGTGCTGTGGGTGTGATTTGTGTCGTGCTGTGTGTGTGTGTGTGTCAGACACGATCACGCAGAGCCACGCAGGCCTTGGTTTTACCAGTCATTTATTGTACATTAAAACATGTTATGAACCTCTAGCAGCAGAAGCACACCAGAGTGCGTTCATACTCGTGATGGATCCACAGCCACCATCGTCCAGACACACAATCATCCTTAGAAATCCTACAGTTCCGCCACCAACCCACCACCACCACCAACCCACCTAAAATGATAATCTCTTGCTATATATAGTGATGTATATATATATATATATAACCAACATCACAGGACTATACCAACAAGCAGGGTCCCAGAGTTAGCCAGCTGAATGTGAGAAACCACACAAATTTGTATAACAAATGATGTATTTGATAATAGACTGTTAGGAATGTCAAGCTCACTATCAGTTTGTTCGATCGTTTCCTCGTGGCGTCACACAGACACATGTCTGCTGTTGTGTGGATCCTCTGGGAGGGTGTCAGACTAACTCGTAGCCCCTGCTGGGGTGTAGACCTGTGGAGTCGGTCGTGCTTCCCACACACGAGCCGCCCGGAGGCCTCAGACTGCACATACTGGAACATACTGGCACATCCAACATCACAGGGCACTGCCCCTTCAAAATGATTTCATGTGAAACAACACGGAAAAACACACAGATAAACACACCGAGCCACAACAGCGGAGAGGAGAGGAGGTTAGGGGGGGGAAGGGGATTAGGACAGAACCGGAGGTGCAATTATTTTATTTATATGTAATCGTTTTTGTTGTTGTTCCCCTACTTCCACTTTCTCCCTTTCTCACACATTCACTGTCTGGTTAGAATGACTCTAGCGGTGGTTGACAATGAATCCCCGAAGGAGCATGTGCTCAGATAGCCCTATATTTATCTCTCTCCCATTTCCTCTTTCTCTCCCTCTCTCTCCCTCCCACTCTGTCTCAATCTCTCTCTCTCTCCCCGTCTCCGTCTCTCTCTCCCTCCCACTCTGTCTCAATCTCTCTCTCTCTCCGTCTCTCTCTCTCTCCCTCTCCCTCCCACTCTGTCTCAATCTCTCTCTCACTCCATCTCTCTGTGCTTATCACAGGATACGGGGTATTTATCTCAAATCACCGGATCACAAACAAGAGCACTTGAGGCACCTGGGAGGAGTGAGGCTGCAGAGGAGCACAGAGATGTTTTGCTGCGGCAGTGACATGGCCGGCCCTGTTCACAGCACAGGGACAGTAGAGCACAGTCCTTCTCCCTGTTCACAGCACAGGGACAGTAGCGCACAGTCCTTCTCCCTGTTCACAGCACAGGGATAGCCGAGCACAATCCTTCTTATTATCCACTTACACTGGTATTACAGAACGGCATTACAGCATTCAAACAAACAAACAAACATATTTGGTGTGTGTAGCAATTCTCGAATAAAAAATAAAAAAGACGAAAACAGGTAGAACGACACGATGATTCATCTGGAGATTGATGTGGTGTGATGAGTCACGGTGCAGGGTTCCTTTCCTTCTGATTGGACATGAGGACAGTGATTCGATTGGACAAGGGATGGAGCAGAAGAATGGAATGTTGTGGAGTGCCATCATGACCAGTATAGAGTGAACCAGGTACAGGTAGGGTTCCACCACTGGAGGTCTACAGGTATCCATGAATCAATCGAGGAAGAGCAGCGGAAACACCAGCTCTGACGAGTAGCATGAGAACAATGCAACAGTCCCAGAAGTGCAAACTCTGAGACAAATCAAGCGCACATCCTGTGTTCCAGTTTCATGTATTAGAACCCAGGCGCAAGGGCTGCAGAGAGGGGTGGGGACAGTCTCCTTACCCAAAAGTGACACAGACCCTCACAGTCGTACAGAACGACAGACTGTCACAGATCAGTCAGAGACATCGAAACACACAGACACACATCCTGAGGATAAAACAAGAATCATTTGATCATATATATTCAATAACTGTGACATCATTTTCAGGGGGGCAGAAGGCTTCAACTGCTCGCTGTGCCAAAGGAAAGGTGCTGCCCCTTAAGACACATGACACACACAGCCAAAGTCAACGACACAGAGGACAGTCTCTAACATCCGTCTGTCAGCGGAGACAAAAGGTCGAGTCTGTCTGCTCGTCTGGGGAGACCAGCAGTGGATCGACAGGAGCCCCAGACCTGTGCAAGGCGGGCCGCTCTATGCCTGTCACAGAGGTCCCATAGGATCATCATCATCCTCCTCGACAGCAGCTCCACATGAGTCTGAAGGGCTCCTGGTTCCCTGCGCAGCCCCTGCCTCTGTCCCAGGGGAACCCCACAGAAGACCTCCCCAGGCCCCACAGCAGGGGACGAGGAACCAGAGAGCAACAAACACATACACATCGAGTGAACTCAAACTCTTTCAGAGCACTTTCAAAACAACCACCCAGAAGCCCCCGGCCGTAGCGGTCCTGGGTCGTTTCTCACACGACTCGTAAGTCCTTTCGGAGTCAACGTTTAGCTTTTAGCTCGTCGCTCGTCCGCGCCTCAGAGCCGCACGGTGTTGATCCTCAGCGGCTGGACGTTCTTGCCGTTGGCGTGGCTCTGCCCGGGGCTGAAGTACGGGTAGAGCTTGGCGGGGAACTTCTCCCGGTAGGTGTACAGCCAGGACATGTCGTCGGCGTTGTAGAAGACCAGCAGGCCCTTGTGGTAGTCCAGGTAGACGCCCACCTTCTCCAGCTTGCTCTTGACGTTGAGGCGGGTCCAGGGCTCCGTGCAGGCACTGTACTGGTTGCCGTCGTGCATGACGATGCAGTAGAAGCCCCGGCTGGGCTGGATCTGGATGCTGCCCTTGCGGCTCACGCTCTCGTTGGCCACGCCGATCATCCACTGGGTCTTCTCCGACACCATCACCTCCCAGTAGTGCACCCCCGAGCCCAGGCCCTCGGCCCCCAGCACCGACACCTCCACGTCGAACCGCCGCGGCGAGTCCTGGAGGGGCTGCGGGTGCAGGTTACCGTAGGCGACGATGGTGCAGTCGTCGGAGAGGATGAGGCGCTGGTGGGCGGTGATGGGGTCGAGGGTCAGGGCGGCTGGGACTGTGGGGAGGAGAGAGATGGAGGGGGGAAAGAGGGAGGAGAGGGAAGAAGATGGAAAACGTTAAAACACTTAACCAGAAGGAATGCAGGAATGTATGGTATAAAGGTAATTGAGTTCCTGTAGATATAAGGTCATACATTACATTAGCTGCGATGATAAACAGCCTGTATACCGAAACGGATACAAAATAAGTAAATCAATCAATCAAATCAATTCCAGGAGGACACTTTGGGAGCTAGAACTGCAGTGTCATTCTTCTTGCCCCACACGCTACGCTGGTGAGCTTAATGCTGAGGTATTGGAAAAGCCAGCCAGCCAGTCTTGAAGTATGGAAACG
Organism: Mallotus villosus; assembly: GCA_903064625.1. Taxonomy (NCBI): domain Eukaryota; kingdom Metazoa; phylum Chordata; class Actinopteri; order Osmeriformes; family Salangidae; genus Mallotus; species Mallotus villosus. Next base: position 252,275 of record CAEFZP010004717.1, on the reverse strand, counting down.
AATCAACTGTATGCTCTGACTTCCAAAGTCAGAGCTCTGAAAGTGATTCCTCAAGTGATTTAGCCCAGTTGGTGAAAAACCAAACACACTTTATCTTTCAAATGTTGAGCGGCGAATATGTTTTAAGTTGAGCTGTGATCATGAGCACAACTAATCCGGTTACAGTAAAAGTCCGGTGCAGTTACACTTCTGACAAACGTTTGTAGCCACAGCCCTGAGAAAACCAGTTTGCACCCAGACAGTCACAGCTAGCGTACTAAGAGAAGCGCAGTCAGATCATGGGAGCAGAGAGTTCCAGACAGCCAAGGTCGTGTCCTCGTAACTATGCGGGTGACAAAAGAAGGCCAATTATCTGCTGGTGACTGATCCTGACGTGCCCAACGTTAGCCTGCTCACATTTCAGTGAGCCCAACCAACTTTGTCATCATTACCTACAGGGGCTGCGGGGCTTGAAACTTGGAAACTGAAGTTGCTTTTTCCCCACAGGCAAAACCTACAAAGATAACGAAACAAAGTAAAAGATACAAGTCTAAAAGTTCCTCCAAGAGTTCTTCCACAGTTTGATAGTAGAGAAGAAATAGGTAAGCAAATAAGAGCCTAGAGAGTAGAGGAGGTTCCTGCAGTGAGAGGAGCAGAGGGCAAGCTGGCCGGGCCGGGGTTCACCTCAGGAAGACGAGCAGGGAACACTTCAGACCCGGGTGCTGGTGGAATTCGTTCATCGCAAATAAGACAGTTACTCAAATGTGTAAGTTATTATGTCTTATCAACACATGGTAATGTTAATTCGCATCTCACATTATAAGGGCTTTACGTGTTAACGTAAGCTTATTTCATCTTACAATGACCCTAAACCTAGCCCTTCCGTATATCGTTAACAGTTACAGAGTCTTATTAACACATCTCCATTATCACAGCATCTCCTAAGGACCTTATTCCCTATTAGCTAATACTTATTACCAGCACCTGGATCTAAAGTGGAGGTAACCCTGAGGACACAGAGTAACTGTAGTTACTTAATGTTCCAGTTCACCTTCCTTCTCAGACCTGATAGAATGTGACTAACTAGAGGAAGAACTGGACAGTCCCCTCCCCTCCCCATACCTAAATACTAGAACTGGACAGTCCCCTCCCCTCCCCATACCTTAATACTAGAACCCTCATTATTTCCATGATGGCTGGCTTGATCCGAGCCTGAACAATGGCTGCTTGTTCGTGCCGTCTCCCTCCCCGCCCTGCAGTGCTGCAGGTCGGGGAGAGAACGAGGGAGAGAGAGAGAGAGAGAGGAATGTGCTCCATCTCTCCCTCCTCGGTGCGTGCAGGCCACTAGCAGCCTCCTCCTCCGCCTCAGTGTAAACACACACGGAGCCTGGCGCCGGGCCAACACGCAGGTCAATGTCATCTCCACATCGCAATGACATGGGCAGCATGTGCTGCAATCTATTCTTTGGAAACCTCAGACGCTCGCTCCCGCGCACGCCGCCGACACCCGGCATATCTAAACGCGCGTGCACAGATACACGCACGCGCGCACGCAGGCGGGAGGAGAGGTAGATTGAATAAGCCCGGGGACTGGGAGAAGATTAATACCTTGCCTGCCTGGAATCCTGCAGAACGCAGAGAGAGGGATGGTGAGAGGAATGTCTTTGTGCCGTCACCGTCGCTGCCAGCGATGATGGATCAGAACCAATTGTTCCATTTGGCAGCCAGTCAGAGGAGGCAGAGAATCCACCATGCACGGCCCCCCCCCACCCCCTAACCTCCCCCATCCCTCCCCACCTAAACTAGATGAGCCCCCAAACATGGGAGAATTGATTGAGGGAGTGAAATACTCCTGGGTGCATTATTTTAAATAAGCCTCCGTGAGAGTGAGTGATGGGTTGAGGGCTGAGACAGGGAGACAGAGAGAGGGAGAGAGAGAGGGAGACAGAGAGGGAGAGAGAGAGCTGTTCTCCTCCCGTCACAGAGAAGGGCATCTCAGCCCTCCGGCCCCCACATACGGGGAGCCGTAAACAGGAGCGGGAGCTCACACTGGCCCGCCTGCTATGTTAATACAGCAGAATTAGAATGAAGCTCGCCTGCCCCGTTTCATCACACAGAGATTTTCCTCCCAAGGCCCTAAATCTGCACATTCCATCCTCGTCACCAGGTGCCGCGCCGGGGGAGCGAGCAAATGAACAGAGAAGGTGTAGTGCAGGACTGTGTCCCAACAGAACAACCCCACAAGCGCAAACCCCACCCCTCGTGGCTCGATGCAGAGCGGGACTTCCAACCCAAACCTCAGACGCCGTCTCGATGCCCCTCCCCCTTTACCTGGCGAGATGTCTTGGAAGAGAGACTTCCAGATGGTGTACTGGAGAGGTCCCATGTACTTGGACGTGGGGAAGTCTTCGTAGGTCAGGTTGGTCTCGTGGATCTTCCCCTTGATCCTGCAAGGAGACACGACACAGCAGCTGAGCACCTGCCAGACCGTCCGCCAGGCAGCCAGCCGCCACGCCACACTGAGCAGGGGCATCGCTGCCTGGCTCAGCACTGGTGCCGTTACAGGATCAACCACAGACACCAGACACCGAATCCGTCTCCATGACGCCCATCGGCATGCACACAAACGACTGTCCTCCCCTTTCAGGTGGAGAGCTGGGTTAAGGGGGGAGGAGGAGGAGGAGGGGAGGAAGAGACGTGAGAAAAGGTGGATGAGGGGGAGTGAGGGAGGTGGAGAAGGAGGGAGGACAAATTATAGGAGTGCGAAGAAGCGCTGAGGAACAATTCCGAACTAGGAACTAAAGCAGTGTCAAGAGACGTAAAGCAAAGACGAGAACACAGTTATCAGACCAAAACACAAAAGGCCAAGTCATGCAGCAAAACTATTCATGCTTCCCCGGTAGCCGGAGACGGCTTCCCGGTATCTGTGAGGAAGTAACAGAGCTGGAACAGCAACCCTGTCGAGACCTTCCAGGACATCCTGCCTCCGCCTGCATGATTCTGATCCCCGGAGCTCCAGAGTTCTAGAACCTACCGTGCATCCATCCCTGTGTTTATCTCCTCCTTCTCTGGCCACACCCACTGAACCGACGGTTCACCCAAAGCAGTACATGTATGTACTATACTGCCCACCCCCACTCCCCTCACACACTTTAATTAATGGACGCCCACCTTCAATAAAGCTCCTCTCTGAAGCTACTTCACTATACCTGCCAACCTCCTATAAAACCTGTCAAGTCTATCCCCTGCGAGCCCCCTGTCTTCCAGATTAAGGCTAATGAGCCGTTTAGATTGGCCCGAATCATAGAACATCTGCTCAGGGCCTGAGGGAGGTCTGCTGTGCAACTCTCTTCCTCCTCCTCCTCCTCCAAGACGGCCGTCTGACCACACGAGCACGATCCGTTCACACAACATCGGAGGCGTCGTACTAAAACACATCCACACTGCGGCAGGAAAAGCATTCCCGCCTTCTGTCCCCGAGGGCACCCCGGGGGGGGAGGGGGGGGGGTGCACTTGATACGGCTCTTCTGGTCAGAACAACCCAATCGGAAACGGCCGCCCGTGGCGCCGCCGCCGTTTTCTAAATCAAACGCGCCTCGAGTCGAAAGCCGTTTCGGGGGTGAAAAGGCCGGAGCGGGGCCTGCTCTTCCCGCCCAGAGCGGGACTGACTGTAACCTCAGTGCAACCATCTTACGAAGGCTTGTGACTGGGGCAGAGGGCTGGTCCCAGAGCAGCGGAAGCGAGCAGAGAGTAAGCGGAGCACCTCTCGGAGGTGAGGGCCACGCCCTCCAGGAAGTCGTGGCGTCCCGTCTCGTTGAGGCGCTCCTGCAGGATCTGGACGCCCTCCTTGACGTCGCGCAGCTGCTGGCTGTAGCGCTGGATCTTGCGCTCGATGTCGGCGAGGGTGCGCGCCGTGTCCGTCTCCAGCTCCTCCAGCATGCTCTTCTGGCGCTCGCGCAGGAACCGCTGGAGGCGCTCGAACGCCTCGCCGATGGTGGCGCGCAGGCCCTTGGCTGAGGTCTGGAACGCAGGAGAAGGGGGCACAGGGAAATAGGGCACACGGGAGTTAGAAATGAGGCTACAAACGAGGACAGCTCCAAGCACAGGTTAAGGGTTTCCTGTTTTCACGACGCTGAGGAAACAACTTGACGAAACAGGTGTTTCTGTTTGCCCACATCGACACACTTAATTGGACAACAGTCACAAGTATCCCCAGAGGATACAAAGTGGTTTAAATGCTTAACTATTATGCAAATGTGAATTTATGTATCCGAGTTGGGTTCAAAGTGCCCTGATACGCTTCAAAGGAAAACAAATGCTTTCCTGCTGTGCTATCCTCTAAAGGCACAGCAGACAGCTTGATAGTCATTTCCACTGACTCTGCTGGTAGATGGTGGTTAGATAGCGTATCTTGTTAGATAAAGGTTGAACAAAGAAGAACAGAAAACAGCGTTTAAGTAGATGTTCTTCAGATTGCGATTAGAATGTCGTCAAATAGAGACTGGATATAGGGAGTCAATAGAGTTGTTTGAACTCGTCGCTTGATTGAAGCTGGATGGAGGAAAGACTTTGACTTGGTGTTGTCTGTATGAGGTGGTTGTTCAGGAAGAGAAGGACATGAGTAGTGAGTTTGTCATTAGAGAAAGACTGTTCCTTCTACCAAGGTCAAGTGAGAACGGGCCTGCTGTGTAAAGCAGACTGGCAGACAGGCAGATAAACTAGGGCTATTAGACAGAGAGGAGAGTGGAGAGCTAGAGAGAAACTGAGACAGCGAAGGATGGAGAGAGAGAGAGAGAGAGGGGGAGAGGAGGGATGGAGACAGGGAGGGAGGAGGAGGGAGGAGGGAGAGGGAGGGAGGGAGGGAGGGAGGGAGGGAGAGAGACAGAGAGAAAGAGAGCTGCAGAGAGGAAGCAATGTAGTTGAAACCAGAACCCAGGCAAAATCCCGGCAGAGCCCAGGCAGAGCCCAGTCAGTCAGAGATGGCAGAAGGAGATGTGATGAGCTCTGGGGCAAACACTACAGGCCAAGACAGCCTCAGTCTGTAGAGCTGTCTCCATGGCTCTGGTCCTCTGCCTCTGCTGTGTCCCTCACTGCCCTGGAGAAACATTCTCTTCCCCTGGATAACATGTCCGTTTTCTCCTCCTCCTCAGCACATAGGAACAGGAACCATCAGGAGGAGGTTAAGTAGGAGGATGATGATGAGGAACAGGAGCCAGGCTGGCCAGATATAGACTTTATTACTCATTGCTTGAACTCCATCAATCTCCATCAAACAGCCCAGCCTCAGATCTCCTGGCCAGGGCAGGGCTTCTCTGGAGCAGTGGGAGCTGAAAGCCTATTAAGATCATTTATCTCCCCTACAGGTCCTCTGTGTGGGAGTGGGCTCACATTTATCAAGGTGGGCTGCCTGTCTGCCTGACTGGCTTCCTGTCTGCCTGCCTGGCTTCCTGTCTGCCTGCCTGGCTTCCTGTCTGCCTGCCTGGCTTCCTGTCTGCCTGCCCGGCTTCCTGTCTGCTGGCGGATTCCTGTCTGCCTGACTGGCTTCCTGTCTGCCTGGCTGGATTCCTGTCTGCCTGGCTGGATTCCTGTCTGCCTGGCTGGATTCCTGTCTGCCTGCCCGGCTTCCTGTCTGCCTGACTGGCTTCCTGTCTGCCTGCCTGGCTTCCTGTCTGCCTGGCTGGATTCCTGTCTGCCTGACTGGCTTCCTGTCTGCCTGACTGGCTTCCTGTCTGCCTGCCCAGCTTCCTGTCTGCCTGGCTGGATTCCTGTCTGCCTGGCTGGCTTCCTGTCTGCATGGCTGGATTCCTGTCTGCCTGGCTGGATTCCTGTCTGCCTGGCTGGCTTCCTGTCTGCATGGCTGGATTCCTGTCTGCCTGGCTGGCTTCCTGTCTACCATTGCCCACCTGGTGACAGTGGGAGGAGGGCTGGACATGAGGAGGTCGGAAGTTGTAATTGGTTGACCGGCTGGGTGACAGGCTGGCTGATTGTATGACCAACAGGCCAGTGTGGCGATCTGAAAGGCTAGCTCGCTAGCCCTAACCTAGAAGGGGTTAAGCTCTATTCAGTGGTTGTTTGGTGAAAGGGCTCGGTGCAGATACCCCTCATCATACGGCAACAGTGAGGCTGATAAAGACGTGTGACCGACATCAAAACAAATGCAGTGGAGATGGGCCGGAGGATCAATGTGCTCGCACTATACCAGCCCCTCTTCCAGGCAGTGCACTTTGCACAAATGGATGCAAACCTAATGAGACGGACTGCAGTATATTGAGCCTGTAGGGGGAGGGGGGCAGGGTGTTTGGGGCAGGGCAGGGCATAGCAGGGCAGGGAAGAAAGGGGGGGGGGTCAGAATACCTACAGCTGTCAGACGGGCAGCTAAAAGATGATGGTAGGCAGGCGGGGGAAGGCGAAAGGGCTCATTTTAAACTACACTGAAGGCCCTGAACACACTGCTGTCCATGCAGTCAAGTGTATGGAGGAGGAGGGATGTCCATGCTACTGTGGTAGACGACAGCAGGAGGAGGAAGACTGGCTGCACTGCACCTGCTCCAGAATGACTAATACAGGCAGGCAGCTCCCCCTACTTCCCAATAGCACAACATACTTAGGAGCCTTACTGCTAAGGAGAGAAACACTCACACACAGTACTGTCTGTGTGAGAGAGAGGGCAGATAGCAGAGAGAATGAAGGCATAGAGAGAGAGAGAGAGAAAGAGAGAGGTAGAGATGAGCAGAGAGCAGGGAATGAAGAAATAGAGAGAGAGAGAGAGCAGAGAGAGCTGGGGGGGAAAAGCTGATATTGACTAGATGCTCTCGCTGGGCTGATTAAAACAAGGTGTCAAGATTAAAGAGCTGCTCAATAAACCGATCTGCTCGTTGGACATTCACTGTCAGTCCAAACAGTGACTGGACTGTGAGTGTGGTGAGTGTGTGTGTGTGTGTGTGTACATGTGTGTGTGTATGCGTGTGTGTGAGAGTGGGTGGGTGGGAGATAGAGAGGTAGCAATACAGAGAGATAAAACAAGAGAGTAAGATAGAGAGGAACTCATTATTCACCCCTTAATTAGATTTGTGTCTGTGTACCTACCTTGGTCTCTGTGAGTTGTGTCTGTGTACCTACCCTGGTCTCTGTGAGTTGTGTGTGTGTGTGCGTGTGTGTGTGTACCTACCCTGGTCTCTGTGAGTTGTGTGTGTGTGTGTGTACCTACCTTGGTCTCTGTGAGTTGTGTGTGTGTGTGTGTACCTACCTTGGTCTCTGTGAGTTGTGTGTGTGTACCTACCCTGGTCTCTGTGAGTTGTGTGTGTGTACCTACCCTGGTCTCTGTGAGTTGTGTGTGTGTACCTACCCTGGTCTCTGTGAGTTGTGTGTGTGTGTGCGTGTGTGTGTGTACCTACCTTGGTCTCTGTGAGTTGTGTGTGTGTTTGTACCTACCTTGGTCTCTGTGAGTTGCGTGTGTGTGTATGTGTGTGTGTGTGTGTACCTACCTTGGTCTCTGTGAGTTGTGTGTGTACCTACCCTGGTCTCTGTGAGTTGTGTGTGTGTGTGTACCTACCTTGGTCTCTGTGAGTTGTGTGTGTGTGTACCTACCTTGGTCTCTGTGAGTTGTCGATGTGTGTGTGTGTACCTACCTTGGTCTCTGTGAGTTGTGTGTGTGTACCTACCTTGGTCTCTGTGAGTTGTGTGTGTGTGTGTGTCTACCTTGGTCTCTGTGAGTTGTCTGTGTGTGTGTGTGTGTGTGTGTGTGTGTGTACCTACCTTGGTCTCTGTGAGTTGTGTGTGTGTACCTACCTTGGTCTCTGTGAGTTGTCGATGTGTGTGTGTGTACCTACCTTGGTCTCTGTGAGTTGTGTGTGTGTACCTACCTTGGTCTCTGTGAGTTGTGTGTGTGTGTGTGTCTACCTTGGTCTCTGTGAGTTGTCTCTGGAGAAGCTGCAGGGCCTCTGTATGTCCCTTTTCACTGTCCTGCAGAGTGGCCAGCTGTTCCTTCATCTCCCTCTGCAACCACACACACACACACACACACGTGTAAGCAACTGTACTGCAACACGACATCTCATCAAATATGACTGACTCTCGATTTAGTCCATGACTTTGTCAATGGACGGGACTCAATGGAGAAGCTCTCCTGCTCCCCTTTTCGTCCTCTCACTTGTGGTGAAGAAACAAACTGATTACTGCTTATCTCAAGAGCACGTGAAGGTCATCTTCAGACCCCTGCTGCCGGCTCCGAGGGAGACTCGGGGCTCTGCTCTCTCTCCTCTGCTCTCTCTCCTCTGCTCTCTCTCTCCTCCTCCCTTTCAAAGCCTTTCAGAATGGATCAATCGAGGAGCTCGCCTCACCACAACCCACATCTGGGAAACACACAGGGATGGAGATCTAGGAGGATTGAAAGGAGAGCGTCTGCATGCCCGTTGGGCTCTGCCCTTCCAGCTGCCCGGCCGCGCCGCTGGGTCAGGAGCACCCAGAAACGGACGAGGGAGTAATGAAGTCAACACAGAGAGAAAGAGAGAGTCTAAGGTTTCCGGAAGAAAAACCCTGTGGTGTCATTCTCCTCTCGTCTTTCTCTGGTCTCGTCTTTCCCTCCTCACACAAACGGAGGCCTCTGGTGCCGACCAGTACCAGGACCGCAGGGTGACAGCTCAGCCCACACACTTCCTCGCGGAGATGCATGGGTAAAAAATAGACTAAAGAGCATAGAACAAGACCCGAAGCACTGTTATCCATCAAGGCACATGGAATGCAACATTTGTCCTAACGACAAGTTATTTTTGCTTGCAAATGAGCCAGAAAGCCTGAATGTCATTATTGGTTGAAAAAGACATAAAGCACTCATTTGAATGTTCCCAGGGACACAAGGAAGGAGGTGTGACATGAATCTTAGTCAGACAGCGTGAGACTGCATGCTGATCCAATGGTTTCACATCCCTCAACAACATACAGACGTCAAGAACAACCTCGTGATCAAATGCGTGTGGGCGGACATGATTTCTTTTTGTCTCATCCTCCACGAGGTGTGTGTATGTGTGTGTGTGTTCGTGATCTGTGACTGCAGCTCTCCAGCCCTTCTCAGCTGGCCAACCAAAACAGGACATGACATTTTCCCAGGATGCCTTGCTGCAGGGAACAGGGTCAAAGCTAGACGGTTATAAATCTAAAACTCATTTTAACGTGTCTCCTTCTCTGTTTGGCTCCCTCCCTCCATGCAGCGTGCTCGCAGCTCCAGGGTACAACGTCTCCAAAAATGTCATTTCTTAAACACACACTGGGGATTTTGAATTCCTCCAACTTCCAACACAGCTGCGGGCTGAATTAATTAAATCAGCTAGCTAACTTCAAGATGGTTATTGGCTTCAAATTGCCGACCCTGTTGAAGAACACGAACAAAACAAGAGGCAGTCAGAGCGTGAATGATGGAGCTGTTCTCCGAATGCTGATTCAGTCTGCAACGCCGAAGAATGGTTTCCTCTCATTTCCTTCCCATTCACCGACGTCAAAGAGAACTTTCAAGAAAGCTGCACTTAAGTGTACGTTACTTCTTGAAGTACCTGCCAAACCTGAATCCTGCAATTCTGGTCCTTGATTACCACTTACTACTGTAAATGTAAAAATGTCCACTTTGGATGAAAAAGCGAAAATACGACAAATATGTTAATTGTAAGTTTCCAAAGCCTGCAGCTAGTATTATGAGGTTGCTATCATGCGTATAACCTACAATCTGTGCATAGAACTCCTTTTCACTGGTTTCTTAACATAGGCTCATGTAAACATTTTAAATAGAGTTGCTCACTTTGTTGACCCTTATTATAGTTATTCAACATTTACAACCCTGAGGTGTCCAGATGAGCTCCACCATCTGAAACAGCCCCTCCCCCAAGGATGACACCGTGCAGCATCTTGGAGGCAGGGCCGGGTCGTAACTCCTTCAGCCTGCAGAAGGGGAGAGTAAACACTGGCAGGAGCACAGTACACACACACACACACACAACTACACACACACACACAACTACACACACAACACACACACACACAACTACACACACACACAACACACACACAACTACACACACAACTACACACACACACACAACTACACACACACACACACACACACACACAACTACACACACACACACACACACACAACTACACACACACACAACTACACAACTACACACACACACACAACTACACACACACAACTACACACACACACACAACTACACGCACACACAGCCGATCCCTTGGCCTTGCTGTGTAAATCACAACAAATAGGACAGCAAAGGGAAGGGTCTGTTTCTCACACACACACACAAAACACACACACACATGTTGCAGATGCGTCACAAGGGTAATGACAGTATGATTCACAGTTTATCAGCTTTGGGTTGCCAAGTCAGAAAACACACAAAGCCTGTACACACACAAGCACGCACTGCTGTTTGCACCATGATCATTTATACACAGTAGTGTTTCAGACTGACAAATATTGATTTCTTCTGCCCATTGTGACCCAGAAAGACTGTTACAGTCCTGAGACCTGATCTGTTATGTAGACAGTAAAAGAGTAGAAACACAGTGGTTAACAGATCCCATGATGTCATTGTGTTTACTACTTAGTCCATAAACAAAAGAGAAGTGACCCATCATCGTAGGAGAGGGATGCACCTAGCTAACTACCACAGCACTGCCAGAGGCCTTTTTCCACTGGCTTCCCAAACATGGCCTCCACATCTACAGCAGTTTGTATTCTGGTTCTGGCTAGCTGGATGCTACAGCAGAGGTGAAGTACTGCCTGGGACCTGCACAGCCCTGCCAGGCCAGTCAGCAGATTGTCATAATAAGATATGAGGAGCAGTGAGGCAGTAGCCGCAAGTTAGCTAGCCTAGCATGCTACCATGATAACATGAGGACCAGTGACACACAGTACTGGTTAGCTAGCTTAGCATGCTACCATGATAACATGAGGACCCAGTGACACACAGTATTAGTTATCTAGCCTAGCATGCTACCATGGAAACATGAGGACCGGTGGCTGGACCGATAGCTGCATGCTAGCCAGCCTAGCATGCTGTCATGACAACCTATAGCAGCTGGAGGCTAGGAGCACCGCATGACACCGCAGGATATCCTCACACAGCATGACCCTGCCGTTGCAGCATTCAGTGACACACATAGACCATGTCCCAAACACAGGATGGCAGGCTGGTGACATTGATTTGATGAGAGCATCCAGCAGTGGCACACACACTATCAGTTTCAGTATCAGGAAGCTGGTTTGTTCTCTACAGTGATCTCCGCTAACCGCTCTGACACGTAGGATGGAAGGAATGTTCCGTGGATTTCTGGGTCCCTGACTCACTCCAAGGAAAAGTGAATACGCTCGCAGGTATTTTTCCTTGTTGCATGCCAAACCATTAACAGGTTCGAAACTGGTTCGAATATTAAAAGGAAAGGGTGTGTCACTTTTGGACAAACTTGAGTGTAGAGTAAAAACTGGCCAAATAGTGCTGTTAAACTATAATAACCTCAGAGCCAAGTGTGTCAGCTCTATCATGAGTCTCCTGGCCTCCAATGCAGCCTCCCGCTTCCCTCAGGACCCGCACACGGGAAAAACTTTATAAATAACAACTCACAGTCAACAAAAAAAGCTGTGTCAGGACAAGAAAAAAATAAAAAGAATTGGTCTGAGACATCAAATTGGGCTCAAGCTGCCTCCCCTGGCTGGCCCTGGCTTTCCTCCACCGTCAGCACAGCCTGTAGCTCGACAGCCTGCAGACCCTGAGGAGAGGAGCCTGGCTCCTAGCAGTCACATAGCTGCAGCAGCATGGCTGCATCTCAACTCTGTACAGCCTCACTCCTCTCCTCTCCATCATGGACAACAGTCTGAGGAGTCTCTGCATGGCGGCTGCATCTCAACTCTGTAGTCCAGAACGGAGAAGAGAGGAGCTAGGTTGTATAATCTGAGACGCTTGATGGATGGAGGGAACATGGAGAACGTCCACCATAAATGGGGTTGCAAGAAGGTAGGGGGAGTGGAGGAGAGAAGAAAAGTACAAAAACTCCTTCTGAGGAGAGCAGTGGTGGTGATCCTGGAAGTCTTCCTCCAGCGAGGAGAATGTAGGGCACGTCATGTAAATGATGAATGTTGTGAGCCTGCTCCACTTCCAGCAGAGCACCGGGACATTCTGCATGCAAATCCACCCTTTACTCTCTCCGACTACAACAAACACGGGATTTTGTGGAAGCTATCTTTGGCGGAGGGATTGTGATTAAATAAGTAATTTAACAAAACATACTCGATTTGAGGTTGGAATAATATTCAGGGTTTTTATCAAATCTTCTGGGATTTCTTTATACTTTGATCCAAATGTTTGTATTTATTTATGGATCTATTTTTTTGTTAAAGGACTAACACATCTTCTAGAGAAGAGCAGCGCTGGCCTGCCTTGTGATAGATGCTAGGGAGGGGCTAGGCCCGGGGGGAGAGAGGAAAGGCAAGGCATGTTGGGAGAGAGAGAGGAGAGGCCGGGGATGCTGGGAGAGAGGAGAGGCCGGGGATGTTGGGAGAGAGGAGAGGCCGGAAATGTTGGGAGGGAGGAGAGGCCGGGGATGCTAGGAGAGAGGAGAGGCCGGGAAATGTTGGGAGGGAGGAGAGGCCGGGGATGCTAGGAGAGAGGAGAGGCCGGAAATGTTGGGAGGGAGAGAGGAACATTAGTCAACCTCTCAGGACACCGATGCTGTCAGGGCCACAGATCACAGCGACCCTGTGTGTGTGTGTGTGTGTGTGTGTGCGCGCTTGCATGAGTGTGTGTGTGTGTGTGTGTGTGTGTACATATGCAGTTGGCAGAGGACTGGAGATCTGGGGCCCTGGCCATGTCCTGCTGCTTGAACTACGAGCAGTCTGCCTCCCAGTATTGGGTTCCTGTTAAGAGCTGACACCCAGACTCTCTGCTGACTGGGCCGCTGTAACACATGGAGGAGCGTGACCTCATCATATCCCACCTATTCAATCTGCAGTGGTGCTTACATGACTACGCTGCTAATAGGAGCCGCTCCAGAGATGTGTGGAGCGAGGCCTTCTGACAACGTATCAATCACCCAGGGAGGGGCTGGGGCTCATCTGGGAGGGGGGGATACATCATCTATGATCTGCTTGATTAGGACTATTATACACACACACACAGCTTTGTGCTTTTTGACATTACGTAACCCTCTAACAAGTCCTACTTCAGCAGTGGCCATAAATCAGCTTTCTAATTATTTCTGATGAAAGGGCCATTATTAATACAGGCTATATTTGGACATCCTGTTCCACCGAGTCGTACAAAAAAACATTGAATGCTTCGCTGTTCACCAACGGAGGCTCCCAAAAACAAGGCTCTTCATCTGTTCCAGCGATGTAAACAGTTCAGTGTTGGCTGTGGGAGGGATAAAACCAGATATCCCTGGAGAAGGGGATATGGCCTCCTAAGAAACCTAAATGCAGAGGCTAACCATGCCCTCTCTGGGAAAAAAGACCAGTTCTTCAGATTAGTAAACCCACTAATGGCCAGTATATTGTGACGCAATTCTGTTCATGTACTGTTTGGTGTCTGGATGCCCGTGTCCAATAAGAAGGGAATCGACATCCGTCAAGCTTGTTGTTCATGTTGACAGAACTGTCTTCTTGCTCTGCGGCCAGGCTGAGCTGGACCCAGCTGTGATCTGATGTCAGTCTGTAGAGCTGCCATTTAATTGCTTGGCAGCATTTATATTTGACCCACTTAAATGAGTGGTCTGCACGCACCCCCCTCTCTCCCTCCCTCCCCCCCCTCCCTCCCTCCCTCCCTCTCTCCCTCCCTCCCTCCCTCCCTCCCTCCCTCTCTCTCTCTCTCTCTCACACACACGGACACACACACGGACACACACACGGACCCTACTCCCCTGAGGGAAGGATCATTACATACATTACATAGCCTACTGGAGTCCATGTGACACCATGGCCATCAGGCGGGAATTCCCCCCCCACACCTGCACCAGCCTGAGAGCCATGCCCTGACTCTGCTCTCCACACCTTCCCTCTCCTCCTTTCTCCTCCCCAATCCTCATCTCTCCTTCTCTTGTCTCCTTTCATTTCCTCCTCTCATTCGACTCCTTTCTCCGCCCCAATCCTCATCTCTCCTTCCTTCCTCATCACCACTCCTCGTCCCCAACAGAGAGATACCTGAGAGAGAGATTCAAAACAAAAGCGGGCCTGCAGCTCCATCATGGAGACCTTTTAAAGGACAGTTAAATATATCAATCGTAGCTAGCTGCAGTAACAACTCAGTTTCAGCCTGCTATTGAGAAAGAGTTGATCCACACTGGGCCTTTTGACATGGCCACATATATTTCGATATATTTCATGCAATATTTATGTTGCATTCACTTGGTTATTGTCCCCCAAAACATTGATACTGTTTATCGGAATATTGATAGTATATATTTAAACAAAAAATTATTATACAAAATCAGTGTTGTGCAAATGCTCATGGTAAAGACCGGTAGCGTGCCTCATTCTGCCAGCAGCGAACATGAACGTCCAGCAGGAAACCGGCCTCCTCACAGCCGGGGGTGGAGCATGTGGAAGCTAGCTCAACAGGAGGCTAGCAGGCAGAGGTCCATCTTGTAGATACTGTGAACGCCACAACCAGCCTTGCCAGGGGTCAGTCTCTGACAATGACCCCAGTGGCAGGAAGGCCTGGATTATGTGTGCCTCAGCGGAGTGTAGTGTTAATGAGGACCTCATATCAACAGCACGTCTAATTCAATCATCTGCAGCTAATCACAGACACAGGGAATTACAGCAGATTACGGCCCAGCCCGGCCCCGGCCTTTTAACAATGGCCATAATCTGCTTTAATTCCCAAGATAATCAGGAACGCACTGCTCACAATCCCAGGGTAACGTGAGGCAGAGGGTCCAGGGATGTCCGTCGCTACACACAAACGCAGTACACATACACACTGTACACATACACACCGTACACATACACACAGTACACATACACACAGTACACATGCACACAGTACACACACTCCTTTTCAACACTCTAGCTCGGCTACGTAGGATGGCTACATAAAGCCTCAAGATCACACACAAGATACATACAAATCTTTCATAGCCGCCCTTCCTGCTCTGAGGCATTCTCCTCTCCTGTCACACCAGTTCCTACACACACACAGCACCCAGTCCAAGGCGAAACAGGGTCACACCTTTAGCACTGATCTGAGAAGGTATTGTATACTATGTCACGCTACATCAAACCCGTGACCCTGCCGCATCTCTGCTGCAGGGTCCGCGCTCATGTTAGCTGTGTCATCCCACAGACCTGTTTCACAGCCCAGGAACACACAGGCCTAAGGAACACACAGGCCTAAGGAACACACAGGCCTAAGGAACACACAGGCCTAAGGAACAAAGCCTGCCGGGAGGAATAAAAGGGATGTTTGCCCAGCGGTCAGTAAACACAGCCACGAGAAAGAGGTTTCAGTCCAACCCTTCTCCATGAGTTCCTCAGAGAGGAAAAACAACAAGAACCAAAACCATGGCTGTAGAAGCCCAGGCAGGGTTCTGACAGACACACCTGCTCATTCATGTGAGTTAGGTGAGATCTGAATGGGCTATAATCACTGCACTGGCACGCTGGAAGGAAATTAGAGCAAATTCCTTCCGAACACAATTGAGTACTTGTCATGTGGTAAACCTGTTTCAAGTATGTTTTAATGGCTGCCAGAAGGTTTCCTTGGTCGTGTTTTGATCAAGCAAGGAGGGCTGAGTGGGCAGGCCTGGTTAGCATAACAGCTCTCCTAGTCGAGACAGCTCTCACTCTCAGAACAGCTCTCTCTCTCAGAACAGCTCTCCCATTCAGGACAGCTCTCCCAGTAAAGACAGCTCTCTCTCTCAGAACAGCTCTCCCATTCAGGACAGCTCTCCCAGTCAAGACAGCTCTCTCTCTCAGAACAGCTCTCCCAGTCAAGACAGCTCTCCCAGTCAAGACAGCTCTCTCTCTCAGAACAGCTCTCCCAGTCAAGACAGCTCTCCCAGTCAAGACAGCTCTCTCTCTCAGAACAGCTCTCCCAGTCAAGACAGCTCTCCCAGTCAGGACAGCTCTCCTCTCAGAACAGCTCTCCTCTCAGAACAGCTCTCCTCTCAGAACAGCTCTCCTCTCAGAACAGCTCTCCTCTCAGAACAGCTCTCCCTGTCAAGACAGCTCTCCCAGTCAAGACAGTCTCTCCCATTCAGGACAGCTCTCCCAGTCAAGACAGCTCTCCCATCTCAGGACAGCTCTCCCAGTCAAGACAGCTCTCCCAGTCAAGACAGCTCTCCCAGTCAAGACAGCTCTCCCAGTCAAGACAGCTCTCCCAGTCAAGACAGCTCTCCCAGTCAGGACAGCTCTCCCACATGAACGCAGGCGGCCTCCAGGCCCCGCCACACTCCAGCCTGGTTAGCATCGACAAGAGGGAGAAACAGGGGGAAGAAGAGGAAGAAGAAAGGAAAGGCCTAACTCTGGGAACCACCTCTCTAAAGAATTAGTTAACGAGAGCAAGCCCTGACATTTAATAAAGCACATACCAAGGGAATGAGGAGAAGATTAAGAGAGAGGCATGAGGAGAGAGCGAGAGAGGCCAAGAGAAGGGGGAGAGAGGCAGAGAGAAAGAGAGGCAGAGAGGGAGAAAGAGCGAGAGAGGAAGAGAAGGAGGTATAGGGAGAGAGAAAAAGAGAGGCAGAGAGAGAGAGGCAGAGGGAGAAAGAGCGATGGACGAAGAGAAGGAGGTATAGGCAGAGAGTGAGGCAGAGAGGGAGAAAGAGCGAAGGAGGAAGCGAAGGAGGTATAGGGAGAGACAGAGGCAGAGAGGGAGAGAGAGCGAGGAAGGAAGAGAAAGAGGTATAGGAAGAGAGAAAAAGAGAGGCAGGGAGAGAGAGAGAGAGAGAGAGAGAGAGAGAGAGAGAGAGTGAGGACACAAATAAAAGTACAGATAAGAAAAGAGTGGCGTAAACAAGAGAGAGAAATAGGGGGAGAGAGAAAGAGAGATGAACGTAGAGGAGAGTGGGACAGGCCACAGGAGACGGCTGTGGGTGCCCTTGAAACTGCCTGACTCATTTACTGCAGCCAGTAACGGCTGTTTACATTTGCTGATGGGGGAGAAAGAGAGAGAGCCGGAGAGAGGCAGCTCTGAAGCCAGCAAGGAACACTTCACAAAAGGTCACATTCTCGTCTTTCATTCTCCAGCTTCAAATATCACCCGAGTGCCACGGTGAGTGGAAAAGATAAGGCAAATGTTAACACACTCTGCTGTGTGGCCCCTGTGGACCTGATAGGAAGTGAGGAAGTCGAACGGCTCTGGAATTGACCACTACCTGGGTACACAGGAGGTCTAATGAGAACTTACAGACAACCAAGGGCTGACTGAGATGGGAGGACGTGGCTTGGCTGACAACGACAGGCCCCGACACTGCCCTTCACCCCCTCTATGAAGCCCATAGAGCACCTCTGAGCAGAGTAGAGTACAATAGAGGAGAGACGGGCAGAGTACAGAAGAGTAGAGTCGAGTAGAGTAGAACCAAGCAGGGGCTAACTGAGGCAGCTGCTCCGCTTCCTGCCCACGGACGGACGGACGGACGGACGATTTAATGACTGGCTGGGGAACAGTGCAGTTCTCATCTGGTGGAGCACAGCGGTCGGATGGCAAACAGAGCAGAAGAAGACGCCTGTGGCTATGCAGAGGTCCACCCATGGTTCTCTCTCTCCAGCTCCGCCACTTCAGTGCCCCCAGACTAAAACTGAAACGAAAGTGGCCAGGGCTATCCATTCAGCCGTCTCTACCACCGAGCTGAACTAACACCCTCACCCACAGGAAGGGTCGAAACCGTCCAGGTACAGGCAGGTGGATGAAAGAAGCGGCCGTCGATTCGTCTTCTGCTCCAGACCGGAGAGGATTCAGAGACTTGAAAACACAGATGCGCCAAAGGTTTTTGCTTTTAGAAATAGTGCCGCTATTTCATATACGGTTGTTCGGGGAAATCTGCGCTGCCTCAAGCCAGTGGCAGAGCTTCATCAAATCCTTTTGTATCCTGTCATATCCTTCACGTTAAAGAGACACATGCAGACAATGTGTGTGGGAGGAAGACGGTCTGAGCAGCATGGTGTGAGTGTGTGCGTGTGACCTGCGGTCGTTTCGACCGGCCCCTCCTCAAGGGCAAACCTGGCGGTGTGTCCCTGTGGGCTAAAAGCCCCCTCTCCCTCTCCCTCTCCCTCTCCCTCTCCCTCCTCCTCCTCCTCCTCCTGCTCTCATCCCTGACAGCAACAAGGATGAGGGCCTGAGGTCAGAGCACTGACATGCCAAACTAAGGAGATTACACTCCTAACTCCTGCCAGCGCTGCACAGACCAACCAAAGCTCTACCTCTGCTGGGGCCAGGAACACAGCCGGTCACAAAGTCAACTGGCACTTACTTAGCCTCTGTGGCACCAACACAGTAGCTCACATTGAGAGGGATGGGAGATGTTGACCTCCTTGATGAGTTGGTGATGGAGGAGAATGACTAGGCAGAGGTCTGATAGGTAAACAAGGTAATGGCGGGTGGTCAGTATTTGTCTATCCAGGGCTTTCTAATGGACCACATGCGGAGGCTGACATCAGCTAAAAGCAAGCTGATTGCCATCACGTAGACAAGAGATCATACTCCAATGTCAACTGTCGGTGCTTTTTAGAGGAATCTCAAGCTGGATTATTGTATTTGTTTACAGTCAAAGCTTTTTCAGCTGTCCTCTCACAGCCCTTACATCAGAGTTTTTCGTTTTAACACATTGACCCTACCAGATCTCTTTAGAACTCAAGAGTGTGGTACTATCAGGACTTCCTTGTGTCAAAACAGACCTTTGTTCCCAAAGGGTCAACAAACCTTTGCACATCCACCACTCAACTGCCGTTCTGCTTTGAAATGTATGAAAGCACCCCTTTCGTGGATAGGCAACCCTGTCTGACGCTCTGCTGTCCGAATGCTGGGCATACAAGCACCCGAGGATGGGCTCTTGGTTGAGCAGACCCAAACACCCAGACCGACCGCACAAACAGGTTCGGGTTCCGGGGCGAGGCACGACACCAAGGAAACAAAACTGAAAGAAACACCGAGTACAGTTTCCCTGAAGCCGTAACAACAAATCCGAAACTGAAATGTGCCACGCTAATAGGAGGGAGGGGGGGGGAGGGAGGGGGGGGGAGGGAGGGAGGGGGGGGGTTGTTTCTGACTGGGTGCCAGGCTGCTCCTCCCTCAGCCCTGTAAGATCTGTGCAGCCTGGAAACATCCCACCAGGAGAGGAAATGCCACGACACTCCGTCTTGAAAAGACCTCCAGGGAGAGATGCTCTTGTAGAAACCGCTAGAAACCGTCTAAGGAAGCCCGGCAGAGCGTTGTACCAATTAATTCCGCATCGAGATTACATTACATTGACCTTTTGATGTAAAGCTTGACTGTTATGGAACAAGGAAAACGTTGATGTTTGCGGTGTTCCGTCTATTATTACACGCTATCTAAACTGAATAACGAGGAAGGACAAGATAGAGGCTGCCAGGTCTTTTAAGCACCCCAACAAGTAGTTTTTGTTAACACTGGAAACCAGTTGCAGTTATTTCTACTTAGTAAAATACAGTTATTTACGCCACAATGATTATGGGCACGGTACTATTAACTCTCACAACCTGAATACTTCTGCACAAATAATGTCTAAGACACAAGTGGAGCTTAAAGAAGATATATATATATATAATTATGTTATGCTATTCCCATAATGTAGGCGTGATTTCTGAGATAGTAATAAGGCACTAACCAGTAACCATTAAAGCTCAGCTCTGGGTCTTATCGTCCCTCACGCCTTGCTGTTGGCCAACCACAGGAGGGATCAAGGGCTCCCATGTTTAACAGTATCAGAGAAGGAATGTCTCTGTCACAGCTGCTACAAAAACACTTTGTCTATTTGTTTCCACACCTAGCTAACAAATGTGCCAAGCGTGCAAGCTTGAATAGGAACTCACAGCAAAGTTCCCTTTTCGTTTACACACGGTTGTTGTTGCATAATCATGCAAAATCCTTTCATTTCGATTTGTTATACTGTACTTCCATTTCAAAAGAAGAAGTAGAAAATTGCAACCATAAGTGGACAAGAGAACATAAGCTGTTTACAGCCTACACGTCGACATGCTTTAGCCTACAGCTCAGAGCCAGACTGAAACAGTGTCTAAAACCTGAACCCACCTGTATCTCCTCGTAGGCCTCGTCGATGGTGGTGACCTGGTGCTGCTCGTGCAGCGCCGGCTCGTCGCAGAAGAAGCACACCAGGCTCTTGTCGCTCAGGCAGAAGAGCTTGACCTTCTCGTGGTCCTTACAGGGGTAGGAGCTCCGCTGGGCGTTCAGGATGGCGTCCAGCGGGAAGGCGGAGTAGCGCTCCACGATGTTGGACAGCTTGAGACTCGGGGAGAGCAGAGGGTCAGCGAAGGTCCTCCTGCACTCCGGACAGTCTCGCGCCCCGCGCGGCTCCTGCCTGCTCCAGTGCTCGGTGATGCACTTGCGGCAGAAGTAGTGCTCGCAGCCGAAGCTGACTGGATCCTGGTAGATACTCAGGCAGATGGAACACAGGAGCTCGTCCTTCAGACAGCAAGCCATTTGCAAGCACTGGGGCGGAGCAGCATTTAACTGCAGAGTGTAGGCGGGGGCCAATTGCACTAGGCAGGCCAGATATACTTTACTATACTTACTATATACTTTATACTTTACTATACTGTGCTCGGGGCCAAGAGCACTTCTTACATGAAAGAGGGCACAGAAGGGAAGTTCAAAAACACCTGCTGCAGAATGTTTGATCCTCTTCTTTGGTTTCTCTGTTGGAAACTGAATAGAATGAGACACACAGATCAATAACTTGCAATGAAATCTTGAAGGTGGTCAGAATTATTCCAAAGCAATCAATCATTGCCAAGTCTCAGTCAGTGATTCACTTTCAGGGGTTCAGTGATACCTATGAGAACAGTACTTGGTATCCTAGACCTAGTACTGTGGCAAGCTACATGACTGAACTACCTAGCTGGAGGACTGGCTACAGTAACCTTAGCCAGAGCTGCCCTAATTCATGATGGAATGACTGACAACCGCAGCATTTCGACCTGCTAATGTCCTTCTTTCCGAACGCTGTCTTTTACGAATATTTGTGACATGTCAAGTGGTGTTTCTAAGACAAGCTGACACTATGAATCAACATTTAACATCAGCAAATATTTATATTCATATTGCGATTCTAGCTAATCTACACATAACCCCAAACCTGCCTGTAGCTAGCTAAGTATAATTGGCTAGCTAACGTTGGCAGGCTAGATAGCAGCAGATGACTGTCTCTCTACTAGTACTGCAAGCTAGTAGCGCTAGCAAGACTGTTAGCTAACGTTTAAAAAAACAGTATCGAACATAGCGAAGAGAGATGCTTTCATTGGTTTCAAAACATTGTGCCATGCCGGACATCAAACTAATCAGGAAGACATTTAAATACAGTTAACTAACATATAGGACACTCCACTCACCGTTGCTTAGTGTGACCCTATCCTAAGCTCAGTTTTCCCATCAATAGCGAGTACAGGATCCCTTCGCTTCCTCTTCTCTCTGCCTGATCCCTTTGAGTGTGGGACTAAGTCGTGTCGGATCACAGATAGAAACCAACCCACCACCTGTACAGCGGTCCACTAGCGCCGCTATTCACGACTTCCTCTTTCTGTGTCATATGATCTACCCCTCTGGCCATCACAGACATCTCATGTAAATAATACCAATTATTTACATATGTTATTTATTTTTGTTTAATTATGTTATCTGAACACTGTACTTTAATTCTGGTGAAGAGAATACATCGTTGGTAAATCCTTAACCAGAAGGGGGCGATAGTGGCTTATGCATCAGACTCAGAATCAGAATGGGTTTTAATCACCATGAAAGTTTGCACAGACAAGGAATTTGTTTCGGCAGGAAGGTGCATACATTAAACATATAGGAATCTTACATTTATGAGCCATGATGATGCCTTTGATGATAAGATTAAACACTCTCTATAGCAGTATTAAGAAAATATGTAGACTAGGTAAACTATAGCTAACTTCACATTTAAGTAAACACTAACAACAACAATGTATACACTTTGTACATGAAATATATACATTAAATAACAGAACCTTTGCTTCTTCAAGAATGCTTACTCTCCTGAACTGCAATCAACACCTCCTTGCCTTCCTCCTGTTGCGCCACGCTGACACACTCCTCTTCCTTCCCCAGAGGAAAGGGTGGGTTTGTCAAGTTATTTTGCAAAGAGTCTATGGGCAGACTGGAAGGTGCAGAACAGCACCCATTCCCCATTTCCACATTGAGAGTGATGTTGAAGTTCACCAGGGGGCTGGAGGGCAGTGGACTCACTGGGGACTGGGGGCTGGAGGGATGAGGGGAGGGCTGGGCCTGATATGTAATCATCTGGGTAGTGGAATGAAGAGGCATGGGCTTGTTTTCCTGGTTGCCGGAGGAACCGTTAAGGGAAGGTTGTGCCTGACTGATGTTGTTGCTGTGGTGTCCTGTTGTGAGAAGACACTGCTGTTCTGGGAATACGGAGGTGAGAGACGTAAACGGGGGATCTTTGAGGTTCACCTGAGGAGAGAGGTTGAGACAGAAGAAGGCAAAATCATGAAAAAGCTGAAATGTTTGTGTCATACAGTTGTATACCACTGTAATAAACAAGATAATAACAAAAACATCACAGAAAAACATGCTCTTAACCTCACCACTTCGAAATTTCCATTGGAATCTGTGTTGGATTTGTTGGGCTTATAACCTGTAAATTATTTGAGAGAGAGTAAATTAAAAAATTATTAAAAAGAGCCATTACAGAGCTAGATTCTATAGTGATGATTACATTGTACTATACATTTACGTAAGTATTAAAAAACGTAAATGTAAGTATCTTAAAACGAAATAAGTATTTAGTATTTCAGTTATTTAAGTATTTCATTTATGATATTGGCCAGTGCAGTCGCTTATATTGGAATGTCTTTCTCTGAGAATAAATTTAGTTTAAAGCGGAAAACATTCAAACATTTTTGACAAGCAAGTAACAATCTTATATGCAGCACTTTACCTCTTTGTCTAATTTTGCATGACACCAACATCGCAATTGTGAGAACAGCCAGCACCATGAAAACAGCGAAGCTCCATACTAATACAGCTGTGATGTAAAAAAAATAGTAAAGTTAAAACATTTGCAAAAATAGAATGAATTAGTAGCAAAGTGGTCAGTGTAAAAATAACTTAATTGCAATATAGTCATTTTAGGAACATCCTTTTACGAAACATCACATACTCAACTATCACACAAACCCAGATCACTTACACAGATAATTACCTAGCCCCTTGTGTGACAATTTGTCATCTAATGGTGCAACAGTAGTCTTTGCTGTAGAGCTAGTTTCCTTTGGTGTAGAGGTTGTGTTGGGTGCTACTGTGGTGGCCTGTAGGGTAGTTGTCTCTGGTTCAGTTGGTGTCTTTGGATAGATCGTTGTCTGAGGGTTGTATCTTTCACACACACTGTCTGAGGTAGCATTACCCGGGTGTAGCATTACACTGCCATGAGCCTTACAACTGGATATAGAAATAAATACAAATAAATGTTTGAATGCATTTATGTTATGTATACTTGTGTCTGTGTGTGTGTTTGCATTTGTGTGTGTTTGTGGTGGTGGTGGGGAGGTTGTCTTACTCACTCTGTATGTTTCTGGCAGGGTTGAGTGTAGGAGAGCATGTCAGAGAAGGTCCCATCAGTGCATGCTTCACACCTGACATCCGAGTCAGCAGATCCTGAAACAGAGAGAACATTCCAATCCTTGGACATACTGTTTGTCTGAGAAGTCTTCAATGGCTTATAACTATTAACATATACATAATCGTATTTTCGTCTTTTTACTCATAAAAAACCTTCATTATTTTTACTAAGCCACAGGAAGTTGTCAGTAAGTAGACAGGATATCCCCTTTTATTGCACAGGTTGCATTGTGTCATGTTTTAACCAGTTTGGTTGCACCGGAAGGGAGTGCCAAGCCTTTGATGTTTTCAGTGACTCAGGGGGGCCTGAAGACTTTGTGACAGTGGAGTTACTCTTACACAGCTAAACAAAGTAATACTTTGTATTTGTATAATACTTTTAAAAATAAATAAATAAATATATTAAAAATATATTAAAAAAAATATATATAATACTTGTAATACTTCACAGACTACAAGACATCTAACAATGACATCATCTACTTTCTACAAAAAACGGAAGCGTGAAGAACTATCCTACCGCTTCTGGAGACACCATGGCCAGGCTTGCAGGATGTATAGCTCATGCACTCTTCACAGAATTGGTTTTTAAAACCAGTTATGCAGTACTTCCCAGGCAGGCATGTACAACGAGCTCGAGTGGTCTTGGAGCATTTCTGGAAATACTGCAAGCCTTTGTCTTTGAACAGAACACAAAGATGCTCTTACTAGCCACATAAGAACTATCGTTCATGTGAAGTCAACATGCAATCTATGACTATGATGATTAAACATGACTAGATTGACAAACAGCTATGCTGGGGTAAAAACAAATACAAGGATAGTGTACACTTGTTGAACCACAGGCAAACATCCCAAATTGACAACGTAGTTATCTACCCACCTTCATTACACTTGGGACACTTTCGGCAATTATGAATGAAATGATATGTGTCAGTGTACTGGGCATCAGGACACTGTCCACATTCTGTTTCTGTTGTGGCACTGCATTGTTTCCTGAATCGGGTCCCTGTCGAGAGTTTAGTGAGATCAGTACCGAGAAGACAGGTTATGCAGCCATGGTCTCTGGCCTATAGGCTTGGTCATCATTAAGTGGGTGGGTATAGCTTAGTGGGCAAGAATCTGACTGCAGGTCTAGAGCAGGTTCAATTCCTGCTCTGTATTTAGCTTTGGATAAAAGCATCTGTGAGATGAATACGTTCTCATGGTCGGAACTCAGTGTGGCTGTCTCTTCCTTTTGGTTTATCGGCACATCCTTCCCTTGTTATAATGCACACACTCTACATACCTACAGTATTCCATACACTTGACATCCAAGGCTAAGCATCAATGGTTGTGTCTCTCTTTTACTTTTATAAAATATATATTGTTATTATAATTATCGCCGCTGCTGGTGGTGGTGTTGGGGGGAGTAAGGAGTCACATGGTATTCCCAGTCTGGCTGTTGAAATGTGTAAAGCAGACATCCTATTAAAATCAACAGCTCTTACCAGGAAGACATTTCTTGCAGCACAGATTAGAACCCTCTGGAACATATTCTGTGCGGTTGTTCTTGCAAGATCCACCAGGCCCGGTTTCATATGGTAGGCTGTGCACCTGCATGCAAAGCAAAGACATGAGTGTGCTGTGCCACATCATGTGACTGATTATGTACATTAATCAAGTGCTATCTCAAGCAGACTCAAGACCCTGCTTGTCCATCAGTTGCACTGTCTTTATCAAAACCCACACGTAGGCATATATGTTGCTGACTGTCACAACCTGCTTGTAAGAATAGGAGAGGAAGTGGTTTGGATGATCTGATGTTTCCGAGAAGCTTACAGTAGGCTACAAGTTTTCCGAAATGTGAATATTGTGGTCGGACAATAGGTGTTGCCAAGCCCAAGAAAGACAATTAGGCTATCACCCAGCTTCCTCTCTCATAGACTGCAGGTTGAGACTGCATGTTCTTGGCTGCGTTTAAGAACAAGCTTGTCCCAGAATCGGAAAAGTATGAATACAATAATCACTGGAACTAATATAAAACAAAATTTCACAATCCAGAATGACTCTGTTATAACTCCCCAAGCCCCTTTACACAGACACGAACTACTAGATATGTTATGACAGTTGGCACTTGCTGGTACAGCGAAGAAGAGTTCATGACCCAGTTTCGTCAGAATGCGTGAATAGCAGCGTTGTAATGTAGTTTTGACAGGGCCTATACTTTAAAAGCGTTAGCTCGAAGAATTGCATGTAGAAAAACGTGTAGTGATTTATATAAATATATATATTCCAACCGCAAGGAAGCGAGCTTCAATTGACAACGTTTTTAATTTATAAATCCAGACTTTTCTCAATTCGGTATTCTGGAACACTTACCTTGTAAATTTCAACTGACAGCCGGATCGCCAATAACAAATAGGCAGCCCTTCTCATACTTTAAGATGATCATTGCCCAAAGTCAAAAACTAAAATGTAAGAGTGCAGCCCACACTTCTCAGACTAAAGCATTTCCTTGAATGCACCTCCTACTCTTAAATTCGTTTGTTGTGTTGTCAAACCAGGAAACTCCAAGCTTCCTCCACATATCTGGAGTAGAAATGGACAAACAATTGCTTTAATCCAATCTGACCGGAAAACAAAGTCTTGAAAGAGATTTTGACTACTCTACTGCTGTCAAGTCGTCGCAGATACTGTAGGCTACGTCGATTTGAATTAAAGCACCTGCTAAATGAAATAGCCTACATTATGCCTATTACAAAATAAAGGAGGGCCATTTAATCTGCGGTCTATGACACAACATTGCCTTGATTTGCTTTCACGTGCCTTATTAGTATCAGTCATTTCAGTCCAGTTAGTTCACATGGTGTCATTTCAAAGACCACTCCTAGCCTATATTATGTAAATCAAAAATGACATATCTACGTTGGGCATCTTGTGCATCTTTAAATGTTAAAATGTTTTTACGAAAAACACGTTTTAGGAAAGATTCACGTGTCACCCACTGCATATGATTGACCTTAAAATAATGGAATCCCCCCCCTCCTACACCTGTCATTTAGATTAACTGTAATCTTGTGGGTAACTGAATAATCTTTGTCCCCAGAAAGAGCTGGCAAACTTGAAGATCCGGTTTCATTTTCACAGTTCGCCCTCATTACTTTACACAACGGAAAAAAGTCATCCTTTAGTAAATCGGTGGCACAATTTTAGGCCAAGAGGCGGGCGCCTTCACCACCCTGTCCATCCCGCCATGGGAAACTCACCGTCTAGGACCTCAAACCCCAGAGTCCAGAGAGTGAGCTGCAGCATTGCTCTGATGGACATGGAAAGTCTACTTTAACTATGTTTGTAAGACTGTGTTTGTAGGACCCCTATGCATTGATACCAAGTGATCTTGTCAGTCAGTGAGCTGTCTGGACTATGTCACTTTGGACTGTTTAAGACCAGAGACAGTCACTAACATCCACACCACATCCAGTTAAGGTTACAGAAAATCTGTTTTTAAAGATAAGTCATTCAGATAATGTATTGCATTTAAGGTTTAATAATGATGACTCCACCATTACAACTAAAATGTAGTAGAGACTTTCAAAGTCAAGAAGTGAGAAAACAATTCTGAGTGTGGGTCTACATGCAGTGAGATACTGTATTTCCTCTCTAAATCAGTGTGTGACCCAACCTCATAAACATGCACTGCAGACTCTCTTGACTCCTTTAAGAGGGAAGTAAAAAAACAAAAACGCAGAAGTACAATTTTTTAACTTTGTCAGAGGGGAAAAAAGGGAAAAGAAACGCAAAGTAGGATATGAGAGTTTTAGAGATTGCAAACACCTTCACTTCCTGTCCAAGAGCACAACTTTAAAAATACTTTGTTTTAATAGAGACATTTCAGTAGTACAAAACAAACAAAACAATTTTCAACAGCAACATCTAGCAACACAGATGTACAATTTTGTAATCAATAAAAGTTCTGTTAAACGTTGAAATAATGGTTTACACTGCTTGGTTTACATCTGCTTTTTTAGAGGGTCAATTTGTGTCAAACTGTCCTTTTCAGCCCTTTCAAATACTTCCTGTGTGCCTGATTGGGACTGTCTATTTAATATATGTCGAAAGACTACTTGATGGTGTTTCCAGTGGGTGTTCAGAACACAGGATAGGAGGAGCTACATGGTGGCCTGTTAGGAGGAGGCAGACGCTGGATATGGTAGCGGGCCAGACGAGACACGTTCAACAGCTGATCGGAGCGTGTGCTACCTGACACTCTGGACACGGAGGGATCCTCCTGAGGACGAGGTTCAGAAGATGAACATGAAGCTCACGCCATAAAAGACTTGATAAAAGCCAGGCTTGCTCAAGGTGACCTGATCTCTTCAGTGATACTGTACATTCAGGCTTGACCTATAAAAGGTTTCACTCCCTGACTGGCCATTCATGTTAGACAAGGTCAGAGGGAAGACATTTCGTACAGTTTGCCACATCGCAAGGTGTCTATTCATACGTCGCTTCCGATAAAAGCGTCTGCTAAAGGCGGATGTAAAACGTCTCACCTGCTGGTTCCCAGGCTGTGGCAGCGCTGACGCCAGCCCTGTGGGGGGCGCTGTGTTCCTGAGGTAGCTCCGCAAGTCCAGGCTGCTGGCCAGAGGCAGAGAGCTGGGGGCTGGGTTCGACCAGCCTGAGAGACAGTGCTGTGGGAAGGACACAACAATGCCACAAACCATGTCACGGGCTTGTCCCAACAGGCAAGCTCTATGAAAGCTCTGAGAAATCAAAGCATTAAGTTAGGCGCCGTGGTGAGTGAAAATCTGATAACTGCAGTGTTGTCGCAGTGTAGGCCTGAGCAGGTTAACGACACGTGACTGAGATAACGAAGGAAAGTCGTTGGAACTACATCTTGAATTCAGTCAGAACAGCCTGGCATGGCTCGTCTCAGTCACGGCTGTCTTCAACTCACTGAAGGCAACCCCAGGCTGTCTGAGGGGTCGAAGCTGCAGCGCCGGTGGGCTTTGTACTGGTAGGCGGGCAGGAGGGTGGACCGAGGGATGCTCACCCTGGGACACAAACAACAACACATTCATAAAACCCACAGCCTGCAGCGCTAAAACGAGCCTCACACTACTGGATTATAATCTGAGTGACGGTTTCGCCAGTTAAAATGTCTTCCGTCCTGATACGAGACCAAGCCTAATGGACATGAGCCGAGCGTGTTCTCAGTTCACTGAACATTTTTAAGGTGGAAACCTTGGCAATGATTAACACGTGGGATTAAGTATAGGGCTAAGCACCTGATGAAGGCAGGCTCTGCTGCAGAGTGGGGGTGGTCAGCTTTGGGCATCTTACACACGGGACAGGACTCCTGAGGGGCCAGAGAAGCTGGGAACAACCTGCCATTGATCCTGTAACAGAACGTACCTGAGGACACACACACAGCTATTAGTGTTTTACTACCTGTTATTTATGCACGGAAGTACATTTCTCATTTATAACGGTGTAATGTCGAACAGTACAGGACTGTAGTAGCATGGTACAAAAAAAATCAAATGCAAGAAAATCAACATATGGCATCACAGTGTCAGTGCAAAGTTGGCTGTGGAAGGCGCAGAATTCAGGAGGCTGGGGACAATTCTCAGATGGACTCTAACCTAGATAGATAGATAAATACTTTATTGATCCCGTGAGGGAAATTCAGTAACCTGACGCTAACCTAGTGAGATCCGGGTCAAGGCACCAATGTGACGGTATTTAACAGACGTAGCCACGCTCCGTCACAACAAGGTGTCGTTCACCACCCGCTGGGCTCGAACGCACGACCTCTGACTTGCCAAGCGAGACCACTACCAACTACGCCAAAGAAAAGCTAGCTATTCGTTGACGCGGGTGGCCCATTACATACCCTGAGGAGTGAGTTTCACCAGTTCACACCGGTCACACCTACATCAGCCTTTGCATCCACACCTCCATGATGCCGTCTGAGTTGACTGACCAGACGAGCGTAGTATGAGGGTGAGTGGTTGCTAATGCCAAAATCTGTCACCTACACCTGACCTCCTCTATCAGGTCCCTTTCACGTGTTAGGGGTATGGAGGTTACAGCAGGACTTACACTGATGAGTGTCTGTTTGCTCTGTCGTCTCCTCCTCTGTGGATAAATGTTGGGGAGAGGCTTCATCCTCAAGTAATCTGTCAAGATGAAGTCAAAACATTTGACGAACAAAGACATGAAATAGGACCGATTTCCATCCAATCCTTCTCTCAACTTGGAGACATCTCACTAGTCGTAAATACAAACAGCTGCAATGCTGACTACATGAACTGGTGTACTAACTGGTGAGGCACCCGACTCACCCTACATGCTGGCTGTGGACACACTGGTCTCTGTTGACCTGTCGGAACGTCCGCAGGTCACTGAAGAACTCCTCAGAGCGTTCCGTGAGGGAGCTCTCGGCATCCAGAAGACCTGGGGGGGGGAGGGGGCATACACTGCACATCAATCGGCATGGGAAATCTTGAGAAAATGTGAGAATAAGAATGGGTGAGTGAGAGAGTGCAATAGGCAGAGAGCGAGAAAGATGTCTCAAGGGATGGAAACGAGAGAAAAACGATTGGGTGTCAAGAGAGAGACAGAAGGAGGAAATGTTGACTTCCTGAGAGGGAGATTGAGGGTAAGTGCCAGTGAGGATCACGGAGAGCGAAGGATACCTGCTATCCAGTCGTAGCCAAGTAAAGGCTGCAGGCGACGTCTGTCAGATGCTGTTCCCTGCTCCCACCCAGGAGACTGCTCTGTGACTCTGCCAATCTCTCTCTTCAAACACAAACAGAAGCATCAACGCAAGTCACCACTTGTGGTCAGGTTATGCAGTTACACTGGATTACAGAACCGAACTATGGGTGATTTCAGTGTTGTGGGTACAGCACCATCTACTGGCAAAACAGTTATCCCTGGCCTCCAGCATGAACAACCATCCTTATTGCAATTTAATTCGACTATGTGTTATGAACTGAGACTGCCTGCAATTAGACCCTGGGAAAGAGGAATACATATTATTTCTATGCTACTCCTTAGTTCACCCTTACTTGCTCTTGGTTGTAGACATCGGCTCTAGCGCTGGATCTCCTGGAGCCTTGGGATCTAACGTGGCCTCTGGGCCGGCTGTTGTCTCTGTCTCGGAGAAGTCCAGTATACACCGCTTGACCATCCCCAACATGGCTTTGTGCGGTTTCAATCATCAGGGATGGTGCTGATGACATGAAATGAGTGGATTGTGCTGGAATAGATTCCACCGACTCGTCTACAGTAACAATAAACATTGGTGTGCATTTTTAAGATTTGTTTTAACCTTCATGCAAAATGTTTTAATAAAACACTTACCAGCTGTTCTCAGTGGGGCTACAGTGATTATTTCATTGAACCGCACAGCGGGTTTTCCGAGGGCAGCCCGAGCAGCAGGACCACGGTTGGCGTCAATAAGTGTAACCATAAAGTCTGCTGGGTTTCGATTCTCTTCGTTCTGCACCAACAAGAGGTGGCTGACCTCCGTTGTTGTACTGTCCTTTTCAACCATCGAACGTGGTCCACTAGTCATGTTTTGTGCGGTTGCTTCTTTAGCTCTAGTTATGCTTGCTTCGGAACCCATACTTTTTTTTAGTCTTTCTGTTTGGTGCCTCAGCTGCAGCAACAAGTCTTGATTCCTCTCTCGTAATACATTCAAACGTTCAGTCGAAGACATTTTAACGTTAGATCGCGTTTTCTATCTAACTGAATCAGCAGCAAGCCAGCAACAGGTATCAGTGAAATCCGTTTTTCAAATCTTCGTTGTTTCAGCTTGGCTTTCTTCCCATAACAACGAGTTGAAAACACTTTATTTCATTGGCTACCCAAGTTACCCAGAATGCCAAGTGACAGATGTGTTGCAAAGGAAAAACAACAGGGGGAGCAGTTGGATTATTATGGCATGCCAAACCACAGCTTTGATAAATATATACTTTTAGATTTACATGTATTTATTTGAATAATAGAATATGTGTTTGGATAAATATATGGATCAAAAGCAAAAGGCTAGTTAGCCTATGTGTAGGTATGTGGTGTGGTAGGGTTCATATGTAGGCTATATGATTATATATATATTAAACTAACATTTAGTTTCGAGAAAAAGTGCTGGCCTTGAAATTAATTGCCATTAGATTCAACAAACCTTGGTAGAATCTTATAATAATAAAGTTTTAGGTCTGTCCTAAGTCCTTCTGTCTTTCATCTTCAATGTCTTTGAGTTATAGAAAAGGAGTTTGGATCCAAGGATTTTCTGCAGGCTACTTCAAAACTGATCAAACGGATCCTTTTATTAGTTTCTTTTGTCATAATTAATTATATATTTTTAACAAGGTCAACACTTTTTTCTTATTATGTCTATGTCCTTCTAAAAGGACAATCAACGCTTGTAAAAGCTAAGATATTGGTGTGTATTCATCCTCAACGGTGTGGCAGGAAGAGATTAGTTTATCTGCCGTTAAACCTGTCCATCCATGGTGACACTAATCATGGCACTGCAGGTGGCAGGGGGTCACAGTTATAATGATATGCGTGCTCCCCTGTCGAGCGGCACGGAGCGTAACAGATCAGTGTGGGCGAGCTGGTACTCTATATTCCAGTCACGGCTGGTTTGCATTGAGAGGTGTCCCATCCAGTCCAGAGTGATTAGCTGACCACAGCACTGTGGAGTTGCACCCCATTATCATTAAATGGTGGCAGTCATGAAGTCATATACTCCTCTCTGTCCCTGTAATTACTCTCCCACGGTCGGGCTCCAGGCAATTACCGCCTGCTGCCGGAATGCCTCATCGTTCATTAGCTTCTGATAACGTACACCGCAACAACAAAAACAAAAAAACCGCAATTACACAAGATTTACAAACATATCATTATTAGAGCTGAGCACGAAATGAACTGTTCGTTTAGAAGGCGCTGGTTCATTTGGTAATGGGATTTATTGTCATAAGAAAATGTAATGTCTAATTTGGGTGGGCTGGGCTGGATGGAGGGTAGCAATCTTACGGCTCATTGTGTATAGGGTTAGGGTTAGTGTATGCGGAGAAGGTGATTGGCTGCAATCTGCCTACCCTCGAGGACCTAAACACCTCGAGGACCCTCAGGCGAGCGAGGAAGATTGTGGCCGACTCCTCCCACCCTGGACACTCCCTGTTTCAGTCACTCCCCTCCGGCAGAAGGCTGCGGTCCATCAGGACCAACACCTCTCGACACAAAAACAGTTTCTTCCCTTCTGCTGTTGGCCTCTTCAACAAGGCCAAGGGTTCACACTGACTATTGACTTTACTTTAATGACTCTAATATTCTGCACTACACTACTGCATCTTGTACATTTGTATTTTTTGTCATATTTGTATTTTTTGTATTTTTATATTGTAAATTAGACAACTTAAATTTTATTGTATATTTTATTTTAAATATAATTCCACTTTAGTATAGATAGTATAGATATTTAGTATAGACAGTCCACATATTTAAATTTAAGGATACTATATGTTTATTGTATGCACCTTCCTGCCAAAGCAAATTCCTTGACTGTGCAAACTTTCATGGCCAATAAACCCCTTTCTGATTCTGATTCTGATTCTGATTCTGATATAGCTATGAGAGCCTGGCACTGAAAGCTATAGGTGTTGTCCTCCCAAGTCTCACGTCTTTCACAATCCATTCAGACCCTGTAGAGGGCGATGTATGACTTTTAAAGCTACTTTGGTACTTATGGGGTACAAGTATGTTATGGATGTGTCAGTGGTTTAATAGTATTCTTTTTATTAGGGTGAAAATGTTATGTGTTTTAGCAGCATATTATGTCAGCAAAAAGCAAGCATAGACTTCTTGAGGTAGTTTACATAACGTTCTCTCATGCATAAGCAAAAAAGTTCTCTGTGATCAACTCAGATTGAATTTATGATTTTTGGCAAGTGGTTCTACATGAATCCCATCCTGGACTAGATAATGACTGTCTTGACCTTGCAAGTCGAAGGGGGCAGATCCAGTTTTTAAATATAGTTTTACATAATCTCTGTTGTTGTTTTACCTCTTTAGCCTTTTTCAGTTTCTCTGCTCGAGAGCTGCAGTCGTCACCGAGGGACTGTTGGGGTTAACCCGCCTCACAGCCCATGCAAGAGAAAATAAACTCAAGCCTACATAAATACACCTCAAATATCAGTCAAAATCAAATACAACATTTGCTGTCTAGATATGTTCATATTTCAGATAAGCACAGGCCATTCTGGACCGTCGATTGTTCCAAAATCAACAAATATCAGGGGTTAAAAGTGTAATATTTCATACCTCAATACTTTTTCATGTGAGTCAAGACAATATGAAACAGAGCTGTACTTACAGCTTGATATTTGTAATATTTATTTCCAAAAGTAACACTATTTAGGAAAAATGTGTGCGTAGCAGACCACTAGCATTAGATTACCTGGACAGTAGTGAGGGATCATTGAAAGGTTCAAACAGAGAACAGGGGCACCTGTCAGAGGAGCTGGCAGTGTGGTATTGAGGAGGGGGAGGCTGTGCTGATAAACAGACAGCAAGAGTCAATTGTTCCTGCTACGAGTGCGATAGCAGGGAGATGCCATTAAGATAAGGAGGATTAGGCCTGCTACAGGGACAGTGCTGTCCTGGCTGCCACCGACTGAAGGACAGGTGGAGAGATCACGCAGGCTTGGAAATGCCATGGACAGGAGGAGCTACAGCGTCACTCTCAACCTTCACTGCACACGCCACGGGAGGTGTACGAACAACACACTCTGGCTGGATGGAGGGCAGCGCAACATCACGATGCTAAACAGTGGAAGGAGACAGGTTCTAAACACATGTATAGCACGTAGGGACTTTATCTGTCCTTATCGCATGGACTGCGACGGCATAATTCTTCTTGTTGAAATCCACGATCTAGCGTCGTAGTTCCTGTCCGTTTCTTTTACCCGAATAGGAGGTTTGCATGATGTACTTTACCAAAGACAGACAGAACGCATGTAAAGCCCCTAGTTAAAGGAGTCACCAGAACACCAGGAGAAGAGAAATGGAACGTTGTGAGCCAGGTCTACTGTTGGTGTGATAAACACTGCTCTTCTCTCATAGCTCTCAACAGGTCATCCCCACTGGTGGTGAAGTGAGTTTGCTATGCAGCTGGGTTTTTTCATGAAGTTGACCTGCAAATGTGGACACTCAGTTCTCTAACCATCGTCACCAGGGTAACAATGACAGAATGACTCCAGAGTACACACACGAGAGACAAAATAAGGTGCTGCAGTACAGGGCCCGTATAGATGAGTCATTCTAATGGCATATAGTTAGTAAAAACAGCACGGCTAAGAGTATGCTGTAATCATATATTGTGTATGGATGTTGAACACTTAATTGTACATCATAATAGCCTTTCTTAACTCCCCAGATTAACTGAATGGTCATTTACTGTCAGCAACACAGATGGAGCTTTTTTTATTACACACACGCACGCACACAGACACACACACACACACACACACACAGACTTATGCAATCACTCGGCCGAACGTTATCATCGCTACCGCATACGTATGCCCCACAAGTAGACTATTATTTTCTGTCTTTGAAAACGTCTTTTCTTTTTAAGCAATTTATCACCAAAGCAATTATGCTCAGGGGCTTTGCATGAGTGCAGGTGGAGACACCAAGGACGTGCTGATACAGGGTTTGTATGAGGATCCAGCTCCAACACAGTAAGATCTGTGCTTTACTAGCATTCTGTCTCCACAGGAACCCACCAATCTACCCCAGCGATGACAGCCAGATGAGAGACACAGAAACAAATCAGTCAGAACTGTGCAAAGAGGAGATCTGTTCCTTTAGCATTGAGCGGCTTATATACGAGGGCCTCTGTAGTAGACGACATGTCCGTCGGTCCCTGGCTGTGTCTTTATTCAAATGGAGTTGGGAAACCAGGCGGCAAAACCAGGCGGTAAATCTAGGCAGTAGGAGCAGTTAATCTCAGCCAGTCACTGCTCCGTGTGTAAGGCCAGCCCATTAATCCACAGACTGCTGCCGTGCCGACAGCCAGTCTGTTGGGAAGACTAACGCTGTCACACTACACAGCAGGACGGCCACGGCTGCCACTCCTATATAACTAGAATCGATGCCTCGGTATTTCACCCAGAATCAATCCCCATGTTGGGTTACATAACCTCAAACACTTGTTTTGGGTCCAAGCTGAAAAGATGCAGGGGCCCTATTGTTTTCCTACTGTGGAAGAAATTGGGATTTCCTGTGTGCTTACATTATTCACTAATCAATAGGACTAGTCATTGGATACTAGTTAGTTTGTTCTCATGTGAGCTTGCTATTAATACATTACTACATTGTGTCTATTAATAGATGTTCGGGGTCAGGAGAAAGTACTGGGTAAACGTCCCTTGTCATGACTATAAGGGGAGCTCCAACTATGATTTTTTTATCATTCTATTCTATATTATTTAATCATATTTTATATTATATTGTATAGCTCTGTCAGTATTTTGTTTTACATTTGATCTTGTTTATTATGTTTACTGTATGCACCTGCCCACCAAAGTAAATTCCTTGTTTGTGAGCAGTGAGCACTTACTTGGCGATTAAACACTATTCTGATTCTGATGATCTCTCTAGTCTGAGAGTGGTCCTGGGTTGGGAGCTGTGAATCTCTTTCTCTGAGACAGTTGTAATGTCATTACTGCCTGACTGTCACTATCTATGTTTACATTCTAGTGCCCTATAAAAGATGGTCCTCGGGCCTTCAGGGCGGTGAGAGACATGATTGAGACCTATAAAGCCTGGTGTTGTGTTTTCATTTATTGTCAGAGGTTGGTTTTCTCTCCCAATCTGCAGATTGATAATACTTATTAAAATCTAGAACTCACTGAACTTAGTCCCTCCGTTTATGAAGAGACGGACAAAACACTTTCTTCATCACTACATTTTATCATTACTATAACAATGAATTTCCTTCTGACCAACTCAGCCCCCTGAGCATTTTCCCCCCTTTGGCAGGTATGTCCAAACCCTAACCAAATGATGTCCTCAGAAGTATGGACCTAAAATAGCTCATGGTGGCGCTATAGCAACCAGTTCAACTTAAAAGGATCAGTCAAACTTTGAGAAAGACGTCCACCACTCACTACAGTGATTCAGGTGTTGTATGATGTAACCTGGTAGAAATGTTGAATTCAGTCCACTCTGTCAAAAACTGAGCACCATACAAAACACAGTCATCAGAAACGACCACCAAATTATTTTATGCCTACAAACATCTAAACATTTAATTTATCACATAACTCATTACAAGCTGAATGGTTGAGCCAGTTGTCATATTTGTAGGTCTAATTTGCCATACAGTGCTGCATCTACAGTTCTGCCTTAGTGGTGTTTTCTATGTGTAAATGAACATTTGTATGTTTTCCATTGAGCTTTGCAATACAGTAAAAACGGTGTATTAAGGAAGGCCCCTGTCTTCCCAAGCCTTTTTTTGTGTCCTCCCTTGCTCCCTTGGGTCCTAAAGGTATACGAATGATCTGTTTTCCCTACCTGTTTTCCCTACCTGTTTTCCCTACCTGTTCTCCCTACCTGTTCTCCCTTCTTCTCCAGGCTAAAGGCATACCAGCTACACCCCTACACTCCATATCTATAGTCCATATCCTTGATGCTCATATTGTCACGTCTGATCACATTGCTCACTTCTAAACATTTTCTTTAGTCTTTTTTGTATTACTTTAGTATAAGTAGGCTACATGTAAATTTGGATTCACATGTAGTTTTTTCTGACTTTATGCGTCAAACACACAAATGTGTGTTTTCTCATTGGAAATGCCTATTCAAAATATCACTGTCTTGGTCACAAAAGCAAGTT
Organism: Mallotus villosus; assembly: GCA_903064625.1. Classification (NCBI taxonomy): domain Eukaryota; kingdom Metazoa; phylum Chordata; class Actinopteri; order Osmeriformes; family Salangidae; genus Mallotus; species Mallotus villosus. The sequence goes on along the minus strand of CAEFZP010004717.1, from coordinate 214,535 downwards.
TGTGAGAAATAATAGCCATTTTATATACTTTTGAGACATAAGCAATTAAGAAATAACATTATCCAGGAAAAGATTGAGTTACATAGTGTAAGCAAATCATTTGGCTGTCATACTTATCTTTATAATTTGGTAGATTTAAAGAATAATATCATTGGTCACTGCTCACCACCGTTGCAAAAAAAAGACATGTATAAAATAAAGCAACACAAAAGGTTATGGAAACACTGTTTAAAAAGTAATCCCACTGCAGACACTGAAATCACCCAAAACCTCCAAGCCTCTGATTGCTGGCAGCTTGTATTTGTTTTGGACCTGTCTTCTACCAGAGGAGAAAAACAAGTTTAAAAAGTGGTTTGGATGAGTATTTGGAAATAAATTGTTCTCTTTGATGTGAGATGGTATCAGCTCATCAGTTGTGTTACGCAAGGGGATTCACAGACAAAATGATGCCAATTACCATGTTATGCAATGCTGAGGCCCACATATGGTAACTTGTCTCAGAACTGAAATTAATTGAAACCATGAACTTATTTGTAATGATGTATTAACAGTGTTAATTTAGTGGAAAATCTCTTAATAACTCCAAATATGGAACTCATGATTGGAGTCGTTCATATAAAAGAAAATCATTAAGATGAATATTATTGAAGCCAAAAAATATAGAGCACATGCTAGTGGTATTATTTAAAGTAAAAGTAGATCATCTGTATGCAACCAGGAATTGAATCTGTGACACTGAAAGTACACTAGTCACACAGACACGCCTTCTGAAGAGCCTCTTCAGACCTCCAGCCCACAGACACTTACTGTTCATGTTTCCTCTACAGAGACCTCTCAGTGTTCTCAGGGACTGTGCTTTCCACAGATATTCTGGTACATGGCTTTTAGTTGGTAAGTAGAGTTCTTTTCATCAAAGACATGGACTCATCAGTAATAACATTATTAAAAAGCTTTCAAAGCTTGTTTTTCAGAGCCTAATCATAAAGGCAGTAAAGTATTTCCTCCTGGTCTGAAAGAGTCTAAACACACACACACACACACTGCACAGACACACACGCACACATGGCACTGCTTTACAAGCATGCTGCACAACCAAACCAATACATCTCTAATCATTGTATTTGAACTTCTTCACTTAAACAATTAGACATGTTCTTGGCGAGCACGGGGGTGCCGTAAGAGTTGAGCACACAGGTGTTTGACAGCGTTCAGACATCAGGCCACATGGAATAACAAATGACAAGTCAGTAAACAAATTCTGTCTCAGTCGCAGCAAGAGAGAAGGAGACCACAGGATAGAACATGTGGAATAACAAGCCGAGGCATCTGGCTTCAGTGACGCCAAGGCACAGTCCAAAGCAGTTAGGAGATCTTGAAGAGTTTGTTCTGAAGTTCTCCTTTATGGTTCATTGTAATCGACTGTGTAGCAACACGCTCAACAGGTTGTTCAATGGGACAGTGAAATACGTTTGCTGTGCTGTTACAGTGAGTTTTTCTGTTTGCAAACAAGTAACAAATGAAAGTAAAACCAGGTCGCTGTAGCCTAAATAAGTCATGTCTGGTCTTTTCTGTGCTCCCCACCTGTCAAATCATTTGACTGAGAAAGTTACTTATCCAATCCACAGTGTTCTGCAATTAAACCCTTCCCATCAGTTACTGTCCACAACTAATTTCAACAGAACTTGTTGGCAGTGTAATCTCATGGTTGTTTCTTTGTGGAGTTTAATGACTTCAGGAGTTGTCCGGTGAACTTTTCTCCAAGCAAAATTAATTTGGGATTTATGAACAGATTTAGCATGCCTCAACTGCCTTATTTTACGGGAAGCTAATATGTCACAAATAGTCATTTTTCTTGATCTGCAATGTGACAGTGAGATCAGCTGTCACAATCGCTCACTCACTCACTTTTTATACAGTCCTTTTTTAAGGACTGTGTTTTACTGTACATTGTGATTTGTGTTTTCTGCTGTACGTGTTTACAGTCATTTAACCCACACACACGCATGCTTACTGAATATGATATTTATTCATGTGTTGCAAGCAGCAGGACCTCCTGCCTCTCACGGACAGCTGGGCTGGAGAAGGGGCAGTTCTCTGGTCACAGTGGCTCCCCTCTCTTTCTAATATCAGTTAATTACTGCAGTTAATCAGGCTGTTGATGAGCCTGGGCTCCACGCCATTTTACCACTCTGACACAGACGGGGGGGACTTGGGATGTTGAAGGGGAGTGTGGGTTGGTAGGATGGGCTGGGGCTACAGCTGGGGCTGTAGATTTGAGTGAAATCTAAAGCTAAAGCTGGGGCTGGGGTGGGTACTGGGGGCTGGGGTGGGTACTGGGGTGGGTACTGGGGCTGGGGTGGGTACTGGGGTGGGTACTGGGGTGGGTACTGGGGCTGGGGTGGGTACTGGGGTGGGTACTGGGGTGGGTACTGGGGCTGGGGTGGGTACTGGGGCTGGGGTGGGTACTGGGGGTGGGTACTGGGGCTGGGGTGGGTACTGGGGCTGGGGTGGGTACTGGGGCTGGGGTGGGTACTGGGGCTGGGGTGGGTACTGGAGCTGGGGTGGATACTGGGGCTGGGGTGGGTACTGGGGGGGACTGGGGCTGGGGTGGGTACTGGGGCTGGGGTGGGTACTGGAGCTGGGGTGGGTACTGGGGCTGGGGTGGGTACTGGGGCTGGGGTGGGTACTGGAGCTGGGGTGGGTACTGGGAGCTGGGGTGGATACTGGGGCTGGGGTGGGTACTGGAGCTGGGGTGGGTACTGGGGCTGGGGTGGGTACTGGGTGGGGGGGTACTGGGGCTGGGGTGGGTGGACTGGGGTGGGTACTGGGGCTGGGGTGGGTACTGGGGTGGGTACTGGGGCTGGGGTGGGTACTGGGGTGGGTACTGGGGCTGGGGTGGGTACTGGGGCTGGGGTGGGTACTGGGGTGGGTACTGGACTGTTCCTGGGGCTGACAGTATGACAGTAAACACCCTAGCCTAGACCCTAGTCACATGGCGCAAGTCAGTAAATACTTCAATAATCCATACATTCCATTTGCACATTTCTTGGAGCACAGGATTTTTGTCTGAGCCTTCCAAGAGTCCCCTTCTCTGACGGCTTCTCTCTCTGCTCTTCACTGAGCAGCTGGGAGCATTCAATAGTAACCCCTTTGACAAAATGAAAAACGGAGAAAGAAACTGATATAATTGCTACACCCTCCTCATCCCCCTCTCCTCTCCTCCCCTCCCCTCTCCTTTCACCAGTCCTTTCCCTGTGATTTCATTTCATCACCATCGCTATCTCACAGACAGACTCCTTCCACATTTTCCTCCTCCCCTCTCCTTCTTCGTCTCCCATCTATTTCTTCCAACCCTTCCTCCCCCTCCTCACCCCCCCCCTGTCTCCCCTTGCCTCTCTCTCTCCCTTCTCTCTCTCTCATCTCTCTCTCTCTCTCTCTCCCTTTCTTTCTCTCTCTCTCTCTCTCCCTTTATCTCTCTCTCTCTTTCTCTCTCTCTCTCCCTTTATCTCTCTCTCTCTCTTCTCTCTCTCCCTTTATCTCTCTCTCTCTCTCCCTCTCTCTCTCTCTCTCTCTCTCTCTCTCTCTCTCTCCCTCTCTCTCCCTTTCTCTCACTCCCTCACACAAGCTGCGCCCGGGGGACCAGATAGTCTCTCCTGCATCCAGCGGAGCACACGCTCATTTCTCCACACACCAGCTCTGAGTGAGAACTCAGTAGGGGTGTCTGGGATAGCTGGCAAAGGGACGTTTCTGGGATTGCTACCAACCAGACATACAGGTAAGGAGCGCTGGGCTCTTACACACACTTAAGAGGTGTAGGACACCTGTACACACACGCACACCTCAGGACTGTCAGCATGTCACAACCGATACTTACAGCACATTTCCAGGTGGAATTAGGTTATCTGTTACTACATGCAAGATGCATCTGATAGCCAGACAAACAAAAGTGAATATTAGTGGTTCTCAGACATAGATTGAGTTCCTCATATACTGTATGTGTCCAGTAGGGAAATGCACATGCATTGTATCTTGGATGACACTGTAACTGCATGGTGCAATTAACTTTGTAGAATTTTTGTGCATTGAAATTTTGTGCAGAATTGACACCTGTAGTTAACAAATTGTTATTGTGAAACTCCTCTGGTTTCTACAGTTGCAAGCTGACTTAAATACTTATTGTTTGTGTTGAGATCTGTGGCGCATTGCACTTACATATCACTCACCCTGCTGACCTTACAGCTAATCCCCTCAGAGGTCTGGCACACACAGTACCAGCCACCAAACAACACAATTAGCTACAATCACAAAAGTAAAGGGTCCTACAAGCAACATATATATCTATTCTTGGTCAACCACACACACAGCCCAACACAGGGTTTCCTTCTGTCGAGCATTTTAAGATCATCAAATTACATATTTGCAGTTTTTAGTTTTACCTCATGTAATTCTACACCCTAGCATGGCATTATAGTTGTTATTTAAATTTAGAACCTGAGTTTTCCGCATAAGTCAGCATTCGGGGTTACATCACTTTTGCAGTGGAATTTAATTTAAACTGCTTTACCGTTTTCTTTTCTTTATTGCTCAAGGCCTATCAGTCATTTCCTGAGCTTTAATTAACTTTTAGCTATAAGCCTACACTCGATTTATTTAAATAAGAAACAATAGAAACGGGCATAAAGGAGTTATAAATGAACTCATCAGGAAAAGATACGTCAAAGTCACCACAACGACAGAGACATGATCTCGTCTGTGCCAGTCTTTCCACGCGGTGGAATACATTCTCCCACCCGCGTAACCTTTCGGCCCCCGGCTCATCCATCATAGAGGTGGCACTGCCAGACGTGTGCCCATGTGTATTCATCAGCCGGAGGTAATGGGCCCTAGCTGCATGAACCGCTGATTTACAGCACCGCTATCCTGTCAGTCTTAATGATGGTGCAACAGGCCGCCGATGGAGGAACAGGTGCCTCCTCCTGAATAGAATGCAGAGTGATGCCGCAGCTGAACGCCATGGGTGATTATGTTTTGTTCCCCCACAAGTGCTCATTTGCAGCATTGTGATAATAGAACATCACGATGAATGGGTAATATTGCTCTTGGATGTATGGCTCAGACTTCTTGTTAGGATATCTCAAAGGGGCCTTATCTCATACAGCATGCAGTCAAAAGATATGCCTCACTCCTAACAGGTGTGGGTGCATGGACGCACAATTAGCCTACCGCGTGGACACACACTCGGGCATTTGATCGCTTTGATTACAAGTGGGCTACGTATCTCAAGCACGTAGGCTAATGGATATCCGGACACAGTGTGTAGATACAAAAACACATTGTTTGACAACAACGGGTGATTTTATGCACTCACGTCCCTAGGCTCGCTCTTTATCACTGAGGGAATGCTGCATCACGCACTGCATAACCGACCAGTCACGGGCGCGCACGCTTTGTGCCAGTATACCCCTCAAAAACCACGCTATACTTTTTTTCAGAGAGCAGGGGAGAGACAAGAATGGGCAAATCCGAAAGCCAAATGGACATAATGGATAAATCTACCAATCCAGGAAAGCGCCGTTGGACTGTTGCGGAGATCGGACTATCCGTGTTGTTGTTGCTGGTCAGTTGCGCTCTGGCCGGTCTTATAGTCCTGTACACATCTGCTCTGAAAGGTAAGAACGTGTGCAACCACGGAGCAAGTCATCATGCTTATCTGATCCAAATGCTGTTAATTACAATAGCATGTTGAAAGTACATTTTAAATAGAGTCATGACTGTTGGAATGCATCGATGAATTGATCCATACCAGCACTGCTAAGTAAACTTTCTTAATGCGTAACAGGCCGTCGATAGAATTCAGTAAGACGCTTAAAGTAAATGTCCTCCCTGTTTTGTATTTGATTGTTACCAATGCAGAGCGAAGTAACAGACAAGGCGGGAACTCAGTCTCTGAAGGTGAGTCTAGGCAGTGGCACCTGACGTTTTCTCCACCCACATGCCCATGTGGCGTCAGAGTCATTCTCTGATCCATGTGGCCCCTTCATTCTCTTCCCTGCCTCATCAGCAGAGTCAGACAAAAGTGAGAGTTAAGGACAGTGCTGACACAACCCATTCCTTTCTGTACCAGACAGGCAGACAGACAGACAGACAGACAGACAGACATACAGGCAGACAGACAGGCAGACATGTTCAGCTTTGAAAGCACAAGCCTAATCGTGTTTTTAAACCAGTAAACCACAGACAAGTTGCTACTGTATCTAATGCCTTATGACTTTGTTGTTTCCAGGGCAGCCGCCAGCGCGCTCCAGCATCAACAATGTGTGCACAACTCCGGAGTGTGTGACAGCAGGTGCCAAACAGAGCGTCCGTGCCGCTGGTCAACAACAACGTTTCTGTTCTCCAATGAGCTCAAACGCCTCACAGATAATGTTCACAGCAGGATATGGAAACAAAAAATTGCCACGATATAAAAATAGAATTCCCTTTGATGTATCGGTTCGATCAACCTCCCTCTTTTCATTCTCTCCCTCTTTCTCATGACTTCTCCTCCTACTTGCTTCTCCTCTTTTTGCCACCTCTCCCATCCTCTCTGTCTGTCGCCCAGGTGCCCGTCTCCTGCAGAACATGGATGCCACCGTGGAGCCATGTCAGAACTTCTACCAGTACGCTTGCGGGGGCTGGCTGGAGAGCCACGTGATTCCAGAGACCAGCTCTCGCCACAGTGTCTTTGACATCCTGAGAGACAAGCTGGAGATTGTGCTCAAAGGTCAGTCTGGGTGAGTTGCCATAGTAACCCTAAGGTCAGCGGGGCAGGGGCCTGGGACATCTAAACAGAGACCTGCTGGTCACCCGTGGCTGTGTCTGAAGTGAGTGGGCTTTAAGTGGAGTTTTAGTAGAGGTGTTGTCTCATCTTTCATTCATGAGATGGATGAAAACGATCTGTCAGGGCAGTCTCTCTTCTGCTTGCTTTCTACCAGGTGTTCTTGAGACAGAGAACGAACAGGACCGGGAAGCCATAAGGAAGGCCAAAACCCTCTACACCTCCTGCATGAACGAGAGTAAGTGGTGCACTTGTCAACCTGACTCTGGACAGCAGTACTGACTCCTGATGGTCAAAAGCTCTCACTGAAACGAGAATATCTGTATGCGGGTGTGTGTGTCTCTGTGTGTCTGTGTGTCTGTGTGTGTGTATTTATGTGTTTATGTTTGTGTGTGTCTGTGTGTGTCTGTCTGTGTGTCTGTGTGTGTGTGTCTGTGTGTGTGTGTCTGTGTGTGTGTGTCTGTGTGTGTGTCTGTGTGTGTGTGTGTGTGTGTCTGTGTGTGTCTGTGTGTGTGTGTCTGTGTGTGTCTCCTGCAGGTCTGATTGAGCAGCGTGACTCCCAGCCCCTCCTCAGGCTCATTGACAGTATAGGAGACTGGCCTGTTGCCTCAGAGGACTGGAACAGCACCACGGGTACTAAACACACACACACTCCCCGTCATCTCTGACAACACGATCAAATTAAAAACACACGCAGACATACAGTACACACAAACACACTGCACTTTGAACCACATGAACAAGCACATCGGGTTGTTGGCACATCATGACAGACAGAGAGAGAGAGAGAGAGGAGAGATAGAGAGAGAGAGAGAGCGAGAGAGAGAGAGAGAGAGAGATGAGAGAGAGATAGAGAGAGAGAGAGAGAGAGATAGAGAGAGAGAGAGAGAGATAGAGAGCGAGAGACAGGCAGAAAGAGAGACACAGACAGACAGGTAGAAAGAGATAGGCCGACAGATCTTTAAGGCTATAGACCTGAGCTGAGCATTCAGGTGTTGTGATTTGGGGGCGTGTTGAGTGGGCAGAGCAGGTTCTCCATCAGGACTGTGACCGCTGCTTAAAATAGCGTCTCCTGACTGCTGACTGTGTAATTACATGTAATCATAAGAGCATGGCTCAAACAGAATTAACCACGCATCAGTGCATCTGCAGACACAGATTCATGGTTGCTGAGAAGCAACAGGAGGAAGGGTTGCTCTAGAGGTAGTTAGCCGGTCTTTGTAAACATCTTCTTGTTAAATGGGTTGCACAATATCGCATTAACGCCACTGTTGTACCTCTAAATCAACTGAACATCTCCAGTCTGTAAAGCATTACATTCATGTTTAAGTTGAATTGAAACCCCAAGTTTAATGCACTGAACTCCTGTTCTGTCCTCTCGAGTCATTATCCTTTATCAGTACATGACCCTGAAGGTGTGTTAGTGTGAGGGTGTGATGTTCAGTACATGACCCTGAAGGTGTGCTAGTGTGAGGGTTTGATGTTCAGTACATGACCCTGAAGGGTTTAATGTTCATGGTGTTTCCCTCAGAGGAGACTTGGAGTCTGGAGGACACGCTGGTCAAACTCACCTCTCGCTTCCACAAGAAGGTGCTGCTGGACATGTACGTGTGGACGGACGACCGCGACTCCAGTCGCCACATCATCTACGTGAGTACAGCACAGTGTGACAGTACAGCACAGGGTCCGTGTGACAGTACAGCACAGTGTGACAGTACAGCACAGGGTCCAGGTGACAGTACAGCACAGGGTCCGTGTGACAGTACAGCACAGGGTCCGTGTGACAGTACAGCACAGTGTGACAGTACAGCACAGGATCCAGGTGACAGTACAGCACAGTGTGACAGTACAGCACAGGGTCCAGGTGACAGTACAGCACAAGGTCCGTGCGACAGTACAGCACAGGGTCCAGGTAACAGTACAGCACAGGGTCCGTGTGACAGTACAGCACAGGGTCCAGGTGACAGTACAGCACAGGGTCCAAGTGACAGTACAGCACATGGTCCAGGTGACAGTACAGCACAGGGTCCGTGTGACAGTACAGCACAGGGTCCAGGTGACAGTACAGCACAGGGTCCGTGTGACAGTACAGCACAGGGTCCAGGTGACAGTACAGCACAGGGTCCATGTGACAGTACAGCACAGGCTCCAGGTGACAGTACAGCACAAGGTCCGTGCGACAGTACAGCACAGGGTCCGTGTGACAGTACAGCACAGTGTGACAGTACAGCACAGGGTCCAGGTGACAGTACAGCACAAGGTCCGTGCGACAGTACAGCACAGGGTCCGTGTGACAGTACAGCACAGGGTCCAGGTGACAGTACAGCACAGGGTCCAAGTGACAGTACAGCACTGGGTCCAAGTGACAGTACAGCACAGGGTCCAAGTGACAGTACAGCACAGGGTCCAAGTGACAGTACAGCACAGGGTCCAGGTGACAGTACAGCACAGGGTCCGTGTGACAGTACAGGAAGAAGCTGTTACTCAGAGCGACAGCAATGAGCCACAGGTCCACCAACAATCAGTATCTCTAAGTCAGTTTGCAACTGTAGACAGTGGAGGAGTTTCACGTGAACATTTTGCCAGGTGTTGATTCTACACAAATCTTTCAAATGCACACAGACAGTTCACTGCACACAGACACACCTTTCTGTGGTCTTTTGGGCCACTGTCCAGAGTAGTATGACAGTGGTGAGCTGACCCCTGCTGTTTTGACAGATCGACCAGCCTGGACTGGGAATGCCATCTAGAGACTACTACTATAACGATGGAAACTACAAAAAGGTAACTCTCCTAGTCTAAAGTTAAGTGGTGTTTCATTTTAGCAGACAATGACTTTTACTGACTTGTACTTAAGTACAAATAGTGCATACGATAAGGACAGCAGAAAATCAAGGACCTAAAGGGCACAGGTCAAACTGTATTTGTCTGGTTAGTGTCACTGTATTTTTATCCGACACACTGAAACAATAACATGAAATAAAGTACGATTGTTGAAGTGTTGTTTGTTTGTCACAGTGACTCCCAGACAACGGGAAAACAGGAACATCACTATGGGTTTGTGTGTGTGTGTCTGTGTGTCTGTATTCAGGTACGAGAGGCCTACTTACAGTTCATGGTTTCCATGGCGAAGATCGCACGTGAGGACCGGAACTTGACCCAGGATGACGAGCGCGTGTTGGAGGAAATGCTGCAGGTGCTGGAGCTGGAGACAGACATTGCCAACGTGAGTATCCTGTCTCCTTGCAGCTAACACAAAGTACATTTGTGAGACGGAACAAAGAAAGTAGACATCATGACAAGATGACACATCTAGCCCCTCCCCTTACTTAACCAGGTAGAGACAGTATGCTTGTTAAAAAAGAGTTATACAATTCTGTAAAGACATCATATATGGATGACATATAGAATTGGTCTTTATTCTCCAATGAGAGTCAACAGCACTTGTTATGATTCATCTCTATACACAAGATATACTGTACATCTCTGTATACAAGGTATATCGGACGTCCTAGCATGTCTGTGGTGTTGTTGTTTGTTGTCAAGGCGACGTCCCCAGCCGAGGAGAGGCAGGATGTCACCGTGCTCTACAACAAGATGACTCTCAGCGAACTCCAGGACACCTTCAGTCTCAACGTAGGTGCAGTCTTCTCCCCTCTGCTCCCCTCCACTCCAGTCACTGGCCCTCTGCTCCCCTCTGCCCCGGTCACTGGCCCTCTGCTCCCCTCCACCTCGGTCACTGGCCCTCTGCTCCCCTCCACCTCGGTCACTGGCCCTCTGCTCCCCTCCACCCCGGTCACTGGCCCTCTGCTCCCCTCCACTCCGTCACTGTCCCTGGAGGTCCTGGAGAAACACTTACCCCTGCTGCATGGGTCAATCTGGCAATCACATTTTTTTCTTCTTCTTTGGTCTCTGTTTAAATCCAGTCTGTAGTATGTTCTGCATGAGGACGCACTAAGGCTAGAGTTTGTTGAAACTGAGCTTCGTTCTGTTAAGGGCTTCAACTGGACCCGCTTCGTCCAAGGAATACTGTCCAGTGTGGACATTGATTTGCAGCAGGACGAGGAGGTGGTGGTGTACAGCGCCCCCTACCTTGAAAAGATGAACAGCGTTCTCTCCAAACACAGTGTCAGGTCAGATGGAATAACTCAGCGGTAACATGTTGTGCGGGCTACAGAACGGGCCAGATTCTCATCATGGTCACAGTTATTTAGGTTTGTGTGTGGATGGGTTTGGATGGATGTCTGCAATGTCACATGTGTTCATGCGTGCGTTCACGTGTGTGTGCGTATCATTCATGAGAATATGAACGGACTCCTCCAGAACCATCCAGAACTACCTGACGTGGCAGCTCCTCATCGAGAGAGTCAGCAGCTTGAGCCGGCGTTTCAAGGACTCCAGGTCCCAGTACAGGAAGGTGAGATGAGATGTCCGACAGTATTAGGAGGAAGACGTCCTCGTTGGGAACACGTGACGACGCGTTCGTTTTCATAAGGCATATGGTACCGGAGGATTGGACTTGACACTTGTGACTTGTCTCTGTGTGTGTTTGTGTGGGCGTGTGTGTGTGTCCGTGTGTTTGCGTGTGTGTTTCTGTGTGCCTGTGTATGTGTGTGTGTGTATCTGTGTGTGTGTGTGTGTACTTGGCCAGGCCCTGTATGGGACCACTGTAGAGGAAGCACGTTGGCGGGACTGTGTGCGTTATGTTCAGAGCAGCATGGAGAATGCCGTTGGAGCCCTCTATGTACGGGAGACCTTCGCTGGGGAGAGCAAGCGCATGGTGAGTCACGGCCCCGGACAGGAGGCAGACAAAACAGGAAGCTCTCCCTCTGGCTCTGCCATTACTGTACAGCACTGCCACAACAATAGCTTAGTCCGCTGAAAGGGAACCATTATTGTCAGCAGCAGGGAGGTTTTTGTCCGTTCAGCTTCACCACGTCTGCCAAATGAGAAATGTGAACAGTTTACAGTTTCAAGTTAAACCAAGTCAATACGTTCAATTTATATTCATTCATTTTTACAAGATGCTGTATAAGATTAGTCACGCGATTTGTATTTTACTTGAAACATCTGTCATTTTTTACCTCATGAAGATTTGATTTGATCTACATTTGAACTTGGCTGTTGTGGGCAGGTGAGTGATCTCATCAGTAAGATCCAGGAAGCGTATGTGGAGACTCTGGAGGAGCTGAGCTGGATGGATGGCCCCTCCAAGGAGAAGGCAAGAGAGAAGGTACAAAGCAGCACAAGGGGAAAACTCTCAAAATGTGAAACAAGAAAATTAGTTTCAACAATAAGCAGGTCTGCCCGGAAGTGCCTGTGTTGTTCACTGTGTCTCTGAGCCTGGCACTCTACTGCTTTCCCATCCAGGCCATGGCCATCAAGGAGCACATTGGATACCCGGACCATATTCTGGAAGACAGCAATCAGAAGCTGGACCAGGAGTATGCCCATGTAAGGGAGACCATATTACACACCTACCTCTCTCCTCCACCTCCACCCAAGGATTACCAAGGAGTTTATTTTCCCCTTTGGGATTGGACAGGTTTTATTACATCATATCACAGAGTAGTTTGGAGGGAAAGAGGAAGGCGTGTATCAAGCAATAACTCTTGTTGGGTAGATAAGGGAAGACGTACAAGGATAGGGAAAGTGTGTTGATTTAAAATGGGGACAGACATTTGATTTAATTTTCAAAGGGGGGCCTGATAGACCGAGCTTCAGAAGTACTGGCGTAGCGACCATAGAGAGGTGCAAATGATCTGTCATCAAGTGTGTTTTGGATAATCGAGGTTCCGTCCTTCCTTCAGTTGAATTTCAGCGAGGAAAACTACTTTGAGAACATCCTGGAGAACCTTGAGGCCGAAGCCCACAAGAGTCTTAAGAAGCTTCGTGAGCCCGTGGACCCTGACCTGTAAGCTGCCTGGCATCATGCTCCACACTGACAGTGCACAACACAACAACACACTCCCAGCTCCCCCCTACATGATTACTGTACTGGGGGAAGCAGCCAGTCTGCTCATTGGGACTTGTCTAAGGGTAGATGCTTTGCTTTTGGGGAACAGGGTTGCGTATCTGGATCTTATATCACACGTATCCTCAACTCAAATACACAATCCTACATCAGTGCATTGAGACATGCGGACGTGAGTGGCGAGACACTGACTGTGGCGTTCTCTTTCTACTAACCAAGGTGGATCATCGGTGCTGCCGTGGTGAACGCCTTTTACTCGCCAAACAGAAACCAGATTGGTAAGAGTCTGAGACCGCACCGTGCCACATACAGGCTGTGCATCAGAACCAGATTATTTCAACGGATATGAGTCTGCTTGTGTGTCAGACTGAGTGCCCCAGTGCTGCTATCGCCTCATTCAGAACTATGATTGGCCGTAATGACATCCTTCCACTGTTGATAGAATAAACTAGTTTCAGGCTCCAGTGAACGCCACCTCTGTGCTTGGGAGACAAGAGAGGTTTTGTGGCGCCACAATGCATGCGATTCAGACAATGTTTCAGTAATACTGCACTGCTAGTTTGACGATAATATGCTGTGGTGCTTTCAGGCCAAAGCTGGATCTTGTTCCCTTCATTTGCGGGGTTATGTGTGTGTGTGCGCGCGGGTGTGTGTCTTACAGGGTTGTGTGTCTGTGCGTGCATGTGTGCGTGCATGTGTGAGTGCATGTGTGCGCTTGCGTGTGCCACATCTACACCGTGTCTGATTTGTCATCTCTTCATCCAGTCTTCCCAGCTGGAATCCTGCAGCCTCCCTTCTTCAGCAAGAAGCAGCTTCAGGCTCTCAACTTTGGGGGGGATCGGGATGGTGATTGGACATGAGATCACCCATGGCTTTGATGACAATGGTGGGGCATCTGTAGTAGTGCAAAGCACATTATGGAACTGATTATAATTGTGCATGCCTTGCCAAGCGTTCACATGCTAGTGACTCCAGTCCTCTGTTCTGCGACGCAGGGCGTAACTTTGACAAGGATGGTAACATGCTGAACTGGTGGAGTAACTACTCAGCGGAGCACTTCAAGGACCAATCACAGTGCATGGTTCAACAGTATGGTAACTTCCACTGGAAGCTCGCAGGGGGACAAAATGTAAGTTGTCCGAGTTTGAAGAGTGTTGTTTCGTGTGCGTGTGTGTGCACGTGTTTGCGCGTGTGTTTGAAGACACGTCTTTGTGTTGCCTCAGGTCAGTGGAATCAGCACCCTGGGGGAGAACATCGCCGATAACGGAGGAGTTCGACAAGCTTACAAGGTCTGACGTCCACACAGTCATTCTGAATCGATGTCCCCATCTCATAAAGCTGTTAGACATCGCTTTGTCACCCAAACAAACCAGTGTCTGTGTGTGACCACAGGCCTACCTGAAGTGGGTCGAGAGAGAGGGGGAGGAGCCTCGTTTGCCTGGTCTGGACATGGACCATAAACAGCTGTTTTTTCTGAACTTTGCCCAAGTGAGTAAAAAGACTTGAAGTAATGAATGACCTACTTTCTTATTTTTTATCACAACAACCAATGTCTGCACTCGGCAGGCTTCCTGCTGGCCCTGCTGTTAGTGACATCTCATGAAGGGCACAGGGGAAGTGCTCGGAATTCTTGGTTTTCTGAAAATAAACAACTGTGCAATGGGATTTGGCAACATGCAATTCAAACAACCGCGTATCATGATGTTGGATGGAGGCTACTTATGTAAGGGTCAACCATCTCTGCCAAAATAAAGAGAAATGTGGTGCCAGACAAAATATACAGCCCGGAAAACAGAGTGTGTGGCTGTGTTGGACACTGCAGCCAAAGCAAGTCAAAAGCCTGTTACAAATTGGTACAACAGCCACACAGAGTTCCTGCTGGGATTATGGATTTAGGCAGCCGTGCAACGCCGGAAAAAAAGAAACAAGCTTGCTCTCTCAAGCATATTATCTTCACTTTATGGGAAGGATTTAGAGGGAGTAGTATCCATAAAATATTATTCCTTAAAGCAGAGGTCTTCAACCCTGGTCCTCAGGGACCCTCTGTCCTGCACATTCTAGATGTTTCCCTGCTCCAACACACCTGATTCAAATGAATGGGTCGTTATCTAGTTATGCAGAAGCCTGTTAACGACCCATTCATTTGAATCAGGTGTGTTGGAGCAGGGAAACATCTAAAACGTGCAGGACAGGGGTTCCCTGAGGACCGGGTTGAAGACCTCTGCCTTAAAGGTTCAGTTCGCTAACTTGAGGAGTAGCACAAAACAGACAAAATGGTCTGCTTTGATCAAACCTGAACTAATCCATGTCTCCCCTAGGTGTGGTGTGGAGCCTATCGGCCTGAATACGCCAGCCAGTCTATCAAAACAGACTCCCACAGTCCCCTAGAATACAGGTATGGACCTACTGTAATCGAAGAAGGATTCTAAAACACAAGAAACGTATTTAGAAAGTACATTTTAGTGTTGGATATTTCAAATGCTTAATGTGCCTGAATGTGATTTCCCTGTGTAATATAAACACGCAAATTGCCCCAGGAGTGTCAATCCTCCTGCAGCTGGAGGAGATGTTGTTGACAGAGGTCTGCTACTGTCTCTCTCTTCTCTCACAGGGTACTCGGCTCCCTGCAGAACTTCGGTGCTTTTGCCGAAGCATTCCAGTGCAAAAAAGGCACTCCCATGAACCCTGAGTCCAAGTGTCGGGTGTGGTAGTCCTCTTCTGCCCTCCCTGTGGTATTTCTTGACAGGGGGAAGTGGAACACAAGAGAACCGTTAGCTACCCACCAGTGTTCCACACACCTCCCAGACATGTCCTGCCTCAGAGCTTGTCTCATTTATTTACATGGCAGGGGGGAAGGGGGAGGGGGGAGGGGGGTTACTGGGTTAAATACAGAGACATTCACACCAATGTGCAAAAATATTCAGTATCAATTGAATGGTTACTGCTTGGATTACACTCCAGCTTCATCGCTCCAAACAGACTCATACTGCAACAGGGCAGGAGAACACCTGCTTGAGTGTGTGTGTGGCTTCTCAACCTAGAACTTGTTGCATGGGTGGGTGAATAGTTAGCTTGTTGGCAAGTGGATTAGCTGTGTAGTGTACCACTGTGGTTGGTGCCTGGTTTATAGGACGCGTATGACAGGGCACCTTCTAATCTGGGAAAATTAAGTCCTTGTGAAATATTGTACACGTTAGGGCTATTGCCTGACTTTAAATGTTTTGACCGCCTTTCAAAAAAGATTACGCCCTGAAGTTCTCAAACCTACTTCCTTTGAAGTCCACAAGTGGCTAACAGTAAGTCTTTGTGCTCCAAAACAGTTGTTGTGCCGACAGGAAGGAAACATAAACACTAGGTCTCTTACAAGGAGGAAGGCTGTAGTGGACAGAGTCACACACGCTCGCTAGGATTTGTTCTGTTTCTTTTCCTTTAAAATGAAACAATTTACCTGAAGACGTAAAGACTGTTAGAAATCATTTGCAGCTTTAACCTTTAATGGACATATTGAAAATGTAAATGTAGGATTTTTTTTGCTACTGTGTGACTTGTAGACGATACAGTGTCTATCGGAGATGTGCTTGCAAATATATTTAGTGTTTGTTTAGTGAAATAGCCTTGAACTATATAATTTGGAATTTGTTCATGATGTTCAGCCAAGGAGAGTATTTAATTCATGATGGATACACAATACTCACAATAACCTCAAGATCCATGTCGTGACAGTGTTGAGGTAGATTTACAGATCATTCCATGATTTAGCTGGCACCACAAATACTGTCAGAGAGGGCATTGTTATGTTAAGTCCAAGTCTATGAAACACTTGTAATACTCTTTGTATAGAGAGAAAACAGACTAACCACAAGGTAATATCGTTTTTTTCCTCAAGCATCACTTGGTGTGTGTCTCTGTCTGTAGGGTAGAGGCCACCTGTCTCAAACAGATGCTTCTCTGACTTAGCCTCAGCTGGTGTTACAGCTGCGAAACAGGACTCGTGATCCGAAACGAGATTGTAGTTGGCAATTTACACACAGGCACATAGACACGGACACACACACAGACAGACATCCACACAAACATACACATCACACGCTCACACACACACACACTCGACTCTATCTGTGTTGAAAACGTTGTCTGGCATCATTAGTAGTGTCTGAGTCTGTGTTCCTACATAAAGACCAGTGGCTGTTGCTTTGACCTGGACCAGATCTCAAGAGCTCCTTTCACTGTGCTCTTGAACATGTTCCTAATGATGGTTCCTATTCTGTGCGAGCTACCTTGGGCTGCCAGAGAGAACTGATAGGGGTTTCTTAACACTTGCTCGGAGTGAGAAATGGAGTCAGAAACATGTCACTCGTTCTGAAGGTATTTAGTGAGCTACAAAAAAAATGGATGTATAAGTAAATGCATCAGCCGTGATTAAACACATAAAACATCCTTTGAAAGAGTAGCTCCATTCAGGCTTCAGGCTTGAACTAGACTGAGAGCTGGGGAACGGAACACCACTTAGAAGTTGAGTTAGGGATGTGTAGAGAAAATGATGGGGGGGGGGAACCCATAAAGCTTGTGAATGAGAAAGGCTGTGGACCAGAGCAGTGGGACACAGGGACTACTGGGTAAACACTTGGGGGAGGAAAATGGCTTCTCATTACAGGAGCGGTCAAGGCCAGGACTGTTATTTTCTAGCTTGATGAACCAGTAATGAAAGCGAAACTGAAGAGCAGAACATGAGAGTGGGAAAGGAGCTACCTGGCAGCATGTTTAAAAGGGGGCCGTGTTAGATGGCCGCCGCTTTGGACATAGAAAATGTTGTTGATCTTGGAAAGAAAAGAACAGACAGTCACTGACATTGATGTTTCTGGATGCCTTGGTCACTTGAACATGACTGTTATGTGTCTCTTTCGAGACTGATGAATGTATATAATATACAGTATCTGCCTTTGAAGTTTTATCTATATTTACTCTTAGCCTGTTTACGTATTTTACTGGCTTATACTGTTGTACCGTGCAGGGGATTATTACAGCTTTGTGACTAGTGACTGTTTTACTTGGTCTGTGAGTGGTGAAAAAAAGCCTGTTAACCAGACCTGGTTCAAATAGAATTTGTGAGTGTTTTCCTTAAGTGGGCATGGTGGTCCTTGGTGGTCTGCTGCCTGGTGTGAAGCAGAGATCCATGGTGGATGAGGAGTTAGGAGATGTAACTGCTCCATAGGGACAGCGAAATCTGAGACTGAGGTTTAGGAGATAAGCAACGGCGTTTCCGATTTATGCTTCGATGGCTGGAGTAAAATAAACATCTGAATCATTTACTTTTGAAATATCTACTTTGTTGTACCTGTATCACACACAGCATAATAGTATTAGGGCTGTGCCTCTGATTTTAAACCTACATATATTGCACAAAATCACTTAATAAGTCGTAAATAATGTACTTCAGTTCACACGTTCATTTGAACTATAACAAATGAACAGTGTTCATTGTTTAAAAGTAAGTAGTAGTAAACCAGATTAATTTAATCTGAGCGCAATCCACAAGGCCCCATGAAAGGCACTGTAGTCCGCCCCTGTAGTCCGCCCCCATTCCACAGACTCTCATCTGCTGCCATGAACAGAAACAGAATGTTGTCCAGGAGGACAGTCAGTGTCTGAGAGTAAACCACCGTTACCTGAGGACAAAAAACACTCTTTACATAGTGACATGAGCCTGTAAATGTTCATCTAAAGCTTTATTTTTGGGCTTGGTCAAATGATGCTATAATCAGTCAAATATCAAGTGCAAATATGTAGACTAACAGCTATTTTTGCGACTCAGAATCTGTGTGTAGAATTTTGCATTGATTGTTCACTGTGCCCATCACTGACAGCCCGTGCTCATCTTTCAAGGTCACTGTCTCGTTTGACATGTGACCATCTCTTGATACTCTGAATATATGCTGTATTTTGTGATTAAATGCAAAACAATATTGCGTAATGTGTCATATGCAATTTGTTAACCGATATCTTGGTGTAAAAACGATCCAGTATCGTGGATTAAAATATATTGTCTCAGCAACAAAGATGATAATTGTCTTGTGCCAGTTTCTTTTTGGTATATTTCAATTTATTCACACTCACATCCATACAATGGAAACTCTGCAATTACAATCCTATAAGAAAGATTGTGAACAAATCAACATAGGTAGAAATATCTTCATATTGTACCCATTACAATGACATAATATGTAAACAGGTGTTACAAATTGTTTAAAAACCTGTTTAGTTTAAGAATCGACCAAAGTAATTCAATTAAATTATTAATTGAAAATGACATTAAATGTATTTATTAGAATGGGGAGAAACCCCTATTGATATGAGAAGGAATGTTGAAAAGATATAGTATGGAACACATGAATAAACGCACACAAAGGATCAAAATGCATGTACAGTGCAACTTAAAACAAAAGGAATGAAAACAGACTTTGTTTCAATAATGATATTGAACATGAAGTATCATTCACCCCTTCCAAAGTATGAAGGTGTTATCTTTGGCTATGGGGACTGCAGGGTCGGAGTCCCTCTGTCTTTTTCCCAAAAAGCACTTGAGGTGTCAAAGGACGGGAGAACATTTAGGCTTCATCTCGTACAGACGTCATCGTTACACTGGGAGAGAAACGGCACAAACACTGGATGAGAGCAGGGCTCGGTCAACCATTCTACAGGCAGGGTACATGTCCATGAACTCTTGAATTTCCTTCTGGATTAATAAAGTGAACTGAGTTTAATTGAATTATGAGAGGTCAACATGTCACCTTTCAAACTTGGCTCAGTAACATTTGACTGGGATGTGATGACATGTTAATGTTTTGAGGGTGTATTACTGGGTCTGAACGTACTGTAGTTGGGCTTCAACCGTGGAGTCTGGTTTCACCTACATTGTTTTCATTTCCTTTCTTATCTCGTGCCCTCTGAGGTCTGTTATGTTTGGGCAAGTTTCGTAGGAAAAGATGATTTTGTTCTAAAAAGATGGGAATGGAAGGAGTGGAATGTGGTATACACACCCAGTCAATTCTGAGTGGAGTCATGGCTGTTGCAAGGAAACTGGAACATTCTGCAATAGTAACACCTCTAGTTCCAGAAAACATGGACACATGGAGCCAGCCCTGTCTGTAGGGGCGTGGTCCGTCCTGATGATGGGGGGGGACGACGACGACCCTGGAGCCCTGTGGGGCCCCTGGCTAAGGGCAAGCTGCTGGACAGCCAGGCCCCTAGGGAACAACCTAATCATTTCCATCTCTGGTGCAGACACAGATGAAGAGCTTGTGATTGACACGGAAACTGACAGGTTCAGCCCAGTGTGTGTGTGTGTGTGTGTGTGTGTGTGTGTGTGTGTGTGTGAGAGAGAGCGAGAGTATCTCCTTTCAGCAACAATAATACGCAAACGGTTTGTTAATCTGATGTTCTTATCGAATGACCTCATCATCTAGGACACCTCGTCAACCGGACAGCCACGATTGTAAATGTACCATTAGGCCTATTTGTGA
Source organism: Mallotus villosus (assembly GCA_903064625.1). Classification (NCBI taxonomy): domain Eukaryota; kingdom Metazoa; phylum Chordata; class Actinopteri; order Osmeriformes; family Salangidae; genus Mallotus; species Mallotus villosus. Next base: position 194,224 of record CAEFZP010004717.1, on the reverse strand, counting down.
ACTTCAGTGACGCCAAAGCGCCTTGAAAGCCAACATAAGGTCTGCTCTGTTCTGGGACATCTGGATGTCCTCAGCGGTGTCACGGGAGAAGGAAGCCACACACTGCAGCGATGGCTGGGAGGCTCTCTGGGCTGGTTGAGAAGGGAGGAGAGCCAGGTCCCTGCCGGGCTACAGAGCTGTGGTTTAGCACCACATGCTGGGCCTCGTGGGCCTGCTGACTGGGCTGACAACCACAGAACTTTCTCAGGCTGCGGCCCTCCTGTCCTGCTGCCTAGGGGACAGTCACACTGGGTCGAATAGCAACTGCGGATATGAAAACGAAATCCGATTTGATGTGCTGTATTTATTATCGGTCTATGAACCGACACAATGTAGGACCTACACGAATACGACTACCAGCAATCGATTTAATGAAGTTGTATGTGTTCATTAACACCACGACCGCCGCAAACGTTCCTACGGTTCTCACTGATCTGGAGCTACCAAACATCAACAACTTAAAGAAGACAATGTTGGCGCTTGTTCTGAGCACATAACAATCAGAATATGTCCTCAAGCCTGAGAACACCAGCACACCACGTCCTTCCTTCAATGCAGTCTCACTATGACTAGGTGAATGAGTGCCCCCTGGTGGCTCATTAAAGTCACAACCAGAATCGACCACCTAAATTTGGTAGACGAGATAACTAATACAGTTACTGATTTCCGACCATTGATCAGTAAGGAGGGACAGAGTGTTCTTACTGCTGTTGCAGGGACTGGGTTTAGTTCAGTGGTATTTGACTGCAAACCAAAAGGGCCCAGGTTCAAATCCCTCTGTACCATATTTTGGATTAGAGTGTCTGTTAACTGCAAAACAATACATTACTGTTCTTCTTGTTTACCTGCGGTTTCTCTCCTGCCTGGGCGCTGGTAGTGATGCCCAGAGCCTTGGATATGTCCTCCAACGGCACAAAGTCACCCGGAGAATCCTGGACGAAGTGCAGCAGGATCTTCTCTCCACCTGTACCACACACACACACACACATCAATGAATGCACCAAATAATATAGAATAAAGAGCAGCAGGAATAGTGTGATACATGTACCATTTGACCAAACATTGACTCGCAACAAACAGTTACTGATTATTTTCCCTCATACAATGTCCAAACAACTGATGTGATACAACGATGCCCCCTGGTGGACTTTGCAGTATATACATACCATATAAAAAGAGACATAAAAGAGACCATTGTATTTCACAACACTTAAAAACGTGCCGTCATTATCAAGAAACATACCATTTCCTACACCCCTCCCACACCACGGCTGTTTGTGATGATATGTGTGGTTTATAACCCAGCTCTATTGCTTACGTGTACGAGTATTGTTCATGTTTTTCTAATTTTCACCATGCTATCTGACGAAAGGCTTTTCAACTTGTTTTCCTTTTTTGAACTTTAGAGTTCCCCACCAATGAGCACCTTCATCCCACTTGTTTGAACTTCCGAGCACAATCTCCTTGGTTGTGGGGCGGGGGGGGGGTACTTACCTTTGGCCACGATGAGCATGCCTCCGCTCTGAAGGAGGTCTCCAGTGAAGTTCCCCTGGATACCCTGGGCATTGGCCTGACAGGCCAAGGAGAACAAAGACAGTGTGTGAGGTACAGGCCTTTCACAGTCCAGTCAGACAGTGTGTGAGGTACAGGCCTTTCACAGTCCAGTCAGACAGTGTGTGAGGTACAGGCCTTTCACAGTCCAGTCAGACAGTGTGTGAGGTACAGGCCTTTCACAGTCCAGTCAGACAGTGTGTGAGGTACAGGCCTTTCACAGTCCAGTCAGACAGTGTGTGAGGTACAGGCCTTTCACAGTCCAGTCAGACAGTGTGTGAGGTACAGGCCTTTCACAGTCCAGTCAGACAGTGTGTGAGGTACAGGCCTTTCACAGTCCAGTCAGACAGTGTGTGAGGTACAGGCCTTTCACAGTCCAGTCAGACAGTGTGTGAGGTACAGGCCTTTCACAGTCCAGTCAGACAGTGTGTGAGGTACAGGCCTTTCACAGTCCAGTAAGACAGTGTGTGAGGTACAGGCATTTCACAGTCCAGTCAGAAGGATTACCTTGGCTGTGACATCTCGTACTTTCTTCCCCAGTGCAGCAGGGACCACGCTCAGAGCAGTGTACCTGGAGGAGACAAAAACAGGTGGTGGGACGTGTGTGTGTCTGTCTGTGTCTCTGTGTGTGTGTGTGTGTGTGTGTGTGTGCCTGTGTGTCTGCCTGTGTGTGTGTGTGGCTGCATGTGTGTATACTGCATTTAACAGATAGTGGGACATGTCCTAGTCATTTATACGGTGGCCCTGAAGTGCAAAACACCCCCCCCCAAATACGAGTCAACTCCCCCCAAATAGGATGACTTGCTCACCTCCCCCCAATACAAGGACACACTCCCCCAAATGGAAAACATTACATTACTTTAACTCAACGTTTAAAAACCTGTTCCATAGGGCTGCGCTTTACCATCGCCATCTGGTGGTTTACTACATTTACATTTACATTACATTTACATTTATTCATTTAGCAGACGCTTTTATCCAAAGCGACTTCCAAGAGAGAGCTTTACAATAGTGCATAGGTCACTGATCATAACAACGAGATATCCCCAACATTGCAAGTGGTCAAACATGGATCGTACATTGTGAAAAAACCAACAATAAGTGCCAAAGGGAAGAATCATAAGAGCATGGAGTTAAACAAGTTACAATTGAACAACATGAACCTTAAAAGTGCACGAGTGTACCTGTGGAAGAGCAAACAACAGTTTAATCAGTTACAGCTAACCAGCAAGAGCAGCAGGTCTCTAAGTAAGAGTCCTTCTGATCCTGGGAGAAACTAACATCATGTCCAGCAGATCTTTCCTAGGTACCGTTGTATTCCCGGAACAAGTGTGTCTTGAGCCTATTCTTGAAAGTGGGGAGACAGTCAGTGTCTCTGATGGAGGTGGGGAGTTGATTCCACCACTGGGGGGCCAGACAGGGGAAGAGCTTGTGTTGGGACCGGGCGGTCTTGAGCGGTCAGAGGAGTTTACTGTGAGAACTGTACCTAAAATGTACACTTTAAACCACTAGATGGCGGTATTGCAGCGCAGCCCAATGGCGCTGTCGAAACAGTGCCCCTTAACAGGCAATGTATACTTTTGCATAATAAGCATATAAGTAGGCCTACTTGCTACCTGCTTCGATAGCTAAACAACTGTCCTGGTGCACGTAACTCTGTCAGGCTATTGCATTTCGTACTTCTGTCGATCAATTTCTTATTCCCTGTTAGTTACTGCATCCATTCAGCGACGAAAGTGTTCCAACCATTTCCGATTTGAGTTAATGTAATGTGGTTTTGAGTTAATGTCATGTCGTTCTCCATTTGGAGGAGCGTGTCTTTGTATCGGGGGGAAGTGAGCAAGTCATCCTATTTGGGGAGAGTTGACCCGTATTTGACGGGAGTGTTTTCATTTGGGGGATGCACTCATATTAGGGGGTGTGTTTTGCACTTCAGGGCCACCGTACATATATCCACTGACCAGCATCACACCAAGCAAACCACTGTGATCAATGACTCAAGTAAGGTATAGAGACGTCAAAGAGCCAATTCACCTTTTAAATCCCAGATCCTTGTACGATTGCTTTTTCTCATCAACGTAAATGTCTGTAACAGAGGTGTACATGAATAATGAAACTCCTTGTCATCCTATAGGCCTAGGCATATATGTCACATCATAATTAATCCGAACCCTGAAATTAAAGAGGCCTAGACATCTAATTAGAGTAGTTAATCGTGTGAAACTAGAATAGATATGTGTGAAATTGTTAACTGACAGCAAAGAATAATAGGTTAGAGTTAGAATCATGATGAACTATCATTTCAACATCAGTGTCTGTTTACTCTGGGCTCCATTATGTACAGTATTTACCCTTTACAGCCAGGTATAGTAAGGATAACCACTCTGTTTTATAACACTGGGCTCTTTTATAACACTGGGTGCTATAGCAACCGCTTTGACACGCCCTTGCTAGCCAGACGTTACAAAAGCCCCCGTACTAAAGTTGTGTAAGGGTGACAAAGCGTTAATACTTTGGTTGACTCTAAATGACTAATCTAACAGCCCTATCATTGTGCAAACGGTTTCTGACTAATCGTAGTGATGAAAAACACAGAACAAAGCACTATGTCATCTCTGTAGTTCTTCTCTTGCTATCTAGAATGTTCCCCGGTATTAGAGAATTCAACATTCCATTTAACATTCTGTGTGAACACATTCCAAACTTCACCTAGCCAGTAATACAGCTTAAGTTGTGATCCTGCTCACCTCCTTTGAAGAACCCCCCTTCCTTGAACTCCTTGAGTCCTGTCTCCTCGGGGCCGATGCCCACCAGCGCCACTCCGCTGGCTTTCAGGTCCGGCTCCAGTTTACTGATCTCTGCTGCCGTCCAGCGACACACCTGGCAGCCAAACCTCCGCAGGAAGAAGAGGATGGCCGGCTGGTCACTCCACAGAGACTGGAGCGCCACGCTCTGGAATACAGACAGGGAATCGTGTCATTCAATTGTGTGTGTGTGTGTGTGTACTGCATAAGACATGGGAGAACGGGTGGTGGACGGGTGGTGGAACATGTTCTGGTCCGGTCATGCATGAACTGACCAGCATCACACAAAGGCATTAGACATTAATACAATGAATCACGTGTACATTTGATTTTTTGATGTTAAAACTGAACATGAAAATGAGCCGGGTCACCTTAAGAAATCCAAACTCACTGACAAACTCACCCTGTCCTGCATCAGCCCCTGGCACTCCCTATAGAATACTGGTAAAGGATTATCCTCCTCATTACCGCCCCAGTCTGTAACTGAGAGTGCCAATTACACATTATTAAACCCGCTATCAAGATGCCAACTAATAGACGGTTTAAGATTTCAGATCTCAGCATGCTTCTCAGGGGAGTGCATTACTATCAGGAAGCCGTAGGGGGGCGAGACGATAACATAGGCCCTAACCGAACGAGCTGTAGGAACAATTTTCGATCAACTCTGCATAGGCAAAGCGTAATTGGGTTACAATAGCTTTGGCGAAAAAGCTCACCCAGAAACCATTTAAACATACGATGGAGTCGCTTGTTTGCTTTAACGCTAATGTTGTTTATACGAAGCCTTTAGCCTACCTCTCCAGAAGAAGCACTCTTCAATAAGTTCGCTCCCACTTTCGACAGGTCAATCTTTGCCATTATAGCTGGAAGTCAAATGAATGTGTTGACAAAAATGATCTCTTCTAAATGTATCGGTTGTAGTTGAATGAATGTCTGTTTATGGGTTACACCCCTTCAGTTGCGAAACATCACTACTCTAACCGCGCCCCTTCTAAACTACCGTCCAATCATAATTTAAACAACATGGCAAGTCAACCAATAAAGTAAAGACTTGCAGTGGTGGGGCGGGTTATGTTCCATAATTTGACAACTTTGAGCATGTGCATTTCTAGTTTCATGATCTCTTACTGTATGACAGCTGGAACACAGAGGGCTGCTTACATTTCATCAGCTATGACACCTTTATTGTCAAAGTGAATCACTTTGCACATAGCCTACATTTCAAACACAATGCGGTTATTTTATTGCAAATTGCATAACCCACAATGGTGCTGACAGAGGGCAAAGGTTGAAACTCATCATGAGGACATTTCCTCAAAGTGCGACACATTCATTTACCTTTTTTGTTGTTCTGGTAGCCTATACCTGACTTATGGGTTTTCCCTTTGACTCATGGATACAATTAAGTGATTAGTAGTGTGTTATGGTTGAACTCACGAGGACCCGAGCAGACATCAGTAGGCTACAGAAAGGTGCCAATGCCTCCTGGAGATGGTGCTGATGTTGCAGGTCTAACAAGCGCAGGAGGGGTGATGTGACGTCATGGGTGACCGGGGGACAGAGGAAGGGAGGGGAAGAGGGAGAGAGAGGGGGAAAGAGAAGGGACGAAGGAGAATGCAGCGGGATGACTGCATCAAGGAGGAAACATATATATTCTCATTTGTCGCACATTTTGTAAAGCATAAATATGATTGACTTGTTCATCAACATTTTGTTCTACAGTAAACGACAAGACACCTCAAAAAGGTAATTTTCTCTCACGTTTCAATTTGCACGCCCTATCCTTTTAAAGCACAGTTAAACCTATTGTAAAATTCACCTTGCAAACAAAAAGTCAAATCATGAAAGAAAATAATGGTAGATTATCAGCTCATCAACCTCATTATCGAGCTTGTCACAATTGCACGATCTGCACGATTTGGTAGTGGTAAATAGACGTTCATGTCAAATCCGCGGGCTATAAATAAGTATTACACGTATATTTTTTATGTCCGTTTCATATGCCCCAATGCCTGCCTTACGCCTCGTCTCGCATGCATCCGATTTTTATGTATTCTTCCATGAAAAATTAAAATGGAAACAGCTTCCGTATGAGACACGGTGCCGCATACTGCTGTACTCAGCTACACCGGGCACATGGTTTTTGCGCACATCACACTGCTACATGCGCATTGGTTGCAGTGCGTCGTGCCCACGAGGAGAATTTGCCATCAGCTTACACTGGTGATGGCCAAACTGTCCTTAGCTGGTTACCATGGTATCCTTGACAACCTTATTGCTGCCTAACTTGAAAACAATGTAAGCCGCAGTGATATTGAATGTCCTCTAAAAACACTATGGTTAGTTACTCTACACATTGGCATGCTTTTGCTTAGTAGCCTACACACATATTGACTCCTTTAAATTATTTCCCCTCGCTGAACATACATTCCTCATTGCTGTTCTGTGGTTTTGATTTGATAAGGATCCCCCAGCGTATGCAGAGTGTACCAGAGTGATGTCATCTCCAGGTATGGGCACCCCCAGTGACCCCCTCCTCACCAGCCCAGTGGGGGGAGGAGGAGCAGGGGGGAGGTCATCCTGTGCCACTCAGGATGGCCTCTGGAGGACCTGTCTGCCAAAGACCGCCAGCTTCCCGTCATCCACCACACGACACCTGAGTCACCGCGCCAACAACTTCCAGAGACACCCAAAGCGGCGGAAGTTGATCCGGCCGTCCCCTCCCCCGCCCCCCCAACACCCCCTGCCCCCTGGACCAGCTGGATCTCAGCGTGCTGCCCCCCCCGACGCACTTTACCCGAGCTGCTTTTCAATGGCTGCGTCCTGTTTGGCATCGAGTTCAGCTACGCCATGGAAACGGCCTACGTCACTCCTGTGCTGCTGCAGATGGGGCTTCCAGACCAGTTCTACAGCCTGGTGTGGTTCATCAGTCCCATCATGGGTAAGGAGGGGACCAAGGGAGATATGGATACTGACACTATGGCCAATCAGTCTAAGGATACATAGTATGTGATGCGATAGTGTGTGTAAGCATATGAACGGAGCTCTGGGGGAATAGGTTAGACGAGGGCTTTGAAATGATAACCACCCCCTCCTTCTAGAATGCCCTGAACTCTTCTCTCCGTTGGGCTTGTAGGGTTCCTCGTCCAGCCTCTTCTTGGAGCCTGGAGTGACCGTTGCACATCTCGCTTCGGCCGAAGAAGGCCTTTCATCTTTGCCCTTGCCATAGGTAAGTGTAAGAAGACATAGCAATTGAACGTTGCTATGTGTTAACACTATAAGCTAAAGCCTCTGGTTATAGGTTTGGCTACACGTCTTGATATCTGACTGGCTTATTCATGGACACTCAGTCAGCCTCCCATGTAGGCCTGTTGTCGTCACTTGGTACATCCACCAGGGTGATGCTGTGTCTCTGATGTCGCTTCTCTGTAGGAGCCCTGCTGGGTTTAACACTGGTGCTGAACGGACGAGACATCGGCGGGGCCATATCAGACACAGCAACCAATCACAAGTGGGGCATTATCCTGACCGTGTGTGGAGTGGTACTGATGGACTTCAGTGCGGACTCGGCCGACAACCCTAGCCACGCCTATATGATGGATGTATGCAGCCCAGAGGACCAGGACCGGGGCTTGAACATCCACGCTCTGCTGGCAGGTCAGTGGTGGTCATGCTCCCTACCTGTCTCCATCTGAGAGCATGGGTTCATTGCTGCACACCAAACCCGCATCATATCTTCTAAGATCTATGTGGAAGAACAGATGAATTCATGTTTCAGGGAAGGGTAGAAGATTTGAGCACTCTATACTGGCTGATTGGATTGCGAGGCTTTTTTTTTACCGTGCAGATAAGAAGGTTTCAAGCTGAGTGATTGTGAATTTGTTGAATGAAAATCCGTTATTTCCTGGTAAGACAGTATTTCCTGTTTGTGATGTGCAGGACTGGGAGGTGGGTTTGGGTACATTGTCGGCGGAATCAACTGGGACCACACGGAGTTCGGAAGGTCTGTGGGAGGGCAGCTTCGAGTCATCTACATGTTCACCAGTGTCACCTTGGTGGCTGCCACGGCGATGACCCTGACGAGCATCCCAGAGCGGCCCTTGCCAAAGACGCAGCCTCAGAAGAACTCCAAAAGCCTCCTGAAGAGCCCAAGTCACCCCCTCCCTCCCTCTCCCCCTGTCCACCCCTCTGTGGCCCTGGAGGAGGAGGTGGAGGAGGATGGCCTGTACGGCTACCAGTTCTCCCACCACCACCCTGAACCCCTGGCACATTCCTGCAGTGCCAACGCACGCCTCTGTGCCGGCCTGACGAGCCCCATCTCCCCCCTCAGCCCGCTCACTCCCAAATACGGCAGCTTCATCAGCCGGGACAGCTCCCTCACCGGCATCAACGAGTTTGCCTCATCTCTGGGCACCTCCTACATTGACAGTGTTCTCATTGACTGCTACACAGGACAGCAATCACCACAGCCTCTGGAGCCCAGCAGTGCAGCCAGGCCCTTGGCCCCAGGTGACAGCCTGCCTCCACAGGGATCTCAGCCAGGGGCAGGAACCCAGCCTGTGGGTGGGCCTCAGCCTGCAGGTGGGCCTTTGCAGGGAGCAGAGTCCCAGCCTGGTGCAGAGTCCCAGCCTGGTGGAGAGATCCAGCCTGGTGCAGAGATCCAGCCTGGTGCAGAGATCCAGCCTGGTGCAGAGATCCAGCCTGCTGGAGAGACCCAGCCTGGGAGGGTGTCTATGCCTGGGGCAGGCTCCAAGCGGGGCTCCTCTGCTGGCATCCTGAAACGCCCCCAGAGCCTGGCTCTGGTGGAGGAACCTCTGATGACTCCAACTGGGCTGGAGAACGGCAGGAGGAGGACAGTCACTTTCAGCCAGCAGGTAAATCTGAACTCCTCTTTCTTTTTTATAGAATGTTTTTAAGTGTTAAAAATCTGGCAGTTCTTGATAGGAGCGTTTGCGTATATACACTTAAGCCATTACTGCTTATTTTAAAACGACAGCGTTATTATTTGAAGAACTAACCTCATGAGAGGGTGGGAAAAGATTGTATCAGGTGATTGGGCTGCAACAGGGTATTATCCACAAGTCCAGAAGACTGCAATTAGAAATGACTGGTCTCAGTCTCCACCCTTAGATGCAGCTAACAGATACTAGACTAAATACTACTGTTCCTCCAAATCCTTCAAAAGCATTTTCTCCTTCAACTCCACAGTAAACGGTAAACTATTATCAACCGTATTAGTCAGAATAGGGGCTGCAGTCGGTTCTAAGATAAATTACTACCAATTCAACCAGTTTGAAACGTACAGTACATGCCTGATATAAGTATGCAGTATGCATATTATTACTTAGATAATGGTTTCACTTTCAGAATTGTAAAAAGAGTTTATAATCCGTGGTTTGTTTTGTTGTTTCCTGCCCTGAAGGTGGCGAACATCCTGCTGAACGGAGTGCGCTACGACAGTGACCTGAGTGAACACGTGGAGACGGCCGACTCCCAGATGTCCATGAAGCTGCTGTGTGTGGCCATCTACAGGATGCCCCCCTCCCTCCGCAGCTTGTGCACTAACCATTTTCTGGGTACTTTACTGGCACTCGTATTACTCTTAGTTGCCGTGTGTTTGCTGAGAGCCATTTTCCCACTAACACCTCACTAGATTAAATGTCTGCTGCCCAGTGAAAGCTTTGTTTACGTCAGGGATAGAGTAGGCCAGGCCATGTAAACCCACACACTTTGGTACGGAAATCTACATTCCTTGACAATTCCTGAACTGTTTAACCCACTCTGTCCCTCCCTCATTATAAACTTTGACCAGTACTAATATTACCATTTGCGCTTTATGCTTCAAGCTAACCCCTGTGTCTGCTGTGTCCAGGTTGGCTGTCCTTTGAGGGCATGCTCCTGTTTTACACTGACTTCATGGGGGAGGTGGTGTTTGAGGGAGACCCCAAAGCCCCTCACGACTCGGAGGCCTACCAACGCTACAACGCAGGGGTCAGCATGGGCTGCTGGGGCATGTGCATCTATGCATTCAGTGCTGCCTTCTACTCAGGTGAGTCTCCTCGAACACACACACACACACACACACACACACACACACGACACACACACAGACCCTTCTTCTCTCAGCATAGGACATACAACTAAAGCAAACGCCCCTCCCTAAACACAGACACAGACACACAGTGTCAGTTCTGCACGAAGCGTCTCATTCCCCGTTCTCCGCTTGGTTGTCTTCCTTCCAGCCATCCTGGACAAGCTGGAGGAGCGTTTCTCCCTCCGCTCGCTCTATTTCTTTGCCTACCTGGCCTTCGGTCTGGGCACGGGTCTGGCCACGCTGTCCACCAACCTCTATGTGGTGCTGTCTCTCTGTGTCACCTATGGGGTGCTCTTCTCCTCCCTGTGCACTCTGCCTTACTCGCTGCTGTGTGACTACTACCAGAACCCTGAGGTACAGTACATCCACAACATGGAGACACAGGCTTAGATGTAGACTGGACAGAGACATAGACTCTCTGGACAGAGATAAAGGTTTACGAAAACTAGGTAATAATGATAGTTCAGTTCCTGATTCATTCATGTTTATTTGTAATTCGGAATATTTTGGATAAACTGTGGATGGAGAAATGTACTTAATCTTACTGTTCTGTGTGTGTGTGTGTGTGTGTATAGTTTTGTGGCTCCTCTGAGGAAGGCACCAAGAGAGGGATGGGCGTGGACATCTCTCTACTCAGCTGCCAGTACTTCCTTGCTCAGATCCTGGTTTCCGTGGCAATGGGACCTCTGACCTCGCTGGTGGGCGGGGCCCAGGGAGTGATGTACTTTTCGAGCGTGATGTCATTCGTGGGCTGTCTGTACTCCTCTCTCTGCGTGGTGTACCAGCTGCCCCCCCCCGAGGGTGAGCCCCCCGACAGTGAGACCCAGCCACTACTGGTTCACATTTAGAGCCCTCACTTTGTCTCACACACTCGCGCTAAACAACACGACACCCCCCCAAAAGAACACGGTAGTTTACAGACACCCTTACCTAACTGCGCTTCGAGACAGCGGACATCCACGCTGAGCTGTACAGTCACACCGTACAGCTCGTAGGTATACTGTTAAACCGCAGCTCAGATACACTCAGAGCTAGTCGACAGACAGATAGACAGACGTTGGCCACCGGCAGTGTGTTTGATACAGAGCGTGTGTGTATGTGTCCTTGCATTTTCTTTCCAGATTTTTCCGGCATTTACGTGATTGTGGTACAGGTGTGAGTCCGAGTGTGTTTGTGTGTGTTTGTGTGTAGAGTGGCCTTTTGGATTGTGTTTGTGAGCTTTATATATGACTCGTGTGCGTGGTGTTTCTGCTTGAAGTCAAACCTCTCTCCTCACCTCTCCTTGCTCGTTCACATCTAAGGTCAATTTTTGATCCAACGTATTAACAGCTTTAGTGGCTCATTTATCTCCTGTTTCTAACCAGTCAGTCAGCGTTTGCATGAGCTTCAATGCCTCTTCTTAGTGTTTGGTTTTAGTTATATGGCCAAGGAATGTCTACCTGCCTGTTTCTCTGAGTTATCTGACACACTATCATGTAACTGTAGGGGAGGTTGTAGTGACTGACTGAATGTGCCTCCATGACCTTTTGCTTGAAGCCCCGAATGAACACACACAAACACAAAGACCATACACTCAAATCTGCACACAGACTCTCACACTCACACAGAGGAACACAACACACACACACACGAGTCTCACACGAACACACAGAGGAACACACACAGGATATAGTTATTTATTCACTTATTCTGTGTCATAAAATGCACTTTTTAGCGCTAGATCGAAGCATGTGCACTCTTTCTCACGTGGCTCACAGCATTGTTCTGGGAAACTCTTCCAGTTCCCCAGGTTAGCATAGCGTTTAGTTACCATCCAAAATGTTACACACGCACACATACGCACACATATACTGTACGTGCGCACACACAATAGAAGGATCATTCTGGACCCTCACTAAGCCATGGACAGCACTCTGACCTGTCACCCTGCTGATGGGGGTGGCCTTGTAATGACAGTGATTCTTGTCATTATCAGGAAGAGGAGAAGTTGAAACTGGGGTGTGATTCAGCATTCAGTTGGAAACCCGAAAAAAGACACCACCCAAAAAACTAAACACACAAAAAAACAAGAAGAGCAGCGAAAGAGTTGTTTCGCTGGCAAGAAAGAATTCAGGAAGACGCTGGATGGGAACTGTGCTTGTGACGCGCGGCGGCCGAGAGGAGGCACTTCTGGGGGGTTTTGCGACGCGAACGGCAGCCAGCTGCAGGTGCTTCTTCTGTCCACTAGAGCGCATGTTGTAGGATCGAGCCCTCTCTCACCACACTTGAGTGGCCTGGAGTGTGGTTCCTCTCTCACGCTTGGGTTAGGTCTCCACCACCCTCGTACCAGTCACACACACAGCATCAATTCCTTCATCCTTCCATTCTAGAACCTACCATCCATCGGGACGCTAATGAAAATCATTTGTTTTTTCCCATTTCAGTTGTTGGAAAGACAACTGAAATGTATCAAATTCAATCTACAGCGCGTCATTCCAAAGTAGTTTGCCGTCATTTGCACTGCTCGGGCATTATCATCACGCGATACGACTGACACACAGAGAATGCTCTCATGAAAATGCTCTCAGGCTCTTATCGATCTCCGACATCACTTGCCTGTTTTTCATAATGTCATTTCCACTGGAATCACTGCCCCCGCCCCTCATCATACCACGTTGGTCCAGGCGAGGTGGGGCCTGTGTTGGGGAGCTGGACACTCACACACACACACCCTGATGCCTCCAGAACAGACTGGACATGCACCATCGTTCTGTTTCTGAGGACTTTCACCGAGGAAACTGGGATTGTATGGAGCATGATGTTGCAGCGCTTGAAGTCTGACATAGACATCTACATTGTCAGTCATTTACAGTAACTTTATGTAACAATGCCATTATCAATCATTCTTAAATCATATTAACAGTGCTACTGTAACAGCTACTTTTACTTCAGGGTTGAGTTCAAGAAAAAACTAAAATAGAATTTTGCCATTTTGACTGCTGTGTCATTCTTTCTCTAAGTATATCTCATGTGCAGTGATCCTTTCATTAAGATCAACATTAATATATTATATTACTAATGTGAACATGAACACCGATACAGACAGACAGTATACTAATACAATTACAAACAATATGGAACTTCCTTTTGACCGAGAGTCTGGGTTGGATATTGAATGGCTTCATTTGTTGTTTATCATTTCATGTCCTCAAGTCACCTAAGATGACCTCTGTTGTCACACCCTCAACACAACACTAGATGGCGCCAAGCCTGATTCTTGACTAACAAAAGATTTTTCTAGCCTGTTATCCTCTTGTTAGAGGTCTTGTGAAACTGTGCCTTTTTTATGTATGTCTTCCAGTGTCAGATAAAACTAGGCCAACTGCTCTCTGAATCTCCAGTCTAGTACTTCACAGAAACAGTCATGGTTTATCACTTCAGCGTCACACTAAGTAACTGTTCAGCCTCCCATTAAATAGAATTAGAGCACATGCTTATTAAGTAAGGTTGGGCACTGAAACCAAGAGAAAATCCCACAAGTATAATTACAAAACACTGGTTAAAAAGACAAAGAGTGATTTATTTAATATCAAGAACCAGAAAATACAATACACTGGCAAAAGTAACCAAATGGCAATCTGGAAATATTACTGCAAATGGAGCGAGGACCCACATCAGTGTAAATATGTTGTTTTGCTGGTGGCAGTTGCAGACACAATTCTTTCGTTACCCTGACACACGTTTATAATAAAGAACTAGTTGAATCCAAACACAAACTGTATTCAGAGTACAAAATGGTTACAAACTTGTGTGAAATGCGTATGGAACAACTGACCAAAGTCTTAAGATTAAAGAGGGGTTAATTAACTTTGCAGAAGAAGCCAGCCTCCCAACAGGGGTCAAACTATCTTTTATCTCAGAAGATGCGCCCCCCCCCTCCCCCTCAATTCATTTGTGCCATCTGTTACCAGACCAGCCTTGCAAAGGATTAACATACTAGCAGCAGCACAGAGAAGGATTATGTATATTTATATATATAAAAACAGACAAATAATGCTAACAATCGTCTATTAGCCCCTGCTTAAAACCTTTCTTTGGTCCTTGGTGAGTGTGAGGTCACGGCCATGACCGCGTTGGGGCTGAGAGGAGCAGTGTGCAGCTGCCTGAGTGAAAGGGTCATGTGGTCGACAGGAACATGGTAGAGAATGTGCTTCCATCCAACTCATACTGGCTAAAGAACACACAGGGATACACACCAAAGAAATGCTAATCTGATCGTGTCGAGGCCCTACATATACGAGTCAAACGAAACAACCAAAACAAGTTTGAGGGATCAATAAATAACATGTCATTCCCCCAGAAAAAAGTGGACGGAGAAGGAGGAGGGGCCACTATGTTCTAGAGACTCCAGTGCAATGTCACATCAGCATGAAGCAAACACAACCTGTAAAACAAACAGAAAGCCCGGGCCCTACATTGTGAAGATGAGCGCGCCGTCAGAGAGCCGGGCAGCAGAGCACAGTGACGGGGCTCCTAGGCCTCCACCTCGGCCTCCTTTGAGTCGCCGTTTCCAATTTCTGTCTTCTGCTTTTTCGTCTCCACTGTTTTCTGAGGGCCAAGGAATGAAAGGTTTGTTAGAAGACAGCCATTACTTTTGGGGTTTATGTAGGATAACATCGAATCTGATTAATGCATATTATGCTCCCCGTAAGATTTAAGCTCTTGTGAATTCTGTTTTGTTTACAAATGTGCGGTGAAACCCACCTCCTCCTCAGCAGGGCGCTTCACAGGGACTGCGTCCACCACATCCTCCTTCTCCACCACCTTCTCCTTCTTTTCCTCCTCCTTTTCCTCCTTCTTTTCCTCCTCCTTTTTCTCTTCTTCCTTCTTCTCTTCCACTGCTTCTTTTTTCTCTGCTACATCTACAATCATTTTATGAATGAAGACACACAATGAGATAACGAAAACAGTCTATGAACCTCTGTGTGTATGCGGTTCTGACAGGGTAATGTACATCATTAAATGTGTATGAACTGGGTTCAGGATAATGTTCAAATTATCATCTCTTGCTATGGGTTAACATTGAACAAAACACTGCCAATGCAACATTTTTACAAGCCTCTTGTTTGGTGGTCAAGGGGGAAAGTATGTATTTAATTCCATAATAATTAATAGTTCAATATGAACCCTTACCTTTCTTATCTTCCTTCTCTACATTTTCAGTATCTTTGTCTTCAGCATCATTGGTCTTGTCAGCCCCATTAGTCTTGTCAGCACCATTGGTCTTCTCAGCACCATTAGTCTTCTCAGCACCATTGGTCTGGTCAGCACCATTCTTGTGCTGCAAGGGAGCAATAGGTGTAAGTTTAATAACATGTTTGCGAAAATGTCACATAATGATGTAAAACTAACAAAAAGATTAATGTATGTCTAACTAGGGAGTCAGGTGGCTGAGCGGTTAGAAAATATGACTAGTAATCAGAAGGTTGCCGGTTTGATTATGGCTGTGCGAAATGGCGTTGTGTCCTTGGGCAAGGCACTTCACCCTACTTGCCTCGGGGGAATGTCCCTGTACTTACTGTAAGTCGTGTCTGCTAAATTACTAAATGTTATGTCTAACTGCGTAACCCCCAGGACAAACATATGTTTGCAAATTTAAGCAATAATCCTTCCAGTAATCTGGTTGATCTGCATAACCTCCATTGTGACATTATAGCACTGTAGGTCTATGTTGTTGGACAAGCTTTGATTCCCTACAGAGTCAATTCAGAGGGCCAATTGAGCTGTCCTTCAGAGGCAAACATCTGTGCCATTTCACAAACAAAACAAAGCCCCGTGAGGAAAAAGAAGAGGACTGTGAGTAGCGGGGGCGGAGTCTGCAGAGAAGCAGCCGGCGGCACCTGCGTGATGTGGGGGCGCCAAGACAAAAGGCCACGAGGCTCAGAGGACTAGGTTTCTCCAACTCACTGTTCCATTTCCATTGGCAGATGCGTCGCTGCTGCCGTTCTCTTTCTCTGCTTCTTTCTCCACAACGACCTCTTTCTTCTCCTTCAGATCCTAGGAAAAAAGTTAGTTCTCGATTAATTAAATGATCGCTCAACCATACCCTATCCCAATGAGTTATAAACTATCACTTCACAATGGGGAATCTTGAAATAGCTAGCTGGCAGTATGCCTATCTGTTGGCAAAGTATAAGAAACATTGGCGACTGCTGCCAAGTATAGACTGAAGACAATGGGAACTTCTCTAGATCACACTGGAGACGGTCTTCCCGCCTACCCAACACAGCACCTCAGATACCTTCGACTGAAACTGAGGTTATTCTTTAGATTACGCAGCAGAGGTCAAAAAGAGTTTGTCGGTCAAACATTTACCTCAGCAATTTCTGTACGTTTTATTGAATTAGATTTGGTCCGTCAGTTATGTTAGTTAGCCTATGTAGTTTACAGCAGTTATTGTCACTGTTGGTAAATTATATACCAATTGGCACCGGAAAATATTTAGAAGTGTTGTATATACCCGTATTTATTTTCCTCTTCAAAGCTAGCCGTTTAAACGTAGAGGTAAATGAGTAGCTAATAGTTGGACAGTTAGCCATTGTTATGCACAGAATGGAACCAGTCGGGAAAAAATGAATGAAACTCACCTTTGCCGTAATCTCTGTAGTTGTGGTCGTGTCTACTGCGCTATCAGCCATGGTTACTTTGCTAAAGGTCCTCTTGAAATTATGAATGTTTGGGCTTCGACGCCGGGTTGTCGGTAGTTTTATTGAAGGAGACGAGGGAGACTTTACACGAAGGATGGAGAGTGATGTATACCAGTTTCTTCTGTTTCAAACTCTTTGTAATCCACTAGTTAGAAAAGCGTTAGTCGATGGGAAATCTGATTGGACCATGCTCAAGTAAGAAAAAAGCGCTACGGCTTTTCATTCGAGGATTTGTTGTCAGTCTTTAAAAGTTGTCCCGCCTTTCAGGTTTTTTCAAGTAATGTCTTTCCTCATTGGTTGAATGTGTTAAAGCTCCTCGCTCGAGCTACTTTGAGTCTCTGACTTCGTGACTGGAAATAAATTACAGGCTTTTCCAAATGTAATTTACTTTTTCACATTAAGGTAATATGCGTGATTGTAGTTGTTGCATACTAAACGTTGAATAGAATACGATGTAGGGTGGAACAAGCCGAAAAGTATAAATGCCGATGTTGTATGTTCTATTGTGTGACTGAGTGGATGAAGGCATTTTAAAGTTCTAAATGTTCGCATGCGTTTTTGTCGATCACGTTGAGGATTAGTGATCTTTCTCTCTCGCCAAAAATATCTTCTCTTGGTCTTTTTCCCCCTGTATACTAGAGGTATCAAGTTACAGGAGACCGTTGATGATGAAACCAGTTCCTTGCCACTCCTATTGTGGTTTGGGAAGATATTGGCGGCTATTTATGAACGGGTTCTGGAACAAAATCCCCTTTGTTTAAACATGAAGCCTTCCTCGCACATTCCAGATGCCGGCTTGAAATGTAAACTCACAAAAAGCATAAGTGGTTTGGGTCTGAATGACAAAATCGATACATTTGACACATGTAGCTATTGTAAATATTCATGGAGTCTAGTGCCTGTAATGTTTAATACTGCCATAAATAGGACTTTTATATTGAAATGCACTTGAACCGGAAACCAGAGATTGTATCATGCATGAGAAATAAAGCTGTCAAGATACTCCCAGACATTGTGTATACCGGGTGATACTTTATAAAACAAGTACAAGTCACAACAGTGCCAACAAGGGTTTTCCTATAATAACAAACTCAATGGCATCGTACAGGCCTTCTGGCTGACAGTGACTTAAGTTAATTAACAGCATGTAATCAAAATGTTGAAAGTCTCCCACTGTCAGTGTTCAGTAAGTTATTCAAACACAATGCATACATGCTGAGGGCTGGTCAGAAATCAGAGCTTTGTTTGAGGCCACATTTTCATGGCACAGAACCATAATGGCTGAGGTCATAGGGTCAGCAATTAATGTGTGGCTGTCTGCTTTGTGAGTCTGACAGACTAAGACAGCGAGGGGGAAGTGGACGGAGGGGGGCGGGAAGAAGAGTACTTCCCAACTAAAGATTGTGAGTGGATTTAGAGGAACACACAGCATGCAAACATGTAGACAGACATTCAGTTAGACATGTCATTGTTTTTGACTATTGTTTTAATAATTAGGATGCCTCTTGTTGCTCAATGTATAGCCTACAAGCAGTCGCTTCCAAATGATTCAAATTCAGCTCCATCTCTGTCCATCTTGTTGTGGATTGCTAAATAACGGTGATTTCCCTCATTAGTTTTCCTATTGCAGACCTATTAATCTTTGAGAAAGAGAGAAATAGTGGCTTGTAATAGTTTACCATAGCAGATTGCTCTTCCTGTTTGAGATGAGACCGCCCTCTTATTTTGTCTATCATCTCACCTCACAGGTAGACTTTAGGGAGTGGCTACTCTCTCAAACTGGTTGAGTTCTTGGGGAATAAATACACAATCTCTATACTCTCAAACTAGTTTAGTTATTGGGGAATAAATAGCTCCAAATAGAAATCTGATCATTGTTAAATGCACAATTTCCCTGTAGGTGTGGCTTTCAAATATAATGCTATCTTCGAATGTATCTGTAATGTTAAAAATGTGTTTGTGTGCATAGTGAATCCTGGGTCTCATTGGTCCTATTTGTTGGCCCTCCTGAGACTGAAAGATGAGACTATAGTCTTCTCACCAGCAGTCTACAACTGCAAAATCTCATACCACTTTCAACAGAAATGAAATTACGATGGGTGGTAACCTAGGGTAATTACACACAAACAGCTGTATGTCAGTGTGTGATGACAACATGATTCTGAGTCTGTGGGAGTTTGTCTCCGCTGTGCAGGAGGATGAACATCTGTCCTCAGTGTAAGCGCTTATACCAAACACTGAACTTCAAGAAGGCTCTTTTGAAGTGCTAAAACATCAGGCACTGAATCTAGTCAGTAGTGTGACTATGAATGGGAGACAGCACTTTAAAAAATACTCATCAGGGCAAAGTACCTGTGGTTACAGGACTGCACCCTTTCATTTAGCAGATGAAGACCACATGGAGACTGCAGACCATACAAACAGTCAACTGTAGTCTCTCACAGTCAGCTTGTAACCAGGATTCAGTGTAGATACAGTCAGGCAGCTCCATAAAAGCAGACGGTCCATGCGTTACTCACTTACTGGAACTGGAAAATGGGAGCAATCCAAGAGAGGGAGGGAAAGAGAGAAAGAGGGGGAGTGTTTGTGAGATCATTTCCTGTCAGTTTTTCTCTCTCTCCAGTGCTCGCTACCTCAGTTCATTTCCATGAGTACAAATTCCCTCAGCAGCAGTGTGAGGGAACCTTCAGTATATTGACAGAAGTCGGTGGTTAACTACAAAGAGTTGAATGAAAGTGGCAAGTTTACATTTGTACTTCAAAGCCTTCTGGCTCTATACCTGTTTATTACCATCCTACCGTGCTACAGATAAATCAAACCGTTTTTCACAATCACACCTTAAAAACAAAGACAAAAGAATGCAACCCGACCTATGGAATGTCACGGCTGGAGGGGAGAGCAGTGAGGGCCGCCAGTGAAGAGCAGAGGTCAGGATTATAAGGGGGGGAAGGGTTTGGGGGCCTTAATTGGAAGACTTGATGGGGGTTAACTAAGTTCTTTTCTGTTGAACAGCGGTGTTCTGCATGCTCAGAGAAGCTCAGAGTCTCAGGAAGAACATGGGGGACAACATAGATGTTGAGTGCTCTCTCAGGCTGCTTCAAACCTGGTATATCCCACTGAACCCATGTTGGTATGGTGTCAGCCTGGTGTCAGTTTGTTGTGTGTGTGTTTGTGTGTATGTGTGTCTGCACGTGTGTGTATTTTTGCATTTGTCTCTTTGTGTAAGTGTAATTGTGTGATGTGATAAGATAAGACACCAGGACAATAACATTGCAGATATCTATCCTTGTGGTAATGACAAAACACTTGGACACAAGGACCTGGGTAGGAAGAAAATTAAATAAGAATGGATTGACTTAACTGTCTTGTGCTCCCCATTCATCAGTGTTGACAAAACCCCATGCCTGAGTACATCTCCTGGAATGTGGCTCTGTGGCCCTTAGTTTGAACGATTCAAGATGCTTTTAGGTGACGAGGACACTGAGGCATGACATTATTTATTTAAGTGAAGGTACATCTTGTCAGATCAAATTACCAAAAAAAGATAACATATACAGTAAATATGACAGTTTATCACAAACATTTGTGCCAGAATACCATACAGATATGTGATTTAACTGAAGAAGGAGAGTCGCTGATTCTACTTTTCTTTTTTATTCTTGAGGTATCCTTGAAAAGAGAAAGTGTAATGAAGTAAACACAGGGCTACATAGATCAGGGTAGTAGCAGTAGAATGACAAGTCATTTCAGTGTTTCAGATGCAAATTGGAATTTACCCGTGCGGTTTCAAAAGCTGCCTTATTTCACCTCATAAACCCCACCCACACTCCTGCCTTCACACAAGGAAGTGGAAATTTCCAGTAGTTCATATATGGGTTTCTTGTGCTCCTCCTCTTTCTGAGTTTCCTGCCTCCTGTCTACCTGCCACTCCATCTAACCTGTTGAAATGGAGGCTCTGAGAAATTACACCGATAAACCACCTCACCCTATTGTTTTATACGTTTATATAAGAATTAAATTAATCTCCTCAGTCTTCTTTACTCTGAAATTATTTCCTAAATAACAAAGCATTATAAAATGTTGTCATTGTTAAATGTTGTCTTTGTATTTTATAGTATTCCATCATCAACATCTTATGTTTAGCATAGGATGAGTATCTTGTTGTAGTGTCATGTTGTAAATATAAACGATAGCTTATTGGCAGGCAAATCGATGACAGTGCCTCCTGTTAGGATGAATGATGAGCAAAGGCTGTTGCATGAGATTGCAGAGCAGATGGTAAATTTGCATTTCCTTGCAGAGCAGATCAGAAATGTTCCCTGTATTTGTATTTATACTGTTTTACCACAATTATGTCTACTTATCTACGAACATGTTTAGATTTGTTTTGTCATATATCCACGAGAAATCAGTAAGAGCAAGTGAGTTAGTAGTGTCAATCAAAAACAGTCAAAGTCACAGCCCAAGGTAATTTAACTTAGGAGGAATCTAAGGGGTTAGCTGGTGTTCAGTAAGAAGGCTCCATTAAATGCAGTGTACATGGTTTTGTTCAGGAAACCCTATTTACAAATCGTTGTCAATTTAGCTACCTATACAATAACAAGATAGCAACGCTAGGAAATGGATGCAAAACAGTGGAGCAGTGTCAGTGTGGAGTGGAGGAGTGTGTCAGTGGTAGGGCCCACTCACACTCTGACCTCGAAGCTCCATTGTAAAGCCTCAACAAAGAACCATCTGCACAGCCATCCGAGCTGAGACAAGGGCCACAGCTAGGGAAGAGGTTGGGGGCAGGGAGAGATAGGGACCTGGCAGGGTTCTGAGAGAATTGGGCGAGAGGTTAGGGAAAGTAACAGTTCAAGGGGTGATTACCAAATCAACCAGATTACCACATATGGTCAGAATCACGATATGATCTCCTGTGATTTTGATGAAGCACACATATTGGCTGAAAGTTAGTCAAAGACTAAACAAAGACTAAACAAAATGGAGGATCGAGCCCCAGTGGAACGACAAATGGAGGACAGCCTTAATAGTCCATTACCCTTTCGTGTCAAGATTAGGTCAACCGTCAGTCTAACTGGTCAAACACGGCTCATGTTTAACCCTCCTTTTAACTTGCATCTGTTTCTGGCTGCCTCTGGAAGCTCACCCCCTCAGTTACTAAAATTGAGGGTGTAGGTGATGGTGTGTACATTTAAATGGGAGCAACAGGACAGGTTTTGGTCATTTGCGGTAGGATATTCTGGAGAGAATAAACATGTTACACGTAGGCCTACATTAGGGAAAAATAATGTGATCTACAGTAGGCCTATGTAGGACCTGGAAACCAAGATTGCTTAGCAACAGAAAACCCTCATTTCTTGTCTGTGCAGCAGCTGTGAATCAGCTGCTATCAATGCCCAGTGGCCTTTCTCTTCCTACTGCAGAAGCATGGAATGAGGTTTGGAGAAATCAAAATATAAATCTGCAAAACAATGGCTGTGAATACAAACTACCTCAATATGAAACATGTCATGATGGGAGGGAAAATTCATTTCTAACCTGTCCCTATCTACCATTTGAACGTAAACACTGTTGCCTGATTGGTCAGAGCCAGCTCCAGACCTCACAGAGGGTTGCCTGGCAACAAATATCGGTGGGAGAAGGGGGGGCTCTTCAGGGGGAGGTTACATTCTGAAGGTTCAGGCAGACTAGGGAAATACCTGGCACTACGCCCAAATAAACAAACTAAAAGAGAGACAGAGTACATAACCTCAGAGAAACCTTAAATGATAGCATAAAACATAACATACTCTGCCCTATGATCGGACTGATTGAACTGTCCTATGATTATGCACTAATCATATAGGACAATCACAGGATTCATTCATTTTTACTATCACATAATGACAAGAGAGAGAAAGATCTCTTAAGGGTCTTCAAAAGTCAAACAGTGTTGTTTATAGATCATTTGTTACTAATTTGCACTCCTGAAAGGCGTTCTGTTTCCGATGCTGACCCAAATACAGCATGTAAACACTGAAGCCCAGTGGTGAGAGGTTTCACTTTCACAGAGAACTCACAGAGGTTACAACACAACAGTACAGTACAACGCGCCATACAGATATGACAGGCCAACAGTGCAGTTCTTTTGGTAAAGGATATGAAAACACAGGAGTAAGATAAGAGAATGGGCACTTGGAACAGGATGCAGACCAGTGGGTGTAGAGCTCAGATAGAAGTATGAGGACTCTGTAGATGTGTGTGACTGTGTTCATGGGGGTGGGCTTGTGTGTGTTAGCGTCTGTACACAGGTTCTATGGTGTGGGTGTAAATGTCCCTTGGACATTGACAGCTTCAGTTCCTTCCACACACAACCTTTTTGTCATGGGTCAATCGAACAATTGTCTCAGACAACCAAAAAGAAGAAGGTGAAATGTTCCAACAAGAAGTGAGGCAATAGATGGTGGAAGGCAACTGTGTAGTAGTAGAGAAAAAATAAAACAAGAAGGAAAAATAAATGAACAAAAAAGGAATGCAAGCAACAATTTGTTGTAGAATAGTGGCAATTCTACCACACTAACACTTACAATCAATAGTAAATTTTACTGATCAAAAGGAAATGTTACTGATCAAAAGGAGATTTGAAGAACAGGGAGGTAGAGAGAGAGAAATTGAAGCAGGAAAATAATTGTAGGAAAGTGGTGGAGGGCTGGTGGTGGTGGGCAGGGCATTAGGGAGGAGGTGGGCCTTGGGACTGGTGCAGGCTGTCTCCCAGAGCGATCGGGAGCCTTTGTTTGGAGCAGGAAATAAGGTTCTGTTGTGATTAAAGGGAGAGTTTCTATGGCAACAGACCAACAAACCGTGTGCACAGAACGTTTGTCGGGAACGGAGGGGGGCTAACTAAGAGTTGGATTTCAAAGAAAATAACCTCCTCATGTCTCCCTCTCAGACTTTCTTCATTGGACCCTTTTATCTTTGATAATCTATTTTCATCGCCACAAAATCTGTCCTAAGAGGCTTATCTTGAGCATACTGGGCCAGTGGGCCATACAAGCTAGACAAGAAACACTTTCACTTCCTCACAAAACTGCTATGAAAATCTACCTGCTGTCGTGCACATGCACACACACCTGACAAATAGTCTTATTTGTAGTCATGTATCTGGTAATCTACTCATTGACTAAAACACGTCTACTCTGAATAAATACAGTATATATTTAGTTAATGGTGGACACTAAAGAAGTAGATAGGCTTTGTAATTTCTTATTGTAGTTAAGTACCTTTTTAACTTTACGCAAGTCTTTCCATTTAGAGAAACTTTTTAATTTCACTTCACTACATTTCAAATGACTCCACTACTGTTGTGCTATACCTGTTAATACTTATTACTTTGATTGTGGAGAAAAAGGATTGCCAACAGTCATAGACCTATTATAAAGTAGACCAAGCATTAAAGAGGGCATGCCATTAGTTCCTATGGCATGTGTCCAGTGGAGCATTGAGGCTCGCTAAACCAAGATAGAGTCAGCGCCATGTTGAACTTCCAGCTCATCCACTCTTGCGCAGTAGAGTTGCTCCCTGTGCTCCACCACAGTAAGCCGTGTCCTTTGATAAGGACATAACTGAGTAACTTAAATTATTAATGAAAGGGCAAAGTGCTTATAATGGATGCCATTTTTTTATATATATACAAATAGAGAAGTTTGCCTACTGTATTTTTTTATTCTGTTTGTGATGTCCGCAAACTCTGACAAACATAACCATACTAAATAATAATAACTTTACTTTTGATACTAAATTAAAAAATATATCAGTACTTCTGTATTTCTGTACTTCGCCTCAAATATTATTTAAATGGAAGACTTTGTGTATTTTGTCCACCAGCCATGGAGTTCCTGTGCAAGCCAGAGGTGTAACTATGGCCTTTTGATCCTCTGATCTTTCAAACTTTTTAATAGAAAAACTCGATCTTAATTGTTCAGTAGGTTGGATAGAAGAAAAGAGAACTTCCCTCCCTTTTCATTAGTTCCACATGATTTCATCCATCTCAGAAAACTCTTAAAATGTGACCTATGAATGAATAGGTGTTTGAATTAATTAAAGTAGACCCTAACAAATAATTTTTACATACAGTTTTATTTATATGACATTTGTAGAAGATCAAAACAAAAGATTAGAGAAGCTTAACCTGTATTAGATTTTTTTTTAAACATACATCTGGGTTAGATTTTAAATCTGTGAGCTAGTAAATGATCAAAACAGACTTTTAAACATTTTAAAGGACAAAATATGTTGTTTCTGGGGCTTTCAATAAAATTAACTGTTATATGGAGACTCACGTTGAGTTTTCGCACACTAATTGGAATATGCTCAAGAACACAGAAGTGCTGCCCCCTTCTGTTCAATTGAGAAACTTCAACTGGATGAAGCATTGTTCTCAACACTCCAGAAGACACTGTCTTGTCTTGCATTCTTCCTATGTTCTATACACTTGTGAAAGAGCCATCAGTGAGCAATAATGGCCGTGGGTCATGGCAGATGGAAGAAAGACATGAAACGCCCAGTAAGCTAACAGACTTTAATAGATCCCTTCATGTCTCCTCACCTAATGAGTTCAAGCTTACAGTAACAAATCCCAGTATTGTAACAGGCTGTGATGAGGCTTCATAGTCTAAATGAATTTTATTGGAAGAGTACACCTAAAAAGTGAAATCATACCTAAACAACGACAGCAAGATGTATTTCCACATCTTGACCCTTTGTGACACGTAGTTCCTATCGCTGAGGCCTTTATGTTCTACATAAGTATTGTGTTCCGATCTAAATAAAGTCCACTCCTACAGGGCCAATCAATAGATGGAGGAGGGTTGAAAGTGCACATGAACCGTGCTGCCCACCTGCCCTGCCGGCTCCTGTCCCCGTACAGCCAGGGTTTCATGCAGACTCAGTGCACCAGGGAGCGTTTACTGTGGGCTTTGGTATCTCTCCCTCCAGCCGGACGGACTGAGTCCTCCTTACGCAGAACCTACACATTCATTTTTGCAGAATTAATTAATTCACTTGAGAGCAATTCACCATGTATTGTCCAACCAGTGTGGGGGCGATACTGCTGAACACACATGTGAACATAGTAACTACCAAAAATGATGGTACGCTAATGTGGTCATTCAAATTCTATCGATACAATAAGCTCTGGGTATACAGTACATGAGTGAGTTTAGTGAGAGGCCCTAGCATAGTCTGTACAGTACGTATGTTTATCTGAGTTAAGAGAGAGTGTGTTTGTATCTCACCCCTGTTAAGATCCTCTGGCGTATTTCACTCTTAGAGAGAGGTCTCTCCTCCTCATCCGTCAGAAAAGACTCCTCTGTGTCATAATCAACCCTGAGGGGCACACACAGAAACACACAAGACACACACACACACACACACAACATCACAAATAGGTTCAAGATAATGATCTTTTCAAAGTAAACACTCACACAGCCATTATAACCCAGAGCAGTACCGACCCGGTGAGTAGGGGCTGAATGACAACGTTCTGTCTGGGCATCTCTGGATTCTGACCCAGGAGGAACCGAGCCAAATCTTTAGGGTCATAATCTCTCTCCAGGTCCTGTGGAGGACAGGGCACACAGTTTAGCATGGTACAGCTGTGGTGTGTGTGTGTGTGTGTACAATTCATCCATTAATCACCAAGCAATCAAACAAACTCTTTTCATCCAGCTTCATCCATATGACGCGTGTGTACAGGTGGCAGGAGCGGGTCAGGTGCTCACCCTGGAGCTGAGGAAGGCCTGGATGGTGAGCATCTCATTGGTCCTCTGTTCCACCAGGCTCAGGTAGCTCATGATGTTGTTCTCCCTGATCCCAGCCGAGGAACCCAGCAGCTCCTCAATGACCGAGCGGTCACAATCCATCTCCTGGAACAAGCTGTTCACTCCTGGAGTAAGCACACAACACAAGGTAAGGGAATGATGTGTTTGTGTGTGTCTGCGTGTGTCCAGCACTGGCATATATTGTCTACTGTCAAGTCGTAAAGGTAGGTATGTGGGATTGCATAACTCTTGTTTTGTCTGTGTGTGTGTCTGTGTGTGTGTGTGTGTGTGTGTGTGTGACTAAATCTACCTGTCTTGATCTGGTCCAGGGTCTTGCTCACGGTGCTGGTCTGAGCTTCATACCCACGTGCCTCAGACTCTGAGGATTTCTGTTGCTCGTCTGTCTCCCTCAACAGAGCTTGATGCTCCGTGTCCTGCTTCAGTTCCTCCACTCCATACTGCTCCATCTCACCGTGGATCTGGAAGGTACACACACACACATACACACACACACACACACACACACACACACACACAAGCACCAAATTATTTGAAAAAATATGTATATACATATAATAGTATTAGTAATGGTAAAAATGCCAATACTGTAAATAGTGGGATGGTGAGAATCATATAGACCTGTTTAATCTGGTCTCTCAGTGCTTCTACTTCGTTGTTCTGCTCGTTCACGTAGTTGAACAGGGCAAAGTTCTTATCTTCGACTGGAAAAAGAAGAATTAAAGTTCTTGTAATGTTATGCTGAAATGGTGAGTTTGTCAGTGTTTTGCTTTATTTAGTCACCGTGTGTGGTTCTGTAATCGAGGTAGAACCTATGTGTGTGTGTGTGTGGAACTGACCCTGAATGAAGCGGGAGACCAGCATGTCCAGGTTCTCCTCTCCAGTCACACTCTGGATCGTGTGGAAGACCTCCTCCAGCGACTCTATCGACTCCTCTCTGGATTCCATCCTCTTCTGCTCTTTGAACTCTAAAAAGGCGATTCCTCCTCCTCATCATCATCATCATCATTAAAAGAAGCACAGACCTTCTTCTCCTTATTTACCACTGGAGGATGCTGACAATAATAGGTGAGTGGTTTTATATTGGAAATTGTGAATTGAAATCCAATTGCATTCTAAAGCTCCTAAAAGCCACCCGGTGTGGCTGGTCTGAAGCCCAGGTCGGGTTGCTGTCACCGTACCATGCCTGCGGCTCTGGTCCTGCCCCTCGTCCTGCACACTTCTCTCGCTGCACTTGGTGGTCATGAACTGTTTGAGTCTGCGCTCGTGAGCGATCACCCTCTCCAGCTCCTTCATCTCAGCGCTGTACTGAGCCAGGTCCTTCACAGCCTTCTCCTTCATCACCGTCATCTTTGACTGGGCCTCCACTCTGAGACACAGGCAGAGGAGAGATGGGGAAATCCAGACTCAGAGCTTCATGCACTGAGCCAGCAAATTCCAATCACCTGTATACGGTTTTATTCATGTAGCAGATGCTTTTTATTTATTTGATGCTTTTTATTAATTGATACTTTAGGAGGTCCTTTCATGGAAAGCGACTTAAAGCAGATTGCAGAAATCAGCTGGAACAAACACATGGTACAGTAGTGCTTTTACTAACTAAAACCTGAACAACACCTAAGCAGAATGCCCATACATTAACTCTACATCTATAGTTGGTTTACAGACACTTACCTTTGCTCACACAAAAATACACATGAAGTTAGTTGAGGAGCAACAGTTCACCTCCAGTCTAGGGGTCTTTCCCAGTGACAGTCTGAAACAAGCCATGTGTGAATCATACAAGGACGTCAGTAGACCCCCCCATTCTGACCTGGCATCGTAGGCAGCAGTGGAGAGGCTGATCATGTCTCCGATCTCCTTTCGAATCTCCTGCAGCTCCTGATACACACGGGGATGCAGAAGAGAGGTCCTGTCAGACTCTTCCCCTACACCCTCCTCCAGAGAGGACGACTGACCGGGTATCCATACGGCCTCTCATGCGTGTCTCCCTCTACTCTGACTGGCTGTGTGGGCCGTCCTACCTTGCTCAGCCTGCGCTGCAGCTGCAGGAAGCGGCCTCGCTCCAGACGCAGGGTCTCTAGGTCTTCCCTCAGGTGGCTGTTCTTGGTCAGCTGTTCGTTGAAGCGGATGAGCGCCTGCAGATGTCAAAGGGGACAGGTTACTCATATCGTTTTCCCCAATAAAACATGACCATAAAGTTACGTCGGTGTTCAAAGCTTGAAACAAAAAATAATTAAATCTGAAATTGTAGGTGAAGATGGCTTCTATGTTGTTGAACTTGCAGACGCTTCAACCAGCTACTCAGCGACTGAATGTTCGGCGGCATCACCTACTCACTCTGTCCAGTCTGTATTCCAGGGTGCGCATGGCCTTCGGAGTTTGCCGAGGCTGGGACTTCTCGGTGACCTTCCCACTTCTAAGCTCTGTCAGCTTCCTCTCTAAGTATGCTATCTGTAAACCCACACACAGTTCACGGCAGAGACAGAGTAGAATGCTCCATTCCGTGTGTGTGAGAAGTGTGTGTGTATGTGTGTGTGTGTCCTGTACTTGTACGTGTTGGCCTAAAGTATGCAAGTTAGCGTGTCTGAGCGGATACAAAGGTGCAGTCTACCTCCTTCGCCAGATCAGCCTGGAACTGCTTCTCTCTCTCAAGCTTGTCGTCCACCTGCTCCTTCTGGTCCAGCATTGAGTGCAGGTTTAGGGCACTCTCAGTGTCCTGCTGCCGTCTGGATCCACTCTCAGACACAGCCAGGTCCAGCTTCATCTCTTCTTGCTCCTTCTCCAGCTTCTCTATCTCATAGCTGCAGTCACACAGATAAACATTCATATACAGTATATACAAATATATAAATATAACTTGTTTCGGGTATACAAATAGTCAAGGAAGAAATGTGAATTATTCAATGAATGATCTATGTGTTTGCTACTTGTATTTTTACCAATAACACATACACTCACTCACACAAACACTTAACCTACCGTTGTCTGCGGATGTGTTCCTGAGACTGAATGTTGTAGGCCTGCCTGTCTCCCTCCATGATGCGAAACTGCCTGTGAAGTTTTCCCATCTCTGTCTCCGCTAGAACACAACACAAACATGTAGATAATGTCAGCTAGTGACATAATTTATGCACAAAACGGTTTTAGTTTGTCAGGTTGATGTTGTGGTACCAAATCAAATACAGACTGATCTGAAATGCTCCTCTTGTTATCTCAAAATGCATAGGTGGGCCTACCTATCACGTCAAGATCCAGCTCACTGCTGTCCGAGTGGACACTAGTGGCAGACCTTCCCCGAGGCATGGTTACAGTAGGCCACTGGTTTTAGATCCGGTTTTTCCACGTCGATAAATGTGAACTTTGCTAAGTGCACAAAAAGTATGACCACAAAGATAATATATTTAAACTTTGCCAGATTTAACACATTTGAAATGTCTAAAATATAATTTCGGTTAGCTATCTAATTTGCTTTCTCTTACTTGGAGATACCCTTCTTGCTCGCTCGCTTCTTCGTTGTTGTTGGCAACCGTTTCCAAGCACAACGCGTGACAGACTCAAGACTCAGGACCTGAACGATAGTGGGCAGTAGAGGCATGATATAATGCACGTTTTACTTGTCTGCTCTAGAGGCTAGTAGACAAGTAAGTTGGCCGGTGTTGCATCAAAAGCTGTGACCCATCAGAAAATGTGACCGCATGATTATTTGCGGTAGTAACATGTTTATCTGAAAGTAAATACAATATATTAAGGTAGCACTACATTTTCTCTGAAATGTTTCTAAACATGTCTTTGTATGTCTTTGTTACTGCATGCACGAGTTACATAATGGCCAACCTAAAATGTACACTAAACCTACATTTAAAACTTTAAATAATCATATTCTGTAAAAAAAAGAAAAAAAGAAATATGTAATGAACCAGCAAGTTGTCAGAATATGTGACCCCACTGTAACTGCTTAATAAAGTAGTTAAACTTCTAAATATTGTACATGCACGGGCAGACGATGTGCAGCTGCTGTCACAGTTTCTGATGGGTCACAGCTTTCGGTGCAACACCAGGAAATCTTGCATTTAAGGCGATGAAATGTAAAATAATTGTAAAGCTAGCAAAGGTGCATCCTAAATCGTATCATAGTTAGACTACTGTTCTGTCAACAGTAGGTAAGCCTATGTTGCATGCAATATGAATACAGCCATGGCTCCTATACTTCAGAGAATGTATACCTACTTCTTCGCCTTGAACTTTGACCCTTAATTGTCTTCGTCGTCCTCCCCCTCTCCAGTCTTTACCTCTATAGCAGCAAGATTGTGGACTGGAATCATGACATAACATCTGTGTTTGTATTGAGACCTTGTTTTTACAGTCAATGATTTAGACACAAAAAACAACAGCGCAGCGTTTTCAGATTTTATTGATTTTTCATAAACAGGATAGGCTACTATCATAAGCTATCATTCCGTTAAGCCATGAAATGCTCAGAAAACTACAAATAAGAGAGTTTTAATAAGCAGTCACTGTTGGTTCTGCTGCTCCTCCTGTTGGTTTGGTGAGGCACCCTCGAGGAAGGTACGGAAGTGGTCTGATGTATTCAAATCGGGTTTCTTCACCAGCAGGTGACACTTCGGGAAGCAGTAAGCTCCCACCAGCCCCATGTTGCTCAGCAAACTGACAGTCACATGAGCAACAGAGCGGCCCTTCAGATCAAATGCGGTGTAGGTAGGAATAAACGCCACCCAAACCACACAGTAGATGATGGTGGAGAAAGTGATGTCCCTGGCCAGGTTGTATTGGTGAACAGGCTTTACGGCCATAAAGGTGCACATAAAGGAGACGAGAGCCAGGAGAACATTGAAGCCTTGCATCATGCCAAAGGCAAGGATGGGCTCTGTCGGGCATGGCTGGAATGTTACTACAAAGTTCACCTCCATGTTTTCCATGTGGTTGGATAGAGATGGCACCGTCTGTATAAACACGCCAACGAGTCCTGCCTGCACTCCACTGCAAGCCAGCACCAGGAGCCAGCTTCCAAGGCCCCTCATCAAGCCCAGATGGGAGGGGGCATTCTGGGGAAACTCGGTCACGTACAATATCTGTGGAAAGTGAGGTTTTAGCCAGGACACCAAGATTTGTACAAATTATTTTGACATATTATCTTTTATAACGTGGCTACAGTGGCAACTTAAACCTTGGCCTTCCATTTAAATGAATTATTTTACACAAAACTCATAAGGCTTTGTCTCGAGGAGCCATTGTAAGGCTCAGACAGTTAGTCATCAATCATACACCCACCCCCCCCACCCCCCCCCACCTCATTCTCTGCATGTGGCTTCATAACCCTCCATTACAACATCAAGGCATCACATAGAAGGCCTCACCTGCAGAGAGATGGTGAGGATGGTTGCCAGGCTGATGGTGTGGAAGATGCAGGTGAGCGGCAGCTGCAGGCGGCACACAAGATCCCCCGGCCGACCCAGGAACAGCAGCAGGCTGAGGCAGCCCCCTGCCAAGCTGAGCAGGGACAAGCCCCAGAGGGCTCCCCCAGAGGCAGACACCATGGGGGTGTCCCTGTGCTGGAGGAACAGGACCCCCGCCAGCCCCTGGCACCCCAGCAGGAGAGCCATACCCAGCATCAGACACAGCGACGCTGGCTCGACCCAGGTCAGGTACTCAAAAGTCGGCTCGGTACAGTTAGTGCTGCGTTTCACCGACCACTGACCCACGGGACATATTGTGCACTGTATTTCCTCTGTGTATCAGAGAGGGGGACAGTAGGGGTGGTACAGAGAGATGGGTTAGACTGACTGTGTTTGGGAGTTTGTGATTGAAATATTTACTTTGCTGTTGTGCATAGCTCGCTAGCTAATTCCCTCCCTCCCTCACAGGCTTGCTCATTCACTCATTCTCTTGTTTGATCACTGACTTTGTCTCTCACAATCTTGTTTACTCACTCATTCGTGACTCATTTTTTAAAACGATATATAAATATGAAAACATATTATGTCGAAATACAATGAGCCACCTTGTTTTTTTTGGTAGGTTCCTGGTTTACAGTCAATACAGTCATAGCAGCAGGAGTGAAACCCTTTTACTCTGCGCACCTGGCCATCATCGCACGCACTAGAGCAGGTCGACACAGGGACCTGAAAGGGAAACAGGTCAAATCAAGTGTTTGACTTTCATTGTTTAAGCTGGTTTAATGTCTACAAGTGCGTGGCTCCACTGCATTTTGAGTATAATTTCAATCATCGACACCTGTGCCCTGAAGAGGTTGTTTAAGAATTTACATGGAGGTTTTGTTACGCCGCCTGTAATATAAGATTTAGCAATATATGCTTTCTAAAATTAGGACGGTACTGGACAGAGTAGCATACCTGGGAATTGTTTGTATACCATTGGATGAGGGATTGGTTGATGGACAGATTCTCTTTGAAGGTGCCAATGTCCACAAACGTCAAACTCATATTCACCCAGACCCACTGGAGGAGGTCGTATCCTGTGCTTGGGTTTCCTTCTGTGTCAAATGTGATATTATTTCCATTCAACTTGAAAGAAACGTTCTTCAGGTCCTCCAGCAGCTGCAAAGGAAGGTTTTGAATATCATGTTCAGGATCATATATTTTCCTATTTAGGATCTTTTGTGACTACAGGTCACATTCCATGAATGGTGTATCACTTTCCTAGTCAGCTTAATGGGGGCTTTACCTTCCAAGGGTATATTTTGGTTTGAGGGTTCCATTGACACTTGGTGGCCTTACAGCCAAGCATTTTGTGAAGTCCTTGAGCCACGCTGTACACAGCAGCATACACTGAAAAGGCAGCCTTTTGGACCTGGGGGTCTGTTACGAGGCTCAGGTTGGCCTCAGACAGGCTCCAACACTCTGGGCAGGGGTTGCTGAAAGATTGCATGTCGGGTGGGGTCTCTGAGTCTAGGCTGGGAGGAGCTTGTGTGGCCCTCTCCTCGCTGAACCTCCGGAGAAATTCCCGGGTATAATTGGTGAGCAAGGGTACAGGTTCTATCTCATCGGTGAAAGCAAGGATGGTGCCCACTGTGTTGATGCCAGGCAGGCTGGACACAGCTTTGTGTAGGCCCCAGGCTGTGCTGGCCACCCAGACTCCAGTCATGTTCCTCCTGATCACCTGAACACATGGCAGAACACTCAATCTCTCATAGGAACGGGTACGTAAAAAAAACACATTTATAAATAAAACGATGAAATACAGGCTATAGATTTTTCGCTTTAGCTTTGTTTTCCAGGAGACGTTTTCGCTCGACATTCTGACCATTCAAAACCGTACCAACTCAGACACAAACGAAACCTTTCCGCTGACCTCTTTGAAGAAGGCTGCAGTAGACTGGGCGAGGGCGAACACCACCACCACCTTTACTTTGTTGCTTGTGATGTGGTCCAGTATCAGATTGATCTCCGTCCCCGGGGGACTGTAGACAGGAATTAACCCCTCGTATGCCACGCAGATTGCTTTCTCCGTAGCAACGGTGCTGAAGAGCCTCTGGCCCTGGCGTCCGTAATCCTCCCGGCTGCCCACCACGGCCACCCAGTTCCATTTAAACCTCAACAGAAGCTGCACTATGGCCCCTGCCTGCAGCTTGTCGCTGGGCACCGTACGCAGGAACGATGGGTACAGTTGCTTATCGCTTAGTCTGTCACTGGTGGCTCGGTAACTGACCTGAGGACAAGGAAAAGTACAACCCATGTAACCTAGAATTATGAATATATATCCAAAATGTGGAGGGTACCAATAGGTTAGGAGAATACGAAATGCATTCCCCCTCATTATTAAGACAAACCCAACGTTTGTGTGAAACGGAAGTTTTCCAATGAGCAACCTCACCTGTGGCATGAGGAAGAATCCAAGCAGCTTCCCGGTAATGGAGGCCATGTCGGAGGTGCTGGGCCCGATCACGGCCACAACTCTGGTCTCATAGTCTATATAGTTGCATCTGACGGCCAGCTTCCTGCTGGAGCCCTCGGTGAGGAACAGCAGCGTGGGCTTGACGGTCACGTCAGACTGCTTGCAGGTGTCATAGATCTCGTAGCCCAGCTTGATGCCTGGCAGTAGGTCTAATTTAGCGTTGATCTCGTTCACGGTGTACTTCATCACCAGGGCCAGGCCCAGCCCTTGCTCGTTGATTCTGCCAGAACGGACACGCATGGGGGAAAGAGGGGCGGGGTGACCACAGAGAGGAAACACTGGAATAGCTTGTTAAAATGGGGATCCTGTGTGACTTAAAGGGCTGATGTGTTTGTGATGGATTAACAACCTGGTGGATATTTCCCCCTGATTCCCTATACATGTGAATAACGTGAGACACTTTGAATAAAAGTGTCACCCCTGACCCTAACAACAGAGACCTGAAATGATGTGTGAACAAACATGGTCATGTGTGACCAAATATAAACAACCAGTGAAAAGTGCTAATGAGCATTGGGCCTCTTCCCGTGGCCGTCCTCACCTGCCACACTCGATGGCGTCGGGCTCTTCTCTCAGGCTCAGGTTGCTGGTGAGTTGGTTGATAGGAAACAAACCCCCCAGCATGATGTCTCCCGTCTCTTTGAACAGGTTAGTGGAGATGTTCTGGAACCAGGCGGGCTGACTCTCTGTCCAGCCTGGACCACTCAGCCAGCACAGGACCAGCAGCAGCCCCAGTACAGCAGCCATGGCTCTCTGAGAAGAGGGGAACACAACGGGATGAATGCCCTAGCAGGCGAGCTGTTGGTGGGATGAGAACACCAAAAATGTCCTGGCTCCAGGTTTGTGTCATAAACACGAATGGCACTGTAGAAAGATACATGGGTGACATAAACACCTCCTTAGTAGTGGTACTGTATGCGATGCAACAGAAGAAATACTAGGATTGTTTCCTGAGGGGAATATGATGAGCATGTTATGATGGCAGAGGAACGCTCAGCCTGGTGTGTAAAAACCTCAGCACAGACTCACCTGGAGAGGATGTTTTGTTGACGCTGGTTGAGAGACGAAGAGAAGCTCTATGTCCGTGTCGTCCTTGTCTCCTGTGCCTCCTGTGTCTCCTGTGTGGGTCTCCTGGCCAGGTGAAGGAGGTCGGTCTTCTGTGTCACGCCAGGTGTGCTGACAGCATGGCTGATGAGACCTGCATTCAAATTGTGTGGCGATTATGGAGATGTTGGGAAGCTAGATGCCAGCCATCAGGTCTCCTCATCTCTCTGCCTCTCTCTACTCACTCTTAGTGGCTCCCCCAGATATATTTCTCTGAAATCTCTAGGAATGGTGGCTTCGGTCCTTATCGGCTCATGCTCTGGTGACTCATTTCAGATTGTGTGCAAATTAAGAATTCAGGTTTTTTTATTGGACGACTGAATTCTGAACAGACTTCAGTGGTAGGTTTAGACTGTATGTGTTAAATGACAGGACTTCCTGAATATTTTCCTGACATTTGCTTGTGGTGTCGAGGCTTCAATGCAGTTAATGTTCAAAGGCAAATGGGTGTATCATCCTGTGGTCTCATCTGAGCAGGTCGGATGTCACAGTACACCTTTGGAGTTGCGTCTGTGTGTATGTGACGAGGTGCTGTGGTCATCTCATTGTGTCATCTACAGGGAAATTCAGTGCACTGTGGCCATTGTGTGCGTTCCCAGACCCACCTAATTGTGTCTTTTAGTCACGTTGTCTTTGTTGGTACGGTAACGAAGCATAAACAATGTGTTCTGTGAAATAAAGTTATAGAAAGGGGAAATGTTGCACTGCGTAGCACCAGTGCAATATGCCTTTATAAACAGTGTGAGTAGTTGATGTGTAGTGCTGTAACAGGATATTTGGTAGACATGTTATGTTTTTGTTTGATTGTTTTGCATTCAGGTTCTTGGTACTTGATTGTTCACAGGGTTTGCGTGCATTTTTGCATGTTATTCTTTTTCTCAATTTACATCTCAACCGAATGTTGGATTTCCTCCCAGTGTTTTTGCATGAAACAACAAATACTCCTTAAAGTGTTGCTCTTTTTTATTATAAAAACACAACCCTGTAAATTGTGTAATTAGAGATGCACTTTCATTTAACTTGTAGTTGCTGAATGTAGTGGGCCTTCTTGCATGTCCATGTACACTCTGTTCATTGGAGGTTAACAGGTTCACTCTGATGAGTCATTGACGGAAGTGCAGTCATGTCCCTGGGGCAGATATCTTCAGGTGATCTTCGATCTATCGCTAGGAGAATCTTGACGTAAGCACACAAAGATACATACCAAGACTGGTGGTAAACCAAGCTATTTCCCTTTTGTGTCTTATCACTACCACACAAGCAATTCTTTTTTTCTTTATTTTATATTTTCTGCAGGACCCAGGATGGTCAATACATTTAAATGTTAGGTCGCATAGCAGTTAACAAGTTGTTAAAATATTCAGAATTGCTCCCCCTGTGCTCGTGTACACAGTGTGTTGCACCGAGATGTTTTACCAGAGTTCTAACCAAACAATCATATTGTTTGTGAATTGTAATGTGTGTGAGTATGTGTTTTTTTTTGTTAACTTTTCATTCAAATGGATGTTATTCCAGTGCTTTCAATACAGTTCCAGACAATCCTACAAAGTCATAAACACACACACCTTTCTGAACAGGCGCAATCACTAGGTGGCAGGTGTGAGCCAAAAACACATTCAAACTCTTCAGCAAAGATTCTGCAGGGGAACTGCCTCCCCACTACCTCATCTGTGTGTACACTGTCTGTGCTGCCAAAACCAGATGTAGAATATTTGTGTACAGTGTCTGTGATGCCAAAACCAGATGTAGAATATTTGTGTACAGTGTCTGTGCTGCCAACACCAGATGTAGAGTATCTGTGCGTACAGTGTCTGTGCTGCCAAAACCAGATGTAGAGTATTTGTGTACAGTGTCTGTGCTGCCAACACCAGATGTAGAGTATCTGTGTGTACAGTGTCTGTGCTGCCAAAACCAGATGTAGAATATCTGTGTACAGTGTCTGTGCTGCCAACACCAGATGTAGAGTATCTGTGTGTACAGTGTCTGTGCTGCCAACACCAGATGTAGAGTATCTGTGCGTACAGTGTCTGTGCTGCCAAAACCAGATGTAGAGTATTTGTGTACAGTGTCTGTGCTGCCAAAACCAGATGTAGAGTATCTGTGTGTACAGTGTCTGTGCTGCCAAAACCAGATGTAGAATATCTGTGTACAGTGTCTGTGCTGCCAACACCAGATGTAGAGTATCTGTGTGTACAGTGTCTCTGCTGCCAACACCAGATGTAGAGTATCTGTGTGTACAGTGTCTGTGCTGCCAACACCAGATGTAGAGTATCTGTGTACAGTGTCTGTGCTGCCAAAACCAGATGTAGAATATCTGTGTACAGTGTCTGTGCTGCCAAAACCAGATGTAGAATATCTGTGTACAGTGTCTGTGCTGCCAAAACCAGATGTAGAGTATCTGTGTGTATAGTGTCTGTGCTGCCAACACCAGATGTAGAGTATCTGTGTGTACAGTGTCTGTGCTGCCAACACCAGATGTAGAGTATCTGTGTGTACAGTGTCTGTGCTGCCAAAACCAGATGTAGAGTATCTGTGTACAGTGTCTGTGCTGCCAAAACCAGATGTAGAATATCTGTGTACAGTGTCTGTGCTGCCAAAACCAGATGTAGAATATTTGTGTGCAGTGTCTGTGCTGCCAAAACCAGATGTAGAATATCTGTGTACAGTGTCTGTGCTGCCAAAACCAGATGTAGAGTATCTGTCCTGTGAGAGGTTGGAGGCCTGCTGAGAGAGATGCCTGGGGTCAGGGAGAGTCCAGTTTGCTGTTCCCTAGATAGCAGAGGAGGTTTTCAGTCAGGGACACAGTGTAGCTGTGGGTTATTATTCAGCTGATAAGAGAGTGAGTGTACCTGCCCACTCAGAACAAACATTTGTTGACCCGGCATGTCACAGACATCCCAGATGTCACTGATGGCCTGAATCTGAACAAACATGCTGACATTTGTCCCTCGGGTCCAGTTGCCTTACATTTCTCCAAGTTAACGTTTTTACCTGCAGGGCCTCTTTTGTTACCCAAACAAACACACTTTTTACACATATATATTCATTGCACATCATTTTATGCTTGCATGCAATCCTCACTTTATTACAAATCTAATAAAGCTATTTTTGTGTAATTATGGTGTCATAATGTTGTCTGTAGTGAATTATAGCAGTGCACTAAACAAGTTATGTTCCTCTCCCCATACACTGGCCTGCTGGTGTGTCAGTAGCAGTGTTGACATAGCTGGTAAACAGCCCTCCTGGCACTGGTGCCATTTCCTTCTGGTCATAAAGGGTACAGTAGGATACAGCCTGTACTGTCCCTCCTCTGACTGAGAGGAAGAGAGGGAGAGCAGGAGGGAGGGAGGGAGGGAGGGAGGGAGGGAGGGAGGGAGGGAGGGAGGGAGAACTAAAATCACAGCCCTCTCTCTTTCAGCAGCCCACTCTCACCCATTCCCTCCATCCATCCCCAGTCCCCTCCTCCCCTCCTGTCCTCCCCATCTCACCCCCCTCCCCTGGCCACAGAACGGCCGGATCAGGCCCTCTCTAATCTGCTTCATTGGCCAGAGGAACACTGGTCTCGTTGTTGACATGTTGGCCTCCTACCCCACAGGGCCTGACAAATGATTAACCAGCCTCTCTGTGCTGCAGCGCCCAGGGCATCCTGGACAGTCAGCCCAGCCCGGGGCTCTGCCTGCAGGCCAGCTGGGAGGGAACACTGAGCCCTGCTGCTGGAGGCAGGAGCTCAGGCCATCTGTCATGATCAGCTCCATGGCCTGACTGTGTTCTGACTGGAAGGAAGCAGTGTGGGAACCAACCAGGGGCCCTGCTGTGCCAAAGCGAGGGTGAGGGGGCTGGTCAGGGAGGTAGAACAGGCCAGGCCTACCCAGCTGTGGTGTAGTGAGACGAGGTTATCAGCTGCTTTGAGCGTTAACCCGCAATGTGCATGCTGGGGAGGTGCTTCATCTAGTCTCTAAGGGTTAAACTAACGATTCATCCCCCCTTGCTGCCTCCCTTCAGTGGATCAACCTGTTCTTCTGGCCTTGTGTGTGTGTGTGTTTGTGTGCGCGCGCGTGTATGTGTGTGTGTGTGTCTGCACGCTTGTGCACGTGTGCACACGTGTGTATTTGAGCCTTTTATTTACCTACCACACTGTGTAGTACATGGCATGGATTTTTGTTCCACACACAATTCACACACTGTAGGCAACCGATACCTTTAATGTGTCTTAGTCCCTTTGTTTGCATCAGACACACAGAAAGAGATGGTTGTTGTTTGAAGATCTCGTGTCAGCGCACAGCTTTTCAAGCTCTGTACTCATTAGGTAAAACTAAAGACCCAGATTCGTAGAATCCACCGTTTTTTTCCTTCTTCAAATTCTCAGAATGTATTGTGAATGGCAATGAGGGTTCAAGGACTGGAACAAATGATGTTGACTGTTCAGAGTGAGTAACCTGCAATCGAGGGAGAAGACGACGGGGGCTGCCTCTGCAGGTTGTGCAGTGGAGGTTGACCAGGATACTGGCCCCTTCCGGCGTTGCCCGGGTCAAGGAGCTGGTGGGAGAATGCAGCGTGGCAAGGCAGAACAGCCCTGGGAGGTACCGGGGACTGGGTAAGAACAGGTAAGTGCTCTGATGTTGAGGGAAGTGTTGGAGAGTGACTGAGAGAGAAGGATAGAGAGAGAGAGAGAGAGAGAGAGAGAAGAGAGAGAGAGAGAGAGAGAGTCGAGAGAGAGAGAGCGAGAGAGAGAGAGAGTGCGAGATCGAGAGCTCGATCTCTCGAGCTCGACTCTATCGAGCTCTCTCTCGCGATCTCGCTCTCTCGAGCGCTGTCATGCTCTCGAGCTAGCGATGTAGGCAAACTGAGAGGTGGGGGATGTGTGTGTTAGTGAGTGGGTGGACAGAGGATATATGGCAATGATTGACTTACCTGTGCCTCAGGCTTTGTCGATGTAGTTTGTTTGGAGGAAATAGGCTATGAAATGTGTTTGTTATACCATTGTGTCTTATCTTTCATGATGTTTCAGCTTCCATGCACCCCAACCTGCATGTGTGTGTGTTTCATGCGGGTGATTGTATGTGTATGTGTGTAAATATGGTTATTTGTGTGTGGGTGTAATTGTTTGTGTATGTGTGTGCGTGTATGTGTGGGTATGTGCATGTGGGTGTGAGTGCTTGTGTAGTAGTGTGTGAGTGGGTGTGTGCGCGTGTGTGTAAGTGCGTATACCTGTGTTTGTGTGTGGGTGTGTGCGCGTGCGTTTAAGTGCGTATACCTGTGTTTGTGTGTTGGTGTGCGTGTACGTGTGTCATGCCCCACAGCTACATCATTAAAAAGTTCACAGCTCTCATCTGTCACTCTGGTCAGTGACTCAACAGAGGAGTTTATCTGTGGTCTGTGCATGAGGCCTGTGATTTCCCATTGTGGCTGGAACCTGCTTAAACTGGTCAGCTGTAGCCTACTGACTCACATTTGCCATGTATACCCAAAAGCAATTATATCTCAAGGTAATACAGTTCAGAGTTCAGAGAGTTCAGAGAGTCAAAGCTTGTCAGATGATGTTAGCATCAGTAGTACCCCCCATCCACTGGAGACAGGTCTGGGCACAAGCACAGCCAAGCCTGTCCACACAAGCATACAGTCTCCGACCATGTTTTTACAATGATAATGTTATTATAATGTATATTGTCATTCCTTTGATTTAGAAAGACGCTTTTGTCCAAAACAACGTACAGAGGTGGGATCTGAACCTTTGACCTCTGAATGCTTTATGACTGAACCAAACCCATCCATGACGCTGCATGGAGTTGGGATGGCATTTTGGGCAACAGTGGGCAGGGCTTATGCTACCTGGGAGCCAGGTCTACTCAGCCCTGTCTTCAGCTGAGGTAGCCCTGTCTTCAGCTGAGGTAGCCCTGTCTTCAGCTGAGGTAGCCCTGTCTTCAGCTGAGGTAGCCCTGTCTTCAGCTGAGGTAGCCCTGTCTTCAGCTGAGGTAGCCCTGTCTTCAGCTGAGGTAGCCCTGTCAGTGAGACACCCTTGTGAGTGGGCGGCTACTTCTGAACTCTGACAAGTGGTTGTCGCCACAGGCCCAGACCCAGTGAAGGAACGGGGAACAGGCGCTGGAAATGTACCAGGTCAGACTTATGTAAGAGGCAAGAGTCACCATGTTGCATCGGCAGGGTGACAACATCTGACAAACAAGTGGTAGGGAGGATGAGACAGACACAAACGAAGCGAAAGAGAGAGAGCAAATTATAGGGGGGGAGAAAGGGGTTGAATGAAGGGAAGATTAAATCACGAGTTGAATATACAGCAGACATGCAATGTTGTAAAATACTGTTGGAACTGTGCACTTTTGTTCCTTGCTGCCCTAGCTACATGCACTGTTTGTACGTTGTTTCGGATAAAAGCGTAAGCCAAACAAATGTGTACACAAATAGAAATAATGAGGAAGCCACTGACAGGAGAGGGGTTAAGGCAGGAGTACCCCTGGGTTAAGGCATACACACTCTGTATGATGCCACGAACACTGGCAGCCGCAGTAATCCTGGCACCCGCTCGAACTCTCCCCCTCTCTGTCGACCACTTCCTCGTCCTCGCATGAGTCAGCGGAGCGGAGTCTGTCACTCAGCGGATGATTTGGTGGAGTGCGGAGCCTCCCTCCGCTCTGACTCAAGTAATTACCTTCCTCCGAGGACAGACAGGTCTCAGCATCTGCTCAGGAGTGGGATGGAGGGGGGAGGGGAGTTCTGTCTGTTTTTAGAAACAGCCCAGCTGACACGTTCTAGAACACCCAGGGGCCTGTGTGCAAGCTGGGATCTGCCCGGTGTTGTGAACGGGGAGCCAGCCTTCTCACCCGGCATCAGGTTCATTCTCAGGTGACTGATCGTTACCAGGTGAGCGCTTATAGAGCACGGGCGCTCTTATAGAGCACGGGCTCCCCCCCACCCCCCTCACTCCCTCACTCCTGTCCACCTCTAGCGTTGAGTCCTTCATAGGACAGCCAATCACTACCATTCAGTGCACCTCTGTAATTACGTCTATGACTCTGTCATTATCTGGTACCATGGTCGGTTATATCCAGCACTTCTCCAGACACCACTTCATACTTTTTCCTGTTGTGTCCGTGGAGACGGGCCCGGTTCAGTACACAAAGTAAGTAAGTAAGTAAGTAAAATTTATTTATAAAAGCACATTTATAACAGTTTTCACTGACCAAAGTGCTGTACATAGTGCATTCGGTATGCCAACATGAAGGTAAAATAACAACAATAGAAAAAATAAAGATAAAAATACAAAGTACATATAACCCGGACTTCCACACACAAACATATACAGTAGTGTAGAAGTCAGATAGCTAATGGGGAGGGAAAGCCAGGGTGTACAGATGGGTTTTGAGCCTTGATTTGAAGGCAGCAATGGAGGGGGCATCTCGTATGTCAGGTGGCTGTTGGTTCCACGAGCGTGGGGCAGCTACTGCGAAGGCCCAACAAAGGCTCACAAACTCTGGGTGCTGATAAACCAAGGCCTTTTCCCCTTTGTCTCTCTCAGAACTGACCAGGAATGACTCGTAAATAATGTTGAAGCTTCCTTCTCTGTGTCCAGACTGAGACAAGGCAAGGTTTCCTGTGGCCCTGGCCTCTCATTAACACCACTTCAGAGTCTGTCACTATTTCAATTATTTTTAGTGGCGTCGGCTTTGAGGGTTAAGATACAGCAGCATGGGGGTGAGAGAGAGAGAGAGAGAGAGAGAGAGAGAGAGAGAGAGAGATAGAGAGAGAGAGAGAGAGAGAGAGAGAGAGAGGGATGAAAGAAACATGAAGGAAACCCCAAACCAGGAT
Organism: Mallotus villosus; assembly: GCA_903064625.1. Classification (NCBI taxonomy): domain Eukaryota; kingdom Metazoa; phylum Chordata; class Actinopteri; order Osmeriformes; family Salangidae; genus Mallotus; species Mallotus villosus. Next base: position 150,372 of record CAEFZP010004717.1, on the reverse strand, counting down.
GTGATGAGACAGAACAGGAAGAGAGCGAAAGATAAGATGGTGAGAGGTACGGGAAAAGATCTGTTCTTTCCATTGGAAACAAAGTAACCAAACCCAGAGGTTTAAAAACATTAGGTGAAGATTGAATGTACATGGAGGGGGAGTGGGGGCATACGGTGATGTTTGTGTAGAAATATACTCCGAAGATTTATAGTTTTTACAGATTCATAATTATTTTCATTTTGCAACAACCAGGAAGCCTATCTCCATGTAACAAGAGGGAGGAAAAAAGATATACTTTTTGAGGTGTATTTTCATATCTGCATGTTCTGTAATAACAGATTATGTAACCCCCCGCTGTAACAGCCCACTGGACGTGCAAGTTGCAGTTTATAAAATGGTATGGTGTAGCCCTGACGCTAAACCATGGTATTAGCTTTCGTAACAACTCCTTTTACTGTAGATGTATTTTGCACTTGCTCACGTCTGTCTCTCTCTCTCTCTCTCTCTCTCTGTCTCTCTCTCTCTCTCTCTCTCTCTCCTCTCTCTCTCTCTCTCTCTCCTCTCTCCCTCCCTCTCCCTCTCTCCTCTCTCTCTCGTCTGCTCTCTCTCTCTCCCTCTGTCTTTGCCTGCCTGGGTTACAAAAAAAGATGACTCAGTAGGCCTCTTCAGACACAGAGCCTTTGCGCCACCATGGCGATCGTACAGGAAAATCCACATTGCTGTCCTTCCCAGTGGTGACAATAGCACTCGTAACCATCGTCATTTTGAAGAATTTGTCATCCATATTCTTTCAAGTGCCATGTAGTGTTCAAGTTAATGTAGCTAAACTTGTATTGTCTGAAATATGGTTCCTGCTGTGGTTGAACAGGTCTCTCTTGAAAAAAGGGATGTATCTAAATGAGATCAACCGGTATGAAAAAAACAAGAATAAAACATCTGGTACCCTGTTTCCCCAATGTGATGAGTGTCTCTCCCTGTTTCCCCAATGTGATGAGTGTCTCTCCCTGTTTCCCCAATGTGATGAGTGTCTCTCCCTGTTTCCCCAATGTGATGAGTGTCATTCTCTTCCTGTGTGAAGTGTGTGTTGTTGTGGCCAGGCCCAGAGGGAACTGGTGGCGTGTGAGGAGGAGCGGGCCCTGCAGCATGTCTGCGTCCTGGTGAACACTTCCTGTGTGCAGCCTGAGACTCCGCCCCTCTGACACCCTTGCGTGTGAGAAGGCCTGGCTGTTTGTGACTATAATAAATGAAGAAAAAAGGCGTACGGTGTTCTGGGCTGTCTCCAGCTTGCAAAACACCTGTATCTGACTCAGCCAGCGCTAATCACACCTATCCACAGCACGGCAGACAGCTTCCCGCCCTGCAGGGGGAGGGGGAGGGTGTGAGGGGGGAGGGAGGGAGGCGGAGGGAGCAGGGGGGGGGAGCAGGGGGGGGTAGTGTGGAGGGAGGCAGATGTACAAAGGAACTTGAAAAGACAAATGAATATGGAGATTGAGGTAGGTCATGTAAGGTGACAATTTTTTTTAACATTTAAATAATAAAATACTATTAATCAAGAATTCTTAGAAAGTAAACATCTACAGTTCGAACACACACACTGTGGTGTATTGAAACATTGAACTCCTTGACCTGTAGGTGGTGTGGGAGTGGGGCTGATGTGGAGACTGAGAGGACCAGCAGTGAGGTCAGAATGTACCTAATCGGGGGGTGGGGTGTGAAGGGGGCCACCCAGCATCCTTGCGTTGTCAGCTGGCTGGGATAAACTGTACAGAATGTTGGGTCCAGGGGAGCAGTACTTTACATTACTGAGGCCCAATCCATGACAGTAAACTAGGAGCCAAATATGCTGAACCTAATCTGCCTGCCCGCCCCGCCCGCCTGCCTGCCCGTCTGCCTGTCCGCCTGTCCGCCTGTCCGCCTGTCCGCCTGTCCGCCTGTCCGCCTGTCTGCCTGTCTGCCTGTCTGCCTGTCTGCCTGTCCGCCTGTCCGCCTGTCCGCCTGTCCGCCTGTCCGCCTGTCCGCCTGTCCGCCTGTCTGCCTGTCCGCCTGTCCGCCTGTCCGCCTGTCTGCCTGTCTGCCTGTCCGCCTGTCCGCCTGTCTGCCTGTCCGCCTGTCTGCCTGTCTGCCTGTCTGCCTGTCTGCCTGTCCGCCTGTCTGCCTATCTGTTTGCGTGTCTGTTTCTGTTTCTATTTCTTTACCTGCCTTCCTGCCTTCCTGCCTTCCTGCCTTCCTGCCTTCCTGCCTTCCTGCCTTCCTGCCTTCCTGCCTTCCTGCCTTCCTGCCTTCCTGCCTTCCTGCCTTCCTGCCTTCCTGCCTTCCTGCCTTCCTGCCTTCCTGCCTTCCTGCCTTCCTGCCTTCCTGCCTTCCTGCCTTCCTGCCTTCCTGCCTTCCAGCCTGCCTGTGTTGTTCCTATCTGTCTATGCCCAGTCGCTAGACACATGAGTTCCAGAGCATTGCTTAAGCTCAGCTTTTGTCACACATATCATCATTGCACTCCTCATTGGCTCCTGGCTCTGTCAGTGGGTGTGCTTTTCTCCCAGTAGTTCCAATAAGATGGAGCTCCTCTCGAGAATTCCAACTCAGTGGCCATGGAAATGTGTGCAGGGGCGGAACCAGAGGGGACATGCTGTGCTAAGGGAAGATGTGAGGCTGGGTGTAATTGTCTGTGTTTGAGGCACACATGTACAGTAGATGTAGTAGATCACTATGTATGTGAACATAAGGGAGTGACGTGTGTGTGTGGTAAGGGGTAAAGTGGACTGTTGACTCCAGAGGAATGCATCGCTGACTCAGTTTGTCTGTCAGCCGTGGCCTTGCTCACTCTGTGGACTCATTCACATTCTGCAGCCCCTCTAGGGAGGCGAGGGTGAGGGGGGGGCGGGGGGTGTTGCGTGTTGCCTCATGTCGGATTTCCGGCCAATCTCCTGGAATTTGCGGCAACAGATCTCCAGGAAGCTCTGGATGACTGCCTTGTTTAGGCTCCGCACTCCATTTTTAGGCAGCAGCCCACTGCACTATGAGCCATACATATTTCTGTCCAGTCGTGGGCGCAATAACAGTCTAGTCCCTCACCTCCTACTGTCTAAACTGTGGTTATACTTTACCACTGAACTGCAGTAGAGGTTGGAGAACTGGAGAACAGAAGAGCTGTTAGGACTCTCGTGTGTGTGTGTGTGTGTGGGGTGGGGGGGGGAGGGGTGGAGGAGGCGTAGTACTGTGATGTAACAGCTTTGTTCCAGTGGAGAGAGAGAAGCTCTGTCTTCAGTGGATCCCACACCTCTCCTCCCACCCAGGACAGGCAGACAAACAGACCTGCTGTGTGCTTCTCCTTCTATGAGCTCTCTGAGCATCTCAGATGCTGCCCCAGAGCTGTGTGTGTCTCTGTGTGTGTGTGTGAACCTGTGTGTGTGTGTGTGTGTGTGTGTGTGTGTGTGTGAAGTGTGTGTGTGTGTGAGCCTGTGTGTGTGTGTTTGTGGCTGTGGCTGCCCATGGCTGTGTGTGTGTGTGTGTATTTTTCAGCCCAGGATTGCGTGGGCCTCCTCTCTCTCATTCGGCTGTCACAACAAACATCCGAGTTCTGAGGAGAGACTGACCTCTAATGCACTCACAGCAGCTTCTCACTTCCTCTGCCCCACCCCCCCATCCCACCCCCCTCCCACCCCCCTCCCACCCCCCTCCCACCCCCCTCCCACCCCCTCACCACACCTCACTAATGCTCTATTCAGCCCAGATGTTCAGCAGACATGGACTCACTGCACTGTTTGATGTCGTGTTTAATGGGGTGCTGCGGGGTGAAGGTGACAAACGTTCCCAAAAATATAATACAACATTACAATTAAGTGGAATCTAAATATTTTAGTCATCACTTGGTCATCATTTGTAGGAAATAGCACATTTCTCATGAATTGCTCACCCGCATAATATGCTAATCAAGCTTTAGACTGACCCCTAAACACAGTAATCTGTCTCAGAAATCAATCCTGTATGATACTTGTCCACCCTCAAGCACATTTCACTTTCTCACAGCACTCCTCTTTCAGCTAGCCTCGACTGTTAAAACATTTCAAAAATATTCCAGTATGCCTTGTGTAGAAACAAGCACATGAATCACAGGACAGTATAATGGGTCTGTTAGGAGCTCTATTTCATGCATAACCTGTGTGCGTATATGGGTGTGTGTGTTTGTGTGTGTTCAGGTGTCTGTCGCTCTGTCTGTCAGCATAGTGGCGCTATCCTCCAGTGTTTCTTTACACCAACAGAATGCAGTGTAAGGCACGTTCCACTTTGACACACACGGTACACCTATACACACACACACACCAAAAACAAGCACACACACACGAACACAGGTACACACATACGCACTAAATGATATCCACACAAACACACAAGCACACATACAAGCACACACAGACACGGGCACACACCAGCACACACACGCACACACACACAGACACGCGCGCACACACACACACACACAGACACGCGCACACACACAGACACGCGCACACACACATAACCCTGGGACAGAATGCCATAGGGTTGGTGGAATGTGACCTGGTGACCTTCGCCTGCAGACTTCCACATGGAGCCCGGACGTTGGGATGGTGTGCTTGGGGAGGGGAGGCCAGAATAGCCCTGGTGTCCGGTAACGGGAGACAGCCTCTGTTTGTAAACCATGGCCAAATGACACACGCAGTCAGATAACACTGTGGCCTACACCGTGAGCGAATGACACGCACGCTCAAGGGCCCTAAGTTTGTACAAACACACGTATGAATATTTATGATGTCCAAGAAAGGGCAAAAGAGAGAGAAAAAAGGGGGGCGGGGGAGAGAGAACATGGAAGGGGGAGGGGTCGACTGGCTTTCAAAGATCAGTGTGTACGTTTTGTCTTGTACAGCACTGGGTGAACCTTGCAGCCACGCATTTTTTTTTGCCTTTCATAAATCCTGACTTTCCAGTTTGACGTTGAAGGTTTTTTTTTCTGTCTGGAAGCGCACGCTTGCTGCAGAGCGAACCATCCAGGCCTGGTTCATTCTACGGTAACGTCCAAACTGTGGAGTCTCCAGAGGTAAATACAACGCACCAATCATGCATGGACACTAATGCACAACGATACTAACAAACAAAGCTGCACACCTCCACACAAGGTCAATGTGAAGCCAATGTGCTCCGGAAAAAAAGTTGGACAGCTACCATGGGGAAGCAGACAGAGAAAAAAAAGAGTGAAGCACTCAACATAACACCCACGATTAACCACATGTTATCTGCATATCTGCCATTGCATCACACCACACTGTAACTATAACGTGCTCCTCATACGTGCAACACATTAGTTTTGGCCTCCGAAGGCGGTTCAGCCCTGTCGTCGATGATGTCAATGCAAATGAGCTTGTTCTACCTCTGATAACAAATCTACTGTATGTTCTTCCCACCTGTCAACGCTGGTCCGTTTTGACAGCTTCGGAGATTCCAGCGATTGGAGACGCTAAACAAACATCGCTCCTGGGGAGGGGGGCTCGAGGGAAATGCAAGGGGGGCAAGGAGGGCGTTCTCTGGCAGTGACGATCATGGGGATTACATGTAAGAAGGTTCTGAGGAACCCAGAGTTCGAGTCTGGACCAAACCTGTAATGTAAATCATTTGTCCTTCCCACAGACAGATGGGGCTGAGGCGAGCCCCACCCCTCTGAGTGTGGAGAAAGGCGACGGACGGATCTGATAGATCTGGTCCAACCAGTCACTGATGGCAAGGCTTCGGAATGGCCTCAAGTGCATCTGACTACAGCGCTAGCCTGCCGCTGTGATAGGACACTAGTGTGGAAACCTGTTGTGTGCTCTCCTTTCAGCGTGTACAAATGTGGATGCGGACGAGAGGATGCGGTGCATCAGATTCTCCGAGCGGGGAGGGGGAGGAGGAGGAGGAGGAGGAGGAGGAGGAGGAGGAGGAGGAGGAAGAGGGTTAGAATGACTCGCTTCCGCTTGGAGTGGCGTATCCTTTTCCTGTGGTAGCCCGCAGGTGTGTTACTCATGAAGCTTCCTGACGCTGTGAGTCAGGAGAGTGGAGAGGTGGTCTCCGCAGAGCTGAGTGTGTGTGTGTGTCATGCTCCAGGTGAATCCACACGGTTGCAGATGGTTCTTGCGGCAGACAGGCTGGTGCCGAGGGAGGTCGTAAAACAATCAGGAAGAAGCAATATATCCGTCCTGCCTATCAAATAGCTAACAGAGCACAGATTGCCCTGGTTGAGCCAGGTCACTGGAGAGGAAACACACACACACTTGTGCCGACATGGACATGGGTGCGCACACACACATGCCCACGCCCACACACACACACACACTTCCCATGTCCCAGTCTCACTTAGTCACTGTCACTTTGGAGATACTGTCTCTCTCGCAGACGAACACACGTTCACACAGTGGTACTGTGCACAGGCCGGGGTTGTGTTACCTCTCCCGATTCGTCGGCTTGACGGCTGAACGTTACGTACCGATCTAATCAGAAAGGTCCTGGAAGACACAGAAGGTGAAACATTTGAGGCCTGAGAGTAAACAGGAGTGAAAGGAAAGCTTGGAGAGCGGCTGCCCCAGGGCAGGATCTGAGGCACTGCAGAGAGGCACAGGGCAGGATCTGAGGCACTGCACAGAGGCACAGGGCAGGATCTGAGGCACTGCACAGAGGCACAGGGCAGGATCTAAGGCACTGCACAGAGGCACAGGGCAGGATCTGAGGCACTGCACAGAGGCACAGGGCAGGATCTGAGGCACTGCACAGAGGCACAGGGCAGGATCTGAGGCACTGCACAGAGGCACAGGGCAGGATCTGAGGCACTGCACAGAGGCACAGGGCAGGATCTGAGGCACTGCACAGAGGCACAGGGCCCCTGCAGCTGACCAACAGTTACACACTCGTTTATTTGATGAGCTATTCCAAACATAGGGAGCCACAGCTCATTCCTTCCCAGACCTTTGTTCAATTGATGAGCTTGTAAAAAATGTTTTGGGGGGAAATATTAATGTCAATACTCAACCCACAGCAGTATGCTTAACTGGACTGCTGTTTGGCCTATAGCTTCTTTTGACAGTTTCAATCAGTGTGGGAAAGAACATGTACTGTAGGCTCGTGGTAAATCTAGGATCTTCCCTCAGTTTAACTATTCAGGTCAGCCACTGACAGAGAGAGAGAGAGACGGATGGCAACATCACTAGGGCAACAAGTGAAACAAACAATGCGTGGGTTTTGAATGTTTGAAACACTAGACCCGCAACCGCCACACGAACATGCAATGAGAACCCAAGCACAATGCACAATGCCAGTTAGCCCTGCAATCCTCCAGACTTAAACCTTAAGGCCCGTCTTCAGAGTTGCGTGGGCTCGGATAATGACCCTGTGGTTGACTAAGGCTTTGTCCATGTTTACTAAACTGACAAGCTCTGTAAACACAGGATACACCACCACCACACGGGCCTGATCAGACATTAGACTCTCAGGATGATCTCATAGACTGGCCAATGACTCAGGAGGTGACCCAAGACAGTAGGAAGTACTGGCCTACTCACATCTCCTCAACAAAATGCATTCCCAGACCTTTTTAGACGTCGTCGTGGTGACGTGTTTTTGCCATCAGGCTTCGATAGTCCATTTCAACATCAGTACGTTTTCGTGAACACGTCATTTAGACTGCGCATCCTACGCCCTGAATATATCTTAGTTCCAATGGGAACATGTTTATTTACGGTATAACACTTGTGTGTGTGTGTGTTTTGTTTGGATGGAACTGGCTACAAGCTACACTCCGTATGTTGCTTCATCAACAGCTCCTATCTCAGTGTCCGGAAGAGGGCAATCATGTCAGATCCTCAGGTATGATTCATGAGCGTGTCCGTGTGTTGGTCGTTATACACACCAGGGACAGGGACTGGGACTGGGACAGGGACAGGGAGAGAGAGAGAGAGAGAGAGAGAGAGAGAGAGAGAGAGAGAGAGAGAGATAGAGAGACGAGAGAGAGAGAGCGACTTATGTAGTGAGGGTCGTTAGGTGAGTCTTCGCTCTTCTATGCTCTGTCTCAGTCTCGATATCTCTCTATCTCGTCTCTTCTCTTTCTCTTTCTCTCTATCTCTCTCTCTCGCTCTCTCTCTCTCTCTCTCTCTCTCTCATCTCTCTCTTCTCTCTCTTTCTCTCTCTCTGTCTGCAGACGCTCGCTCGTATAGACGTACACACCTTATCACAGCTGAGCCACAGGCATAACAGATACAGACCGCTTTGTAGTTACACACACCTATGAAACCGAGGTGGGAATTCAACAGCTCTTGGGACTGACAGCCTGAGGCCATAGCACACAGGAAACAGCAGAATGAGGAGGGTGAGCTACTCAGGAGACCCATTCTCACAGAGACACAAAATGCCTGTAGATCAGATTTTGGGCCAACGCGAATAGCAACGTCCTGGAGAGGTACTATTTGTGTTTGTGTGCGTGTGTTAATATATGCAGAAGGCAGGAAAGATTTGACCAACCAGAGCATGACATTGAGTCACATAGATAGTGTAACGGTGTGTAGCAAGACCTCAATCTGTGCCTTAGTGTTTGGGAGTTGTACATGACTGTGAGAGGTGAGTTGGGTTCTTTAAGTGAATGAGGATATTCCTTTCTCTCAACCAGGAGCACGCCAGATTAGATTACTCAGCAGGGTATGATTTTCTACTGTGTTCCACTGTATTCTACACTGTTCTAGCGTGTTCCACGGTGTCAATATGAGAAAGCAAGGAGGGAGGAGGAACTGAAAAAGCACACTTTGTGCCAGATGCTACTGCCCTGCCAACACCCAGCCTGAACGTCTTAAAGTATACAAAACTCTATACCCACGCAACTGCATACGTGCACAGACACACACACACACACACACACACACACGCACTTATGCACACACACGTATGCATTCACATGCACTCTTGCACATGAATACAGGCACATGCTGTATGTGCACACACACACACACACGCTAATGAATCCTGGCACATATCCATCTAAGCAGCATTTACTGAAAGAGTGACATCTGCGTTGACCTCCATGACTAGAATCTGATGCGTTTTCTTCTCCACTGGCGACTTGAAGAACGGTCTGTCCTCCCCACTCACCCCAGGGTGACACGTGGCAGGATCCACAACCAGGGCTCGTGCTGCCTGTTCTGTGTGGTCCAAACTGGAATGGTAACATGTGGAAAAACACCAGTTGCGTGTTCAAGACTTGAATGAGGTGGCAGCGGTGTCCTCTCCAGCTCTGTAGAGCCTGTGTAGGAGGAGGCTTTGGATGGGAGTGTCCTCAGAGTGGTGTGTTGCTCTGCAGTGTGACAGAGCATGACAGGTCCCTGAGGGGAACTCCAGCCAGGGCTCCTGTCCTGCTCTGGTGTTCAGTGGATGACTCAAGCCTCTCTAAGGTCAAGGTGGGAGCCCTTGCTTCATCTCACTGACTGGCCTCAGTCATTCTCTATGTCTCTCTCTCCTCTCTCTCTCTCTCTCTCCCGCTCTGTCTGTGTTTTCTCTTTCTGTTCTCTCTCTCTTTTCTTTCACCTCCTCTATCTCCTCTTCACCCCTTTCTCTCTCTCCCCTCCGTTCTCTCCACCCCTCCCCCTTCTATCTCTCTTGTTCCCCATCGCCTCTCCACTCCCGTCTTTCTCTGTCTCTGTCTCTGTTTCTCTTTCTGTGTTTATCCATCTGGTGAGCCAGGGCAGGTGTCTGTCTGCTTACTTTCCAGTGTGGGCATGCTTTGATTAATGTGTAAATATTAACAATACTACACCTCTGGTTGGACAAAGGTGACACAGCACTGTTTGCCTACCTCTGTCTTGTGAGGAATCGTAACCATGACGTCACAGGTTCACATGTTTCAGCACACACAGTTTGGCAGACAGCAGGGAGTGGTGTGCGTGTGTGTGTGTGGTGTGTGTGTGTGTGTGTGTGTGGGTGTGGTGTGTGGAGAGGGTGAGAGGAGGAGAGGAGGAGAGAGGAGAGAGAGAGAGAGAGAGAGAGAGGGAACATAGAAGTAGATGTGTTTTTCTGTGTTTTTCTGTTTGTGAGATAGAGAGAGAAAGTGTGTGTGAGAGAGAAAGAGAGAGAGAGAGTGTACGTGTCTGTGTGCATGTAAGAGAGAGAGCGTGTGTGTGTGTTTGTGTGTGTGTCTGTGTGAGAGAAAGAGAGAGAGAGTGTACGTGTCTGTGTGCACGTGTGAGAGAGAGAGAGAGCGCGTGTGTGTGTTTGTGTGTGTATGTTTGTCTATGTCTGTCAGCTTTGTTGCAGCACTGTAGAAGGTGTGTATGATACAGGTCAGCAGGTCTGAGCAGTAGGCCTCAGCTCCATCTGGGTGTTTCCATCCAGTCATCTCCTGGGCAAACACAGGGCCCGTCTGCTGCCGCCACAGTCTCTGGGACAAACAGACGGTGTCTACAGCTGTCTCCGTCAAGTCTGCCTCTCCTAACTTAAAACACCTACAGCATGTTGCCATGACTTCCACTCAGTGTCGTGGCGGTCAGCGCTGCCTGTGCTGGCGTCACACGAGCTCACAAGCACTCTTATCCTGGGTCTATTTCCCATCAGGGGAGGAGGGGGGAGGTGTTACCGGAGGGGGGGTTGGAGGTTTGAGGAGGGGTTGTTGTTGGGGTAGAGAGGGGGTAGAGGTGGGGAGGTGTTACTGAGCTTGGAGGGGTTGTGGGGGTGGAAGGGAGGTGTGGGTAGGGTTGGGGGGGAGGGGGGGATGGGGGTGGCAGTAGTATTTGAGGTTGACGTGGGAGTGAAAGAGCCTGGAGGGGGTGGGGGTTGGGGCTGGTGGGGTGAGCTTGTAGAGTTAGGGGTGGGGGGGTGGCAGATGAAGGGGAGGCAGAAGGGCGGGAGGGTGGGGGAGTGGAAGTGGAGTTGTTGTCCTATCTCCGGGCTGGGTGCTTCCTCCGCTGATAGAGGGACAGGACCTGATAGCCCTGAAAGGAGCTGTTGGAACAGGGAGAGGAAAGGCTCGCTGGCCCTGGACCGCTTTCAATGACTTCCAATCTTATCAGGCCTGAAGGCTGGTATGCACTCTCTAGTACACCGGTCCTGGGAGAGGGGAGAGGTGTCCCCTTGGCTTCCCCACTCATCTCTGGTATACTCCCAGCAGAGGCTATGTAGAACACTGGAAACATGGGCCTTCAGATCAACAAATATGACATCTTCAGCCTTAAGTTGGTGAGTCTGTGCTTTTCAGTCATCTTTACAGGTGAATTCTGTAAAGGTGATGATTAGTTATGAGTCCTGCATCTTCATCTGGAGGGGGAGCAGCAGGGACTGTTTGAGCCTCCAGGATTTGAGTTGCGACGAGTCCTGGGTGACACGCTGGCTTCAAAAGGATTCACATTTGTTGAGTGAAAAGCTCAAAGTACACAGCAAACTATGTACGCCAGAGTATTAAAGGCCTCTTTTTTTACCATCCAAACATCTCAAGTTCAAGTCTTTTATTGTCAGATGCACAGACCAACACAGGGTCAGACTGGGCACTGAAATTCTTAGGACAAGACAACGCAAAGCAACCTGGCATTTTTTTTTCAAGTTCAATTATTTTATTGTCAGATGCACAGACCATCTTGTTTTTACTGCCCGTAATTGTATGTCATTAAAGTCTATCTATTGACTAGCTATCGTCGAGCTAGAGCGATCTAGCGAGAGAGAGCGATCTCTAGCTAGCGATCGCTACTAGCTATCATCTCTCGATCGCTACTCTCTCTCCCATCTCTCGCTCTCTCTCTCTCTCTCTCATCTCTCTCTCTCTCTCTCTCTCTCTCTCTCTCTCTCTCTCTCTCACACACACCGTTTTTACCTCTCTGCCACGGTTGGTAATTCATTTGCTCAGTCATGCATTCCACAATATTTTTGTAAGTGGCCATTCAGTTCTGCTTATTTGACCGCTGAGCATTCAGTCAGAGAAAGCAATATATGTCATCACGCTCTCTGTTCTCTATTGTAACCCTCTCACGCTTCCTCTCCCTCCTTTCCTCCCTCTTCCTCTATCTCTATCTCTGCACCCCCCATTTCCCTTTCTCTGTCGTTCACTCGGTTTCTCTCCCTTGCTCTCCCTCTCTCTCCCTCTCTCCCTCTGCCTCACTCTCCCTGACCCTCTCTCCTCGTCTCGTTCTCTCATAGCCTTAGCGTGTTAGTCACAGTGGGGGTGTCTGTGGGAACAGGCAGCTGTATCTCTGTGATGGGGCTGAAGGTAAACAGTGACCTCCTCTTCCCCGGCTCCCAGGCCTGCTGTTGTCTGGTGACCTCAGTAACAGATGAGCCTATCTGGATCCAGACGATCCAGACGTGCTATACTAAGCGTCTCTGGGGAGGTGTCTCTGCTCTGTCATTGGTCAGGAAGTCAGTCATGCGGCTTATCCCGTGTTATTGGAAACAAAGTCGGTGAAATGATGTTTGGCTGACCGGTCTCCACGGGAGAACGCGGGAACGTTCTTGTCTGTAACACAAACACACTCTCTTTCAGATGCTTAGAAACGCAGGCAGGCGCGTGAACACGTACACAGACACACACACACACACAGGAAGGGGAGTCACCTTCTTAGGCCACACACTGGACCAAGGTCTCTGGTGCCTCAAGGTGTGGACCTGTGGGAGGTGGACAGGTATCCAGCACTGCAAATTCACCTTGATCTAAACAACAGATGTCACACACACACACACCACAGTCATCAAAGACTTCATAGGGAACAGGCTTTTGAAACAGTTTAACTGGTTTTGCATCGGTCTTGTTTATCTACATGCAGAGCATGTGCTTTTTATTCCGCAGCGACAAGGCAGAACAGTTTTTTAATTAAAAGGGAGAAATAATTAGCATGTGGTTGTCGTCAGGGAGCGGATATCTCAAACAGGGCAAGGGGCTGCAGGGACTTTTGTCTGAAGTCTACCATGTTTGATCTCCCCCAAACCCACAGAGAAAAAAACAACCCTGTTCTAAGCCTGGAATGTTTGCAGAACTGTCTCTGAAGTTCTGAGAACTCTCATCACTGTCTTGGCCAGGTCTTCCTTGAAAAAGAGATTCTTAATCTCAATGGGTCTCTCCTGGTTAAATAAAGGTTATTATGATTATTATCACCTATCAAAAGGGGGACAAATTAAAGGAACAGTTCACCCCAAATCCAAAATACATATTTCTCCTCTTACCTTTAGTTCTAGGTATTAATCTACATTGTTTTGGTGTGAGGGGCCGAGTTTTTGGAGATACTGGCCGTAGAGAGATCTGCCTGTGTACATAAGAATGAACGTACCAAAGCAGTGTGGTCTGTGTGAGGGTTTTATTTTGGATGTACAAAACATTGTAAATTGTAGGCATTTAGAAGACGCTTATATCCAAGCCAACATACAAATACTAGTTGCAGGAATGTGTGTAGGGGCATGTGTGTGTACTTGCATATGTGTGTGTGTGTGTGTTTGCGTATATATTTGCATTCGTGTGTGTTTCTGTGTGGGCCGATATATACTGTGAGCCTATGTATTGGATGAAGTCTGTTATTTTGCTCAAGGTATAAGTGAGTGCTGTGCTCAGTGTGCCTCACGCCCACACCTTGAGGCACCAGAGGCCCAGACTCTGGTCCTGCCTTTGGCCCAGGGCGGCTCCACTTCCTGCTGGGAACCACAGGGCTGTGGGGAGGTAGGCTCCCGACTCTTCCTCCACACACAGGAGGCACGGAAAGACTTCAAGAATAAACTGAAATTGTTTAATTTACAATCCCACCAGGCTCCACTCCCATATTTCAGCTGTGTTGAAAGTGAAACACCTAGCTTTGATGAAAGGGCCCAGCTGTGTGTGGTTCACGCCTGCACATCCACGTAGCATGTCTGACAATCCTCTGTTAATGCACTGGGGCCAAGCACCTCAGAGGCTGACTGCAGCTTTGTGGAGGGAGACGAACACCCCTGGAACAAAGCCGTCTCTGTGTCGAGCAGATTAAGGGTCACGACTCAGTTGACTTAAACGTTAAACAAACAAAATCGGTCTGTTGAGATTATGAATTGTTCTAGTGTGAGACCACGGTGGAGGAAAGAAATGTAGGCAACGAAAGTCCTTCCATGGTTCCGTGTTTGTTTTCCCCCCCCTCTTCAATAAAACAATACATGGCTTTTGTGAGTGAGATCCAGGTGACTGACTTGGGACCGATTCATGCGGGGGAGCAGGTGTTGTTGACAGACAGTGGTTTGGTTAATCATCTGACTATTCCCTTTGCATACGTGCATGCAGACTCACACAATCCCTCTGTTGGCCTTGTTATTGGGTTCAGTACGAGACTCTGCATTTCAACCCTGTTAGAAAAGGGACCCCTGGAGCGCATTCTGTTCTGCTGGATTGACACGTTTCATCCCTGAACGAATGCGCCCGCACAGTCTCGGTGCTGAGAGGACGACGGAAAAAACCAGCGTCCGACTGCGTCTGCGTGCTCCCGGGTCCTCAGCGCCCGCTCTGGAGGGCAGTGAGCCGAACCCGCCGCACAGCCAGGAATTAATGGGCTCGCTGCTAGCCAGGTGGCCCAGTGATAGAGACGGGTGCATCCCTGTGTGAGGGACATCAGACATGGGGGAGGATCCTGTGTGAGGGACATCAGACATGGGGAGGATCCTGTGTGAGGGACATCAGACATGGGGAGGATCCTGTGTGAGGGACATCAGACATGGGGAGGATCCTGTGTGAGGGACATCAGACATGGGGAGGATCCTGTGTAAGGGACATCAGACATGGAGAGGATCCTGTGTGAGGGACATCAGACATGGGGAGGATCCTGTGTGAGGGACATCAGACATGGGGAGGATCCTGTGTAAGGGACATCAGACATGGGGAGGATCCTGTGTGAGGGACATCAGACATGGGGAGGATCCTGTGTGAGGGACATCAGACATGGAGAGGATCCTGTGTGAGGGACATCAGACATGGAGAGGATCCTGTGTGAGGGACATCAGACATGGGGAGGATCCTGTGTGAGGGACATCAGACATGGGGAGGATCCTGTGTGAGGGACATCCGACATGGGGAGGATCCTGTGTGAGGGACATCCGACATGGGGAGGATCCTGTGTGAGGGACATCAGACATGGGAGAGGATCCTGTGTGAGGGACATCAGACATGGGAGAGGATCCTGTGTCTGCCGTCTGCTCCTCTGCTGCGGGCCCTTAGGTCACTTTCCTAATTCGATTTTCCTCCTGCTCGCTAAAGTTTTGCTGGAAAATATTCAGACACTGAAGGTTTTGAGGGCAGACTGGAGAGGAGTTCCGTCAGACATGCTGGAAGTGGATCAGCCATTCTGAAGAAATGAAAAACAAAAGCAAGTAGAATAAATAGATGTATGTTCTACCTGCTGGCCTGGCTGCCTCGGATCAGGTCACCCTACTGACTTCACAGGAAGGCCTAATTCCCCTGGTGAATGGAACAAAGGCAGTCCTGCCCTGAATGACTCAGAAGCTGTCATCAGTCACGGCATGACATACGAAACAAGTAGTGTTCATCACGATCACCCAGGCTAATCTGCCGAGCTCATTTCATATGTGTTCCTCGTTAAACATGGGTTTTAAACGTGTTTCCATTCAGGGAAGGCACAGTTAAGCACTGGTTATATAACCTTGTGATTATTTATCTATGCCTTCATATATCAACTGCAGTTTGTTTGAAAGGATGTTTTCCTCAGATCCTAGCTGGACCGAACATCTGAAATCTTTATCAGTGGCACTAGGCTCTGGGACCTTGGGCCCCAGTGTTTGTGTATGTATGTTTGTGTGTGTGTGTGTGTGTGTGTGCGTGTGTGCGCGCACGCGTCTAGGTTTGTAATCTCTCCCTTGAGAGGTCCTAAATCTCTAAACCAGGTGAGAGCACTCCCCTAGCCATCAGCTCTGTTCTTAGATTAATAGATTGCTACATTAGCAAAGCCTTGACCTCCCCCTCCAAAGAATGGTCCCAGAAACCCAGGAGAACCTGGAATACTCATCGGCTGTATGCCACAATCTCATAGGTTAACTGTGGCAGAACGCCATCTTGAATCTGAATACAGAACACTGTCCAATACAATTTCCTTTTTCTTATTTTTTGTCTTCTAGAGAGTAGATTGTTATCTGATACTGTTTAGATTGAGATTACAGATTTATATCTGATTGTCATTGAGAATCATATTTTTAAAAGATCCACTGTAGTCCACATTGAGGCTTACAATACAGATCACATGTCACTGCTAGGGCAAACTTCTCCGGAAACCAGGCCTATTAAGGATCCACTCGATGTGTGACGTCTGAAGTCCTACTGAATTCCTCTGTGCCTTTGAGCCCCGCTCGCTGTGAACCAGAAGGTTGAGAGAAGCTGTCCTGTGGGACATTTGGGATTAGACCACAGCTGTCTGTTTTACAGCTTCTCCTATTTTCTGTAAAAAATATCAGACACAGATGTAGTGTATGTGTGTGTGTATGTGGGTGCGTGTGTGTGTGGGGGTGTGATTTGCTCCTAAATCATTCAGGAGCAAGTCATCGCTTCTCAAACACCCATTACGTCCCTGCAGTAGTCACTGCAACAGTTCGAGTTGCATTTTTTGTGAAACAAAAAGGAAAGTGACACACCATAATGGCAGTCCAGTTCGTTTAACGTAATAACGAGAAGCAGACCCTTTCATACAAAATCATGGACAGGGTGGATTTGAACCTGGAACCTCTTAACCAGCAATCACATGCTGTACAACTAAGCAATGTCTATAAATTCTCTCCATCTAAGTGTCCCAAAAACCCACTTAATTGGAGGCATTATTATTTGTCACACCCATGGTGAGTGTGACTTTATGTGGTTTCCAGTACTTTCATCTGCTCATACGAGAGCCTACAGTGATTTTGTCTGCCACATGCTCAACACACCCAGTCAAGGAAGACTAGCATAGCAAGGCCACTCCACCCACCACTGTATAACTCAGACTTCATGCTGTACACCTCAACACAATAACAGTGAAGAGTGATGCAACGGGGCGAGTCACTCCTTGTGTCATTGATCATGTTGAAGAGCACTACTGTGCCCGGTGAGTGGCCTGCTCAGAATGTCTGTTTCCCAGAAATGTCTGTCTAAAAAAGAAGGAAGTGAATAATACGTCAGGCAGCTGGGAGATGCAGGCGGGCGGGCGGGGAAAGAAGGCGATCCAGCTTACGTCTAAAAGTGTTTTCATATGGTAATATTTACATTTTTGGCGAGAGATGGCTGCCTGTTGCCTGGGGACTTGTGTTATGTTTCCAAGGCAGAGGCTAGGCTGGATCGATGTGTGTGGGTCAGTCTGCCAGACAGGGCTGCTGTGCTTCTGCCAGACTACACGAGGATGAGTCCCTGTCTGAGACTTGGTTCTGGGCTGTGTCCATCCAGTCTCAGCTACTATCGGGACAGGCCTCGACCTCCCTCCTCACATACTACTAAGCAGGCACTGTCATGGCCCCGATCCACAATGCATACAAACTAGGTACATGTGTGGTTCTTATTGGAGTCGAGACATCTATTCAGTTCTATTCTGGTCATGTGCAAATCTTTTTACTGTCACTCACCATATACACAAGTGCAACAGAGGGGGAAAGTCTTGGGTGCAGTTCCAAGCAGCATAGCAGTGTCAGAATTACCCTACATTCTAATTTACACACTTCCTGCATGTCTTCCCTTCTCTATCACCCATACAATTATTATGATTATCACAATAAAGCAGAAATGAATAGATGTATCCTTGAACAGATATATACTGTACATATATTGTGATGAAATAAAAGCATGTGTATGTGTAGATTGGTTGTGGTTTTCTGCACTTTGACAGTGGAAGCACAGTACGTGTACTCTACTATACTTACTCCACTACACTACTGTAATTGCTGCAATGTTTATCTCCCCTTGGACTTTGCTCGCTGGGTGAATGTGCACATAACCGAATTACCTCAGCATGTTAGGGTCGTCCACCTGTCGACCGGAAGTGAATCCATGACTCACTTCTGATGGTGATGTCAACTGATCTTTCAAGAGATGCGGTGATCAGAAGTGACAAAGCAGTGTCACTTTGTCAGGTATATCCTTATGTAAACTATTCAAGGAAATTCCCTTGTGCTCTGAGAACACATTCTAGGGAAGCTGAAAGGTGTATTTGATCTCAGTCTGGCTGGGTTATTAGCCTGGATAGAGTTTGCAAATATCAAACAATGTCGGAGGGAAGGAATACAAAGTGGAAAACCCCAGTGGAAAACCAGTCTGTAGTAGTTTTTGCTCTCTCCTCCTAAATGTGCCATTTCACCGCCTGCCTGACAAAATATTTCTGGGAGGTTGGGCTAACCTGTTCGCTTCAGACTAGACTCCTTCGAAGATTTTGTTAAATGCAAATTGAAAAAAAGTGTGAATTTGAACAGCAGAAATGTTACACGTTGAGTGTTCACTCACATTCCTGTTCAAATTCCTGTTCTGACAACACCAACAAATAGTGCAATTTCTCTTCCAGGTTCACTAATGACCCTTCACAAGTACCCCTTCTCCTGCTGGCCACAACTGGCCTGAAGGAATGTCAGAAATGTGCATGAAACTCAAAAGGGGGATTAGAGAGAGCCGGGTCCATCTGGTGCCAGATATGTCATGATAAGCCTGTTATGTCCACAGGGCCAGAAAAGGCCACGGAGATTTACTGACTCCGATGCAGTTACACTCTGTTCTCTCCAAATACACACACACACACACACATCTACACGCACGCACACCTACACACAGCACCTATACACTCACACACGCCCCATATTTCTGCCGTTATTGATTTAACACTTGAGTTGTTTGTAGCCATTGTACTGTTATGTTTGGTTAGTATGCAGGGCTCTGGTGGGTTTGTTAGGCCTGGTGCGGATAAGTAACATGACCAGCTAACATTTCTCCAGCTCACAGCTCAAGGAGTCAGCGGTACATTCATTTTACCTCAGAGTTCCTCCTGTTTCGATGACCCCATTGGCCAGCATTACTTTTTTCAGTCATGGGGATGGGGGTGATGACTGATCAGGCCCCATATCAATGTTCATGTTGTTGTTCTGTGATGGGCACAGAAGACCATAGTCCAGTCTGCTGACAGACGTCCCAAACTGTGAGAAGCTCGGTCAATGTTCTGACAAACACTGGGTCAGGCCAGGTAAACAGAAGTGCCCACGCTGATCTGATAAGGAGCAGTCAGACAGCATGGGATCCATGGGGTTACCAGGAGAACACACTGAGGAGATAAGAATGTTTCAGCCTGTGTTTGCTGTGCTTGGCTCTCTTATCTCCTCTGGAGCCATCTCTATGGCTGTCCGCTTCTCCCACAGACTCCAGTACGGACCACTGTCTCCACGAGTCTGTCTCACCTGTCTCCGTGTCGAGTCTGTCCTGTCTCAGCGTTGGAGCTGCACGTTTACAGAGCAGCAACTTTCCCCCCAGGCCATTTGAACTGTACAGAGGTGCCATGGGAATGATTCACAGAGGCCACAGCATGAACATTTTCAATGTAATTCTGTTCAATTGACTAGATGTTCAGCCCAGTTACTCACATATTCCCTAATCTTGCATGTGGCGCCACTTGAACTTGTAAAAAGGCAACCTGAGTTCCGTACACATTCACCTTGTTATCGTGTGCCGTCATTTAACATATGCACCATGCAATTTAGCACATTTATGATGTCAGAGCCCTTTTCCATGTGATATAATCGGAGAGGGGAACTATAACTATAGTTACCTAACAGCCTTTTCAATGTTCCTGCATGTGTAGCAGCTGAAGTTCTACAAAACAAATATCCAGGATATGAGTTAGATAACCCCCTCTGGTTTGAATAATATAAAAGTTAAACAATAGAATGGGATTTCTCTAACAACTGTCTGGCCCCATGCAACTTTGTTAAGCATTTTACATTGATGGGACATGTGTTCAGTCATGGTAAGTGCTCAGTAAACTTCTGATACTTATGAGCCCTGATTATCTGCCATACTTTCTACATGCACTCTTTGTATGTCACTTTGGATAAAGGTGTCTGATAAATGAATTAAAAGTAAAATGTAAAAGTACTTAGTGTTCAGGTTTGACAGTGCTGTCACTATCCTATTGTGCAAGTCCTGCATGGAGGCGTGTAAAAACCCCAGCTGTGTCTTTAAGTGAAGGCGGAGCAAGTGTGTCCATGTAGTGTGCTGGAGCTTAAAAGAACATCGGCCACAACAATAGTAGTCTATCTGAAAGTCACACATAATATCCACAGTATCATTATTGCGCCGACGTTCTTTACATAGTGCTACAGAATAACTTTTAACCTGCCTGACGCGTTACCGATTCGCCACAACATACGGGGGCTTTAACTGTGCGCCAGAGGATTCTAGAGACTGCTAAGTGACAGCGACGTGGAAAACGGAGCACATTGAGGTGAGCCTTGAAAACAACACGAATTGACTTGACTCGTAGTTCTATATGTTCTTGGTATGGATGACGACAGCACAGTGATCGGTGCTATCTTGTATCCCAACTACAGAGCAGGCTACAGCCTCAGAGATTTTTTCTCACGGGCGCGCAGTAAATTGGACAATGGGTTTGCTTTCAAAAGGCTACTTGTGCTGATTTGTAGTTCATTAAACAAGGTACAAATTGACAGATGTTGTACTTCTGTATCATGACTTAATATAATGATGTCTGCCTCTAGAATGACTCAATGAATGGGGTAAACTGATTGATTGGCTTGTGGGTGCGAGTTTTTGAGGTTATGATGAATAATTTTTCTGTTAAAGCAAATATCCACTCTGATTTCATCATTCATCATTCAGATTAGAAAAATGTACGGCTATGTTGTGATGGTGTGAGTCACTACCTTAACAATTATGATCTCGATCCGGTAAAGCGAGGGGGAGTGCGCGTCGTGTTTGCTTGCAGCACAGGTAGAGCGGGTATGGTTGCTTAGAAACCGCTGAAGGGTTATCATAGTGGGTGTAAACTTCTTCTTTCTATGTTTTGTGACTGATATCTTAATTACAATCTGAAGTATAAATGTAGTTTATTTCCAGTAATCCACTGGAATTCACCGCGGTTCACTATATGTATCTACTAGTCAGACTCATCTGATACGTGGCCAAAGTATGTCTCCTGGCCTATTTGATTTCAATCAAACCAAATGTAATAATTCATGATTTCATCATGTCAGGATTCTTTTTTCTCATAGGATAGCATGTAGATGATGCATGATATAACTAATAGCCCATGTAAGAAAATGATTTCCTCCATGCAGGTGGTTTAGCATAACCTATGCCACAGCTCAGCTAAGTACACTGATTTATTCTGTGTGTACCATTATGCAAACATGCATAGGTTTACGTCTATAAGCAGTCCTATACCCAGTCTGAAATGAACTGCGCTCTTCTACAAATACCCCATCCTTAATGTCCGTTCGTGATAGGCCTCTGGACACGCCATTGGCATAATCCTGTTTCCTGTAAACACACCACGGTCAGTTAGCTGTCAGGACGGACAGTCTTTGCACCTGTTGCTACAGGAAGTGCAAGCCCCTCGGGGTTCATTATCCAGGATCAGATTCCCAGGCCGCCCGTCCAACCGAATCCAAGGCCCCTGGCCTGGCCACAGGGATGGGATGCCTCGATGGGCAGTTTGGCTTGAGCCACTGTCCGGAGTCTAGAGATGTCTGGCTTGTTGTTTTAGAGCTTTGGTTCCTCGCCAGCTGTCTGTGCATCTTGTCATCCTGGACACAGAGTCTCCAGGGGACAGCATGTTAGGAGAGGAACATGTCAGGATGGTGAGAATGATGTGATGGAGCCATGTTTGTCTGAAGCAAATTCTTTGGGGGGAGGGGGGGGGCTTTCGTTCCACTGTCAGGAAGGTGATTATTCAGGGTGTATTGTTGTCGATCTTAACCCTGGGTCTAAGCTACATATAGGAATTAAATGTTTATGACATTAGGAAATGACTGTGATGCTTATTGAATATATGGAAATGATGGAATGGAAAGAGTGTGTGAGGAACTTAACAGTGTCTGCTCAGTCTGACCCTAAATGGTCACGTGTCATCATGAGCATGAGGTTTCTATATGTTCACCTGGCTACCTGGCTACCTGGCTACCTGACCATGGAACATTCTCCAAATACCAGTGTTTTCTGAAGTTTAGGTGATGTCAGTCTCTAGATTCAAAAAAGACAATCTGATTCAGAGTAAGTCGTTTTTTTCTCGGAGCATGTACAATGACGTTTTTTGTTTTAGGTGTGTTGCCTTTAGTTTCACATTTTGCTGCCACCCAGAAATGGTCCATAATCCACGGCTTCTTGGCTGTATCAGTCCAGCAGAAATGTGTGAATTCCTGTATTTTCCTTCCGGTGGGCCTGGCTGTCTTTGTTTACTCAGGCCTGACACACATCTGACATGACACGAACATCCAGGTCAGCTGACATGCGCTTGCAACACCAGGCACATCTCTGGTTACAGGAAGAGCCGAGGCCCTCTCAGTCCGCCTGTCAGTCAGTCAGTTAGTGAGAGACAGAGGGAGGGAGGGGGAGAGAGCACGATCTGACGAGGGCTATGTTGTATGTTAAAATATACGAAAACTCTACTATAGACGTTTTTTTATACGTTTTGAATGTACTAAGAACTGTAGTACACCCAAGTAAGATGAAATGTGTATGTAGTTCAATACAGGTGTAAGGGTTCCATGATACTAATATTATTATACACCCTTAATACACATGTATCAATATCTTCAAATAGCCAAAAACCATAACACAGTTCACAAGGATCCGGTTGTACTCTGAAGTATGACAACATGTGGTTGTGTACTGAACCATGCACCTAGATTTGGTCTGAAGCAACCGGAGGAACATTTAGCCATGTGTTACACAAAGAGCTGTGTCCCCCGGGCGGGCTTGTCAGGCCAAGTGTCTTTAAGTTCCCGTCTAAGCAAGACTTTGTCATTCCTCAGCCTCGAAAGCCCAGGAGAATGCTTCTCCTTGTGGTGTGAAAAGCAGTACCGGCCTGGGTCTGAGCCACAAGGCCACGGATCTTTAATTAGTGGCCAAGCAGGCAGGCAGCCCTTCAGGGGGAGCAGGAGGAGGCGGAGGAGGAGGAGGAGAAGGAACAACTAGAATATTGTCTTTTCTGGGAGATCTGTCCTCTAGATATCCACTCAGCAGCAATGTTGTGTCACCAGCTGTCACTGCTCCTGTCATTCATGTCTCCTCGTTTCTTGTGCCGTCTTCCAGAACCAAGAAGCAGGAGCAACCGTAACCTCAGCCGGCCGGGCCAGTCCAGCGTTTCCTGGCTTTGATGCGATCCGAGTGTGCCTGGAGCATGTCCACAGTGGGCCTGAGTGCACAGAAGATCTGTTTACCCGCACAGAGCTCCTTGCCCTTCCTGCGGGGCAGCTACTGCCACAGCATGGCTGGATCCAAACCCTCGTGGAGCCAGCACGAGCACGACCTCAACAAGTGAGTGCTAACTAGGCATTATGGGATGTCGACTAAAAACCACGGAGCAAAGAAGGACTTTGCATTTGTGTTAAAGTTGTTGAAATGTGCTGATGTTTCTCGGTTATGTTATTGATGATGGTGACGTGTGCATGTGGGTTAGCAAGCTGCCCATGCTGTAAATGCTGATATCATTGGTAAAATGAGAGAGAGAGAGAGAGAGAGAGCGCGAGAGAGAGGGAGAGAGAGAGCAAGCGATAGAGAGAGTGAGAGAGGGAGAGAGAGAGGGAGAGAGAGCAAGCGAGAGAAAGAGAGTAAGCGAGAGAGAGAGAGAGGGAGAGAGAGCAAGCGAGAGAAAGAGAGTAAGAGAGAGAGAGAGAAAGAGAGAGAGAGAGTTTTACTATTACATGGATAGTCATTTGTGTATTTTTTCTTTTTTACAGTTTTTACTTTAGTATGGAGTCCTCGCACACGGAGTACAGCCTCCGCACAAAGCAGCCGGTGTCCCTTCCACCATCACTCAGTCTGGACAGTAAGTAAACGCACACAAACTTAAGTAGCAGAACACCACGTTTTCATGGGCCCGTGTTCTAGCTCCTTGGTTAGACAGAGAGGGAGCAGCACTCTTGCTGTTTACTCTTGCTGCCCTACATACAAACCACAGAGCCTGATGTGGGCACGCATAATAGTTTGAGCCAAATGATAAATATTTAGTGTGAAGTTCTCGCGTTTCTACAACGAGAGGGAATGGGGGAGGCTGGTCGATCTGACCTACTCTTGCTAAATATATCCTGGGGAATGTTTTAACAAAACAGCGAGAGATGGTTTCGTGCTTGGTGATAATTACAGTGTGTCTGTGTGTTGACCTCCAAAATGCATCACTGCTACAGTACAAACCGTCAGTATGTTCTGTTGTCTTACACAAGCACTGGAATCTAAGCCCCATCTGTTATTGTGCTTGTGCTGTGTACAGGTGTGTTATATTTTACACTGTGGTTCAAACTGTAGTGTCTTATATTAATCTGGTTGTTTGATCAATCTTCTGCAGGGAATAAACACAGTCCCACTGCACAGAGGCTACCTCCAAAGAAATCCCGGCCCACCCAGCTATCCCTATCATCCAGCTATGAGCCCTCCTCCCCCAGCCCGGCAGACGACGACCAGGTGGTCCCGTCCTTCCAGAGGTTGTCTGTGTACGAGCGCAGCAGCCCCCCACAGACTCCCGGCCGCTGCGCCAAGCCTCTGCCCCCTCTACCCCTTCCTGTGCGGGCAGACATCTCCCCAGACCAGGCCATGGACCATGAAGTGGAGCTCTACACCAGCTCGGACGACAGCCGCTGCCTGGTGCCCGAACAGCCGTGCCCCAAGCCTTCCACCTTCCGCTACGGGCTCCCCAGCCACCGCAGCTTCAGGGGCTGCGGGCAGATCAACTATGCCTACTTCGAGGGCCCGTCAGCAGAGCAGCCCAGGCAGCAGGAGGTGCAGACGGAGGTGCAGCAGGAGGAGCAGGAGGAGCAGAAGCCCCCGGAGCCTCCAGTCGTGGCGTGTCAGAGGCAGCAGGAGCGGGCCCAGAGGAAGCTCCGTCGGTCCCACTCTGGCCCGGCAGGCTCTTTCAACAAGCCCACCTCGCTGCGGCTGTCCTGCCACCATCGCCATGCCTACGTCCAGAGCCAGGCCATGGACAAACCGGAGGTCCCGCCCCGTGTCCCCATCCCTCCGCGTCCCGTCAAGTCGGCAGACTACCGCCGCTGGTCAGCCGAGGTCTCCTCCGGGGCTTACAGCGACGAAGACAGACCCCCGAAGGTTCCCCCCAGGGATCCTCTGGCCCAAGGCAGCTCCCGCACCCCCAGCCCCAAGAGCCTCCCCACATACTTCAACGGGGTGATGCCCCCCACACAGAGCTTCGCCCCGGACCCAAAGTACGTGAGCCGGGGCTTGCAGAGACAAAACAGCGAGGGCTCGCCCTGCATCCTGCCTGTCATCGAGGACGGCAGGAAGTCGAGCACCACTCACTACTTCCTGCTTCCGCAGCGCCCTGCATATCTAGACAAGCCTTGCCTGGAGAAGTTCCTCCGGGGCTTAGAAAGCTCAGACTCTGCAGGGGCCCGCAGCGTAGAGGGCCCAGACTCACAATGGGACTGCCAAACTAGAAGGAAAGCACGTGTGGATATAGTTTGATTTATATGGAGCTCACAAAAGTGAACATGACTCTGATGTAACATGAGCAACAACCACTTGGGGAAACACAAAGTCTCGAAGCCTTCAATTGCTTACTGCTGCTTTTACAGGAACTGGTTGAAAAAACTAAGGTTTTACCCACAACCGTATTCCGAAACGGAGTGTATGCATTTGGCATATACTGTTTGCAGTTACTGGAAATGTTGGAATTGCAATCAAGAAATGCATTACTACTCTGAGTGTGGATGGTATTTAACAGTTTTAGAGAAACTATTTTTGATATGATTACTATTTCATAATGTTCAATATTGTACTGTTTTACTGATACAGTGGTGCAGTTTTAATTAGGTGTGAGCTGGTCTTGTACCTTCGGTTCTCAGTGTTTTGCGGTTGATAGGTATGGTTATCGTGTGCTCTGCGTTGCTTTTTGTGACTCGTAACGTAAGCGTCAGTAAAAACAGCCATGGTGTCTCGTGTTCTGCCGATGAAGTCTAAAGAAGAGGAGGCCTGTGTGCTTAAACCATAGTTTGAAACTCAATGAAGGATATTTACATGCAAATCCCCAAAGTAATTTCTATAGGATATACATACATGAATATGCATGAATGGAGGCATGCTAAATCGATGTAGTTGCTTCGTTCATGTTTGAAGCTGTGTTTTTGTTTGTCTCTGTCTACAACACGGACATCAACGGTGTACCAGTGTGGGAAGAGGATTATCGCAAATGTGAGCATGTTTCCCCTGTAGTCTGGTGCAGCTTATGTTTGTGTGTGTGTGTGTGTGTGTGTGTGCATGCTGAGTATGACTTTCTACCACACTGTAGAAAATTGGGTTAACAATATTTGTTACTGTGCTCTGCCTGTTTCCAGCACTGCTTAATGTACACAGCAGTTAAGCGCAAACTCATCTCTATATTACTGTCGTTCAGTGTCCAAGTCTTTTTTGTTGCACAGAGAATGGCCTGAAGGACATATGTGAATGTATGCTTTACTTACTGAACTATGTCAAATGTTCAGAGCTCAGTCGTTGGTCAAGCTGTGAGTCATTGTCTGGAACTAGTAACTTGCCTTGAGTACTACCTCTAATGATATTACTAACCAATATTATACAAACCCACATCATTTGTCAATTGTTGCCCGTGAACTGTAACCCTTGGAAATCACTGATTCTACATTAAAGCAGTACTATAATCCCTTCCCGGGGTCAAACATGCTCACACAAAGTTCTACTTTGCAGTGGGTTGATTCCTTGTTTCACAGTGTGTTGCACAGAATGACGAGAGTTTGCGTTGGATCGTCTTGTCCTACAATAAGAGATCCCTGATTGCAGAGATGCTAGGATCACCTGATAACATTGAGGTATTACGCAGAATGTGGGGCTTGCCTGACTGACACAGACTTTCCTGTTCTGCACATGCATTCCTGCCTGACATGATTGCAGTAGGTGTGGTCCCTGAGACTTTGGCTGCTGGCAGCCAGGAAATGATATGGATTTTATTATGACAGATTATTCGTGAACCATCTTGATGACATGGTAAATGTAGCAAGTGCATAATTAACCCCAATTAGAAAAAAAGTGTAAAACACATTAGCTCTAAGGTCAAACGGTCATTGAAGTATGTTTTTTTTTGTCTTCTTTGTGAAGGGAAACAAACCATGGCTAATGCCTGGCTTTTTTTTTCTTAAACGTTTACATACATTGTACACTGATATGTTATTTAATCTTAACCTGTTCCCATGTCTTATCAGAAATTAAGAAATCAAATGAAGACTAGTTCATGAAGTACAGCTGACATTCTCTACTGTGGTGAAAACACATGCACTGGGAGCACAGTATGCTGTGTACAGTATTTAACATAATTCCACTTGTCATGATAAATAGTTGATTTATGTATAGTCTTTAAAAAAAGGAACAAATAAACCAACTTATTTATGAACGTGTCCATTGTCTGTTTTATTCTATTTGAGTGTGAAATGGACTCTGATTCAGCAGTTTGGCCTGTTTCATCACCCTCACACCCACACACTCCAGCTCATTACCCCTGGCGTGCCTCCAGACGGAGAGGACGACAGAGGAGGGTGATCGCTTTACAGACAGACAGAGGATTGCTTTTGCTTTTCATTTCCAAAACATATCCGTTCTTCCTCCTTTATGTCCTCCCACATAAAGGCCAAGTCATCCAGCCCGCCAGATAAGGGTACTTGGCTTACCTCTTCCTAGTTCCCAGTGACATGTTTGCTGTCATGGGTGGAAGGCTGAGCAACAGAAGAGTGACTTTCATTCATTTTTATTATTTTTGTGTGAGAACGGTTCGATGGTTTCCAGCTGTCTGCCCATGTCGCCACACCTTGTAAGCGCTCATGATCAACTAAGACGGATAAGGATAAAGGTCCTCATCACAAACAAACAACGAAACTTGTACTGAACTAAATGGCTAAAACGTCCCCTAAGATGTACATTATTGACATATGAGTGTGTCTGGCTAGTGAGCTGGCGGCTCTGAGATCAAGGCCTATCCCCTCAGCAGAACAATAGACAGCAATGATCTAGGCTACCTGCCAGCCCCTGGCTTCACACGACACTGTCCCCTCCCAGGTGAGCTGCCTGGTGACAGCATAGGTGGTGACCATGGCAACAGTGACAAGGGCTGTCCATTTGAAATGCGGCGTCTACCAAGGGCAGGATGTGACACTACAATCAAGTTATACAGTTAAATACACAACCAAGTCTTGAATCTGGTGTCTGTGATGGTCTTTTTGGGATTCATTAAATGTGGTTTGTTTTCTGCACAAAACTGTGGTTGCCTGTCGGTATATCAACAACCTGAGAGACAAGAGACACATTTCGGTGTTAAAGGATTGCCCATCTGTTCAACCGTAACGCTGATTCGATGTGAGGAATACCCTGTGGAACAGGCACATACTTTTATGGACACTATTATTATCCTCATTACGGTTATTGCTTCATTAATTATCTAACGTCTGCTGCTTTGCCCGCGGAAGTCTAGGCATACATCAGTGCACTTGCTATGTCTGACTCTATTACACAATCCTGCAGCACAAGGAGGTGTGTGTGTTCGGTTAGGTGTGTGTGTTTGGTTAGGTGTGTGTGTGTTCGGTTAGGTGTGTGTGTGTTCGGTTAGGTGTGTGTGTGTTCGGTTAGGTGTGTGTGTGTTCGGTTAGGTGTGTGTGTTCAGTTAGGTGTGTGTGTGTTCGGTTAGGTGTGTGTGTGTTCGGTTAGGTGTGTGTGTGTTCGGTTAGGTGTGTGTGTTCGGTTAGGTGTGTGTGTGTTCGGTTAGGTGTGTGTGTGTTCGGTTAGGTGTGTGTGTGTTCGGTTAGGTGTGTGTGTTCGGTTAGGTGTGTGTGTTTGGTTAGGTGTGTGTGTTCGGTTAGGTGTGTGTGTTCGGTTAGGTGTGTGTGTTTGGTTAGGTGTGTGTGTTCGGTTAGGTGTGTGTGTTCGGTTAGGTGTGTGTGTTCGGTTAGGTGTGTGTGTTCGGTTAGGTGTGTGTGTTCGGTTAGGTGTGTGTGTTCGGTTAGGTGTGTGTGTTTGGTTAGGTGTGTGTGTTCGGTTAGGTGTGTGTGTTCGGTTAGGTGTGTGGGTAGGTTGACGGGCCTAACCTAACCGTAATGGGTCTGATTACAATTTAAGAATAAATTATTTGTGTTGCAGTGATTGAGGAAAGGGAGGTATACATATGTTCAAATGATCTTTTGGGTGTAGAAAAACATGTTCAAAGGCAGAATGGAAGTAAACCTTGAAGAAAGGAAAACATTTAAAAACAAATAACCCCACCTGGGCAGATCCAGGCTTGAGATTACACCACCAGCATAGGGGCACGATGCTGATGGTGCGGGCAGCGGAAAGATATTGTTGACTCAAAAGGGAAGATGTGTTTTGGTACGACAACGTTCGACAATTGATGGGGGAACATTATAGAAGCAGGCGCTCCCTCTAGTGGAAAATCTTTGTAATGAACAAGGAGCCAAATCTAAAGCAGGGCTGCCAACTCTACTCCTGGTGAGTTACTGTCCTGCAGGATTTCTTTACAACCCTGATCCAGCTCACCTGATCATAATTATTTGTTTGCTGATAAGCTGAACTACAGGGACTGGGTTGGGCAGTCCAGACATGTAGGTTACAATAGCTGGGAGGACATTTCTATGGGCAACCAAGAGAACAATAAAAAAAATCAGCAAGGGGAAATTGTTTCTTTCTTCTTTCATTCTTTCATGATTTGTGGTCTCTGGCTTAAGTGTGCTAACAAATGCCTTAACCATGTTTAACCATGCCCTCAATTCGAAATATATAAATCAATCAAAATGTATTTGTATAGCCCTTTTTACACACAAGCATGTCACAGAGGGCTGTGACATGCCAGATCAAATTAAATGAATTCATGCCAGTGATGGTGTGGCCCAAAATCCTGCAAATCACTTTACTGCTTATTAAAATATAATTGACATTACAATTTAAAACTTATGAAAAGAAATGTAAAATCATGTCAAAAATTATTTAGAAACTGAAATTATACATTATAATAAATACAGCTTTTTGTTCAAATAGAAAATCAATCAGGCAGCTCCCAGTAGATTTACCCTGTCAAGAACCTCTGGACTCTATCTCTGGACGTTTAGTTCTCACCTGAGGACAGAGATGTGGGGAAGATGTGTGAATGATATAGTCATTGACAAAGTTTCAAACGGGTGCATATCAGCAAATTAACTTACATTTAATGATGTGTCCACATGCTCAAGACGTGGTCTGAAAACCCCTGGGGTGGAATCTCCTACAAAACCTTGATTGTTTTGTATGTTGTACTCTCTGCTTCTGCCAGGTAGATTACTGGATGCAGAGTCTATCATGAAACATAATACACGTGCAATTACTATGGTGAAAACGTGTTAGTGTGGTCCAAGGAGAGGAAGAAAAGAAAAAGAGTGATGCAGACCTGTGTTTGAGAAGTCAAAGAAGTCCTCATCAAGAGCGCTCAGTCTACGGGCTCTGGGTGACAGATCCCTGGTCCTAGATACACACAGAATTAAACAAGACAATATATTGGAAGACAAAATGTGGACTTTTTAACTTAGTCCAAACAATAAAGACTCCTTTTGGAAGCTCCTATCCACATCTGCAGTCAGGACCATGTATTTTATTATTGTGACATAACTGACCATATTCCTTGATGCCTCGTGCGAAGAACGATGACTACAATGACTGCGACCATGAGGAGAAGAGCTGCCGACAGTGATCCAAAGACAGCACCATAGAACCCTGGGCCCCAGTGGAACGTTTCACACTGAGGTCCAGTGTATCGCTCCACTCCAGACTCATAGCACCTGTGTTGAATGAACAGTAATTATAGACGTTGATAAGATACTCACAATGTAAACAGTTTTACAGACTGAACAGACCAGAACAAGTGCTATAGTCTCTCAAATTGGAATCTATTGCAAAACAGCATATACAAAGTTTGATCTTCATAATCCCCCCCAAAAGAATTCTCACCGACAGATTGGTCCTATTTCTATATTGTTGAGGCATTGTCCATGTCCATTACAGTAATTAGGGTTTCTCAAACAAGGACCATGACACTTCCAAGACCCATCAGAGACTTCTGGAGTGTAGTCGGCAAATTTCTCATGGCAGGTGATGTATGGCCGAAGATCTGTGATATCTGTAAAGGATCACATTTATTGGATATATCTGAATAAATTGTATGCATAGTAATAAAACGAATTCTGATTAATTGAAAGGATTTAATGACAAAACAGTACTCACTCATAATTTCTGTTGGTTGTAAGGCGATATTCCTCACTTCTACGCTCACATTCCCAAAGGCTTGACTAATGTCATTCAAGTTATTTGTGTTATTTAGGATATTTAGCAACGTAGATTTTAATCCAGTGTTTAGAAAATGTATTTGAGAGTCATTGTTGGGATAGTTGTATTGAACTTCAGTGTCCGCAATGACACTTCCTCTTCTAAAAAGGGAAAAATACAAGTTGACATTGGAGAAGGATCCACATCACACTCAGGTACATCTCATACTCATAAGGCCCCCTACCTGAGATTGATGACTGTTACATTATTAAAGTTTTTTGGATCTGCTTCCAAGCAGAGAATCATTAGCTGAAAAATCAAGAGGGTATTAGATGTGTATAAATAATGCTATAGTACTTGTAATATAACATAAAATACTATAATATATTTTATACTGCACCTTTTTGATCAATGCCTTGATGAATGAAAAAGATTCTGGGGAGTTTAGATCACTGTAAGCAGCATGGAATTCTATGTCAATTCTCAAAGAGATATTCAGCTTTCTGGTGGGCACTGATTTAATATCTGCAAACAAATGGGTATGAGTTCTCTGTTATCATTTATGCAGTATACACATTGAAAACGTGATTAGTGCATACTCTAATCATATTCATAGACAATGTCAGCAATACTATCATTTTTACAAAAATTGTCAGTTGTAGTCAGGTGTCTGATAAACTACGCAAGCTAAGGCTTTAAAAAATCAACATGAGTTAAAAGTAAACATGCAATGTACACCGCTAATTTGTTAAGTTATTAGATTCTTGTAACAAGTATGGGACTGGAAAATTCACCTAATGCTGCAGGGATTTCGTTGTTCCCAAAGATACATGTATCTCCAAAGGTGAAATCCAAGCAGTGGCATATACATCGTCCTAATGTGTCATCGAATACACAAGGAGCTCCAAAACAGTTGCAGTCACCGTCTTTGCAAGGAACAACTACAGTTGATGTTGGGATCAATGACATGGAAGTATTTGAATGTATAGTGGTCACTTTGCTTTCAGGTGACATCGCTGAAGACAGGGTTGGTGTGAATGTGGTAGATGTGGTGATGGGGGTTAGCTCAGTGTTTTCTGTCGTATGGGCAGTCATGTGGGTTGAAGTGTGTCCTGGACTTGGTGTCTCGTTGGCTATGCTTGCATTACTAGTAAATGCTGAGGTGACAGTGGATGAGGTTGTCGTAGGTGGTTCGGATCCAGCAGTCATTTCGGTGGGAGTCAATACTTTAGTTGTCACTTGTGACTCATCCGATCTTGTTACCATGGTAGATAGGGTGGTGTCTGGAGTCACTGCGGGCTCTGTTGTCGCGAGGTTTGGTGTGCTTTGGGAAGGAATTCGAGTCGATGCTTCAGTCTCTCTGGTGGAGTCCGATTCAAGACTCGTAGAAGTAAGTGAGGGAGTGCTTAAATTGTCAGACGTTGCCATGACACTGGAAGGTGACATTGTAGAAGCAGTTACAACAGTTGTGACTTGCGAGCTGTCTGAGACTGTCACCAAGGTAGTTAGACTGATATTTTGAGTTGATTGAGGTTCTCCTGAGGTAAGAGTGGAAGTGCCATCGGTTGGCATTTCAGTTGATCTTCCATCCCCTGTGGTTGAGCCAGATTGGGGGTTTGTTGAAGCTGTGGACATTACTGGAGTGCTGAAGACATCTGAGGTGGTCACTTTGCTCTCAGGTGACATCGCCGAAGACAGGGTTGGTGTGAATGTGGTAGATGTGGTGATGGGGGTTAGCTCAGTGTTTTCTGTCGTATGGGCAGTCATGTGGGTTGAAGTGTGTCCTGGACTTGGTGTCTCGTTGGCTATGCTTGCATTTCTAGTAAATGCTGAGGTGACAGTGGATGAGGTTGTCGTAGGTGGTTCGGATCCAGCAGTCATTTCGGTGGGAGTCAATACTTTAGTTGTCACTTGTGACTCATCCGATCTTGTTACCATGGTAGATAGGGTGGTGTCTGGAGTCACTGCGGGCTCTGTTGTCGAGAGGTTTGGTGTGCTTTGGGAAGGAATTCGAGTCGATGCTTCAGTCTCTCTGGTGGAGTCCGATTCAAGACTCGTAGAAGTAAGTGAGGGAGTGCTTAAATTGTCAGACGTTGCCATGACACTGGAAGGTGACATTGTAGAAGCAGTTACAACAGTTGTGACTTGCGAGCTGTCTGAGACTGTCACCAAGGTAGTTAGACTGATATTTTGAGTTGATTGAGGTTCTCCTGAGGTAAGAGTGGAAGTGCCATCGGTTGGCATTTCAGTTGATCTTCCATCCCCTGTGGTTGAGCCAGATTGGGGGTTTGTTGAAGCTGTGGACATTACTGGAGTGCTGAAGACATCTGAGGTGGTCACTTTGCTCTCAGGTGACATCGCCGAAGACAGGGTTGGTGTGAATGTGGTAGATGTGGTGATGGGGGTTAGCTCAGTGTTTTCTGTCGTATGGGCAGTCATGTGGGTTGAAGTGTGTCCTGGACTTGGTGTCTCGTTGGCTATGCTTGCATTTCTAGTAAATGCTGAGGTGACAGTGGATGAGGTTGTCGTAGGTGGTTCGGATCCAGCAGTCATTTCGGTGGGAGTCAATACTTTAGTTGTCACTTGTGACTCATCCGATCTTGTTACCATGGTAGATAGGGTGGTGTCTGGAGTCACTGCGGGCTCTGTTGTCGAGAGGTTTGGTGTGCTTTGGGAAGGAATTCGAGTCGATGCTTCAGTCTCTCTGGTGGAGTCCGATTCAAGACTCGTAGAAGTAAGTGAGGGAGTGCTTAAATTGTCAGACGTTGCCATGACACTGGAAGGTGACATTGTAGAAGCAGTTACAACAGTTGTGACTTGCGAGCTGTCTGAGACTGTCACCAAGGTAGTTAGACTGATATTTTGAGTTGATTGAGGTTCTCCTGAGGTAAGAGTGGAAGTGCCATCGGTTGGCATTTCAGTTGATCTTCCATCCCCTGTGGTTGAGCCAGATTGGGGGTTTGTTGAAGCTGTGGACATTACTGGAGTGCTGAAGACATCTGAGGTGGTCACTTTGCTCTCAGGTGACATCGCCGAAGACAGGGTTGGTGTGAATGTGGTAGATGTGGTGATGGGGGTTAGCTCAGTGTTTTCTGTCGTATGGGCAGTCATGTGGGTTGAAGTGTGTCCTGGACTTGGTGTCTCGTTGGCTATGCTTGCATTTCTAGTAAATGCTGAGGTGACAGTGGATGAGGTTGTCGTAGGTGGTTCGGATCCAGCAGTCATTTCGGTGGGAGTCAATACTTTAGTTGTCACTTGTGACTCATCCGATCTTGTTACCATGGTAGATAGGGTGGTGTCTGGAGTCACTGCGGGCTCTGTTGTCGAGAGGTTTGGTGTGCTTTGGGAAGGAATTCGAGTCGATGCTTCAGTCTCTCTGGTGGAGTCCGATTCAAGACTCGTAGAAGTAAGTGAGGGAGTGCTTAAATTGTCAGACGTTGCCATGACACTGGAAGGTGACATTGTAGAAGCAGTTACAACAGTTGTGACTTGCGAGCTGTCTGAGACTGTCACCAAGGTAGTTAGACTGATATTTTGAGTTGATTGAGGTTCTCCTGAGGTAAGAGTGGAAGTGCCATCGGTTGGCATTTCAGTTGATCTTCCATCCCCTGTGGTTGAGCCAGATTGGGGGTTTGTTGAAGCTGTGGACATTACTGGAGTGCTGAAGACATCTGAGGTGGTCACTTTGCTCTCAGGTGACATCGCCGAAGACAGGGTTGGTGTGAATGTGGTAGATGTGGTGATGGGGGTTAGCTCAGTGTTTTCTGTCGTATGGGCAGTCATGTGGGTTGAAGTGTGTCCTGGACTTGGTGTCTCGTTGGCTATGCTTGCATTTCTAGTAAATGCTGAGGTGACAGTGGATGAGGTTGTCGTAGGTGGTTCGGATCCAGCAGTCATTTCGGTGGGAGTCAATACTTTAGTTGTCACTTGTGACTCATCCGATCTTGTTACCATGGTAGATAGGGTGGTGTCTGGAGTCACTGCGGGCTCTGTTGTCGAGAGGTTTGGTGTGCTTTGGGAAGGAATTCGAGTCGATGCTTCAGTCTCTCTGGTGGAGTCCGATTCAAGACTCGTAGAAGTAAGTGAGGGAGTGCTTAAATTGTCAGACGTTGCCATGACACTGGAAGGTGACATTGTAGAAGCAGTTACAACAGTTGTGACTTGCGAGCTGTCTGAGACTGTCACCAAGGTAGTTAGACTGATATTTTGAGTTGATTGAGGTTCTCCTGAGGTAAGAGTGGAAGTGCCATCGGTTGGCATTTCAGTTGATCTTCCATCCCCTGTGGTTGAGCCAGATTG
The DNA here is from genome assembly GCA_903064625.1 of Mallotus villosus. Lineage (NCBI taxonomy): Eukaryota > Metazoa > Chordata > Actinopteri > Osmeriformes > Salangidae > Mallotus > Mallotus villosus. Next base: position 114,644 of record CAEFZP010004717.1, on the reverse strand, counting down.
GGGGTTTGTTGAAGCTGTGGACATTACTGGAGTGCTGAAGACATCTGAGGTGGTCACTTTGCTCTCAGGTGACATCGCCGAAGACAGGGTTGGTGTGAATGTGGTAGATGTGGTGATGGGGGTTAGCTCAGTGTTTTCTGTCGTATGGGCAGTCATGTGGGTTGAAGTGTGTCCTGGACTTGGTGTCTCGTTGGCTATGCTTGCATTTCTAGTAAATGCTGAGGTGACAGTGGATGAGGTTGTCGTAGGTGGTTCGGATCCAGCAGTCATTTCGGTGGGAGTCAATACTTTAGTTGTCACTTGTGACTCATCCGATCTTGTTACCATGGTAGATAGGGTGGTGTCTGGAGTCACTGCGGGCTCTGTTGTCGCGAGGTTTGGTGTGCTTTGGGAAGGAATTCGAGTCGATGCTTCAGTCTCTCTGGTGGAGTCAGATTCAAGACTCGTAGAAGTAAGTGAGGGAGTGCTTAAATTGTCAGACGTTGCCATGACACTGGAAGGTGACATTGTAGAAGCAGTTACAACAGTTGTGACTTGCGAGCTGTCTGAGACTGTCACCAAGGTAGTTAGACTGATATTTTGAGTTGATTGAGGTTCTCCTGAGGTAAGAGTGGAAGTGCCATCGGTTGGCATTTCAGTTGATCTTCCATCCCCTGTGGTTGAGCCAGATTGGGGGTTTGTTGAAGCTGTGGACATTACTGGAGTGCTGAAGACATCTGAGGTGGTCACTTTGCTCTCAGGTGACATCGCCGAAGACAGGGTTGGTGTGAATGTGGTAGATGTGGTGATGGGGGTTAGCTCAGTGTTTTCTGTCGTATGGGCAGTCATGTGGGTTGAAGTGTGTCCTGGACTTGGTGTCTCGTTGGCTATGCTTGCATTTCTAGTAAATGCTGAGGTGACAGTGGATGAGGTTGTCGTAGGTGGTTCGGATCCAGCAGTCATTTCGGTGGGAGTCAGTACTTTAGTTGTCACTTGTGACTCATCCGATCTTGTTACCATGGTAGATAGGGTGGTGTCTGGAGTCACTGCGGGCTCTGTTGTCGCGAGGTTTGGTGTGCTTTGGGAAGGAATTCGAGTCGATGCTTCAGTCTCTCTGGTGGAGTCAGATTCAAGACTCGTAGAAGTAAGTGAGGGAGTGCTTAAATTGTCAGACGTTGCCATGACACTGGAAGGTGACATTGTAGAAGCAGTTACAACAGTTGTGACTTGCGAGCTGTCTGAGACTGTCACCAAGGTAGTTAGACTGATATTTTGAGTTGATTGAGGTTCTCCTGAGGTAAGAGTGGAAGTGCCATCGGTTGGCATTTCAGTTGATCTTCCATCCCCTGTGGTTGAGCCAGATTGGGGGTTTGTTGAAGCTGTGGACATTACTTGAGTGCTGAAGACATCTGAGGTGGTCACTTTGCTCTCAGGTGACATCGCCGAAGACAGGGTTGGTGTGAATGTGGTAGATGTGGTGATGGGGGTTAGCTCAGTGTTTTCTGTCGTATGGGCAGTCATGTGGGTTGAAGTGTGTCCTGGACTTGGTGTCTCGTTGGCTATGCTTGCATTTCTAGTAAATGCTGAGGTGACAGTGGATGAGGTTGTCGTAGGTGGTTCGGATCCAGCAGTCATTTCGGTGGGAGTCAATACTTTAGTTGTCACTTGTGACTCATCCGATCTTGTTACCATGGTAGATAGGGTGGTGTCTGGAGTCACTGCGGGCTCTGTTGTCGAGAGGTTTGGTGTGCTTTGGGAAGGAATTCGAGTCGATGCTTCAGTCTCTCTGGTGGAGTCCGATTCAAGACTCGTAGAAGTAAGTGAGGGAGTGCTTAAATTGTCAGACGTTGCCATGACACTGGAAGGTGACATTGTAGAAGCAGTTACAACAGTTGTGACTTGCGAGCTGTCTGAGACTGTCACCAAGGTAGTTAGACTGATATTTTGAGTTGATTGAGGTTCTCCTGAGGTAAGAGTGGAAGTGCCATCGGTTGGCATTTCAGTTGATCTTCCATCCCCTGTGGTTGAGCCAGATTGGGGGTTTGTTGAAGCTGTGGACATTACTGGAGTGCTGAAGACATCTGAGGTGGTCACTTTGCTCTCAGGTGACATCGCCGAAGACAGGGTTGGTGTGAATGTGGTAGATGTGGTGATGGGGGTTAGCTCAGTGTTTTCTGTCGTATGGGCAGTCATGTGGGTTGAAGTGTGTCCTGGACTTGGTGTCTCGTTGGCTATGCTTGCATTTCTAGTAAATGCTGAGGTGACAGTGGATGAGGTTGTCGTAGGTGGTTCGGATCCAGCAGTCATTTCGGTGGGAGTCAATACTTTAGTTGTCACTTGTGACTCATCCGATCTTGTTACCATGGTAGATAGGGTGGTGTCTGGAGTCACTGCGGGCTCTGTTGTCGAGAGGTTTGGTGTGCTTTGGGAAGGAATTCGAGTCGATGCTTCAGTCTCTCTGGTGGAGTCCGATTCAAGACTCGTAGAAGTAAGTGAGGGAGTGCTTAAATTGTCAGACGTTGCCATGACACTGGAAGGTGACATTGTAGAAGCAGTTACAACAGTTGTGACTTGCGAGCTGTCTGAGACTGTCACCAAGGTAGTTAGACTGATATTTTGAGTTGATTGAGGTTCTCCTGAGGTAAGAGTGGAAGTGCCATCGGTTGGCATTTCAGTTGATCTTCCATCCCCTGTGGTTGAGCCAGATTGGGGGTTTGTTGAAGCTGTGGACATTACTTGAGTGCTGAAGACATCTGAGGTGGTCACTTTGCTCTCAGGTGACATCGCCGAAGACAGGGTTGGTGTGAATGTGGTAGATGTGGTGATGGGGGTTAGCTCAGTGTTTTCTGTCGTATGGGCAGTCATGTGGGTTGAAGTGTGTCCTGGACTTGGTGTCTCGTTGGCTATGCTTGCATTTCTAGTAAATGCTGAGGTGACAGTGGATGAGGTTGTCGTAGGTGGTTCGGATCCAGCAGTCATTTCGGTGGGAGTCAGTACTTTAGTTGTCACTTGTGACTCATCCGATCTTGTTACCATGGTAGATAGGGTGGTGTCTGGAGTCACTGCGGGCTCTGTTGTCGAGAGGTTTGGTGTGCTTTGGGAAGGAATTCGAGTCGATGCTTCAGTCTCTCTGGTGGAGTCCGATTCAAGACTCGTAGAAGTAAGTGAGGGAGTGCTTAAATTGTCAGACGTTGCCATGACACTGGAAGGTGACATTGTAGAAGCAGTTACAACAGTTGTGACTTGCGAGCTGTCTGAGACTGTCACCAAGGTAGTTAGACTGATATTTTGAGTTGATTGAGGTTCTCCTGAGGTAAGAGTGGAAGTGCCATCGGTTGGCATTTCAGTTGATCTTCCATCCCCTGTGGTTGAGCCAGATTGGGGGTTTGTTGAAGCTGTGGACATTACTGGAGTGCTGAAGACATCTGAGGTGGTCACTTTGCTCTCAGGTGACATCGCCGAAGACAGGGTTGGTGTGAATGTGGTAGATGTGGTGATGGGGGTTAGCTCAGTGTTTTCTGTCGTATGGGCAGTCATGTGGGTTGAAGTGTGTCCTGGACTTGGTGTCTCGTTGGCTATGCTTGCATTTCTAGTAAATGCTGAGGTGACAGTGGATGAGGTTGTCGTAGGTGGTTCGGATCCAGCAGTCATTTCGGTGGGAGTCAATACTTTAGTTGTCACTTGTGACTCATCCGATCTTGTTACCATGGTAGATAGGGTGGTGTCTGGAGTCACTGCGGGCTCTGTTGTCGAGAGGTTTGGTGTGCTTTGGGAAGGAATTCGAGTCGATGCTTCAGTCTCTCTGGTGGAGTCCGATTCAAGACTCGTAGAAGTAAGTGAGGGAGTGCTTAAATTGTCAGACGTTGCCATGACACTGGAAGGTGACATTGTAGAAGCAGTTACAACAGTTGTGACTTGCGAGCTGTCTGAGACTGTCACCAAGGTAGTTAGACTGATATTTTGAGTTGATTGAGGTTCTCCTGAGGTAAGAGTGGAAGTGCCATCGGTTGGCATTTCAGTTGATCTTCCATCCCCTGTGGTTGAGCCAGATTGGGGGTTTGTTGAAGCTGTGGACATTACTGGAGTGCTGAAGACATCTGAGGTGGTCACTTTGCTCTCAGGTGACATCGCCGAAGACAGGGTTGGTGTGAATGTGGTAGATGTGGTGATGGGGGTTAGCTCAGTGTTTTCTGTCGTATGGGCAGTCATGTGGGTTGAAGTGTGTCCTGGACTTGGTGTCTCGTTGGCTATGCTTGCATTTCTAGTAAATGCTGAGGTGACAGTGGATGAGGTTGTCGTAGGTGGTTCGGATCCAGCAGTCATTTCGGTGGGAGTCAATACTTTAGTTGTCACTTGTGACTCATCCGATCTTGTTACCATGGTAGATAGGGTGGTGTCTGGAGTCACTGCGGGCTCTGTTGTCGAGAGGTTTGGTGTGCTTTGGGAAGGAATTCGAGTCGATGCTTCAGTCTCTCTGGTGGAGTCCGATTCAAGACTCGTAGAAGTAAGTGAGGGAGTGCTTAAATTGTCAGACGTTGCCATGACACTGGAAGGTGACATTGTAGAAGCAGTTACAACAGTTGTGACTTGCGAGCTGTCTGAGACTGTCACCAAGGTAGTTAGACTGATATTTTGAGTTGATTGAGGTTCTCCTGAGGTAAGAGTGGAAGTGCCATCGGTTGGCATTTCAGTTGATCTTCCATCCCCTGTGGTTGAGCCAGATTGGGGGTTTGTTGAAGCTGTGGACATTACTGGAGTGCTGAAGACATCTGAGGTGGTCACTTTGCTCTCAGGTGACATCGCCGAAGACAGGGTTGGTGTGAATGTGGTAGATGTGGTGATGGGGGTTAGCTCAGTGTTTTCTGTCGTATGGGCAGTCATGTGGGTTGAAGTGTGTCCTGGACTTGGTGTCTCGTTGGCTATGCTTGCATTTCTAGTAAATGCTGAGGTGACAGTGGATGAGGTTGTCGTAGGTGGTTCGGATCCAGCAGTCATTTCGGTGGGAGTCAATACTTTAGTTGTCACTTGTGACTCATCCGATCTTGTTACCATGGTAGATAGGGTGGTGTCTGGAGTCACTGCGGGCTCTGTTGTCGAGAGGTTTGGTGTGCTTTGGGAAGGAATTCGAGTCGATGCTTCAGTCTCTCTGGTGGAGTCCGATTCAAGACTCGTAGAAGTAAGTGAGGGAGTGCTTAAATTGTCAGACGTTGCCATGACACTGGAAGGTGACATTGTAGAAGCAGTTACAACAGTTGTGACTTGCGAGCTGTCTGAGACTGTCACCAAGGTAGTTAGACTGATATTTTGAGTTGATTGAGGTTCTCCTGAGGTAAGAGTGGAAGTGCCATCGGTTGGCATTTCAGTTGATCTTCCATCCCCTGTGGTTGAGCCAGATTGGGGGTTTGTTGAAGCTGTGGACATTACTGGAGTGCTGAAGACATCTGAGGTGGTCACTTTGCTCTCAGGTGACATCGCCGAAGACAGGGTTGGTGTGAATGTGGTAGATGTGGTGATGGGGGTTAGCTCAGTGTTTTCTGTCGTATGGGCAGTCATGTGGGTTGAAGTGTGTCCTGGACTTGGTGTCTCGTTGGCTATGCTTGCATTTCTAGTAAATGCTGAGGTGACAGTGGATGAGGTTGTCGTAGGTGGTTCGGATCCAGCAGTCATTTCGGTGGGAGTCAATACTTTAGTTGTCACTTGTGACTCATCCGATCTTGTTACCATGGTAGATAGGGTGGTGTCTGGAGTCACTGCGGGCTCTGTTGTCGAGAGGTTTGGTGTGCTTTGGGAAGGAATTCGAGTCGATGCTTCAGTCTCTCTGGTGGAGTCCGATTCAAGACTCGTAGAAGTAAGTGAGGGAGTGCTTAAATTGTCAGACGTTGCCATGACACTGGAAGGTGACATTGTAGAAGCAGTTACAACAGTTGTGACTTGCGAGCTGTCTGAGACTGTCACCAAGGTAGTTAGACTGATATTTTGAGTTGATTGAGGTTCTCCTGAGGTAAGAGTGGAAGTGCCATCGGTTGGCATTTCAGTTGATCTTCCATCCCCTGTGGTTGAGCCAGATTGGGGGTTTGTTGAAGCTGTGGACATTACTGGAGTGCTGAAGACATCTGAGGTGGTCACTTTGCTCTCAGGTGACATCGCCGAAGACAGGGTTGGTGTGAATGTGGTAGATGTGGTGATGGGGGTTAGCTCAGTGTTTTCTGTCGTATGGGCAGTCATGTGGGTTGAAGTGTGTCCTGGACTTGGTGTCTCGTTGGCTATGCTTGCATTTCTAGTAAATGCTGAGGTGACAGTGGATGAGGTTGTCGTAGGTGGTTCGGATCCAGCAGTCATTTCGGTGGGAGTCAATACTTTAGTTGTCACTTGTGACTCATCCGATCTTGTTACCATGGTAGATAGGGTGGTGTCTGGAGTCACTGCGGGCTCTGTTGTCGAGAGGTTTGGTGTGCTTTGGGAAGGAATTCGAGTCGATGCTTCAGTCTCTCTGGTGGAGTCCGATTCAAGACTCGTAGAAGTAAGTGAGGGAGTGCTTAAATTGTCAGACGTTGCCATGACACTGGAAGGTGACATTGTAGAAGCAGTTACAACAGTTGTGACTTGCGAGCTGTCTGAGACTGTCACCAAGGTAGTTAGACTGATATTTTGAGTTGATTGAGGTTCTCCTGAGGTAAGAGTGGAAGTGCCATCGGTTGGCATTTCAGTTGATCTTCCATCCCCTGTGGTTGAGCCAGATTGGGGGTTTGTTGAAGCTGTGGACATTACTGGAGTGCTGAAGACATCTGAGGTGGTCACTTTGCTCTCAGGTGACATCGCCGAAGACAGGGTTGGTGTGAATGTGGTAGATGTGGTGATGGGGGTTAGCTCAGTGTTTTCTGTCGTATGGGCAGTCATGTGGGTTGAAGTGTGTCCTGGACTTGGTGTCTCGTTGGCTATGCTTGCATTTCTAGTAAATGCTGAGGTGACAGTGGATGAGGTTGTCGTAGGTGGTTCGGATCCAGCAGTCATTTCGGTGGGAGTCAATACTTTAGTTGTCACTTGTGACTCATCCGATCTTGTTACCATGGTAGATAGGGTGGTGTCTGGAGTCACTGCGGGCTCTGTTGTCGAGAGGTTTGGTGTGCTTTGGGAAGGAATTCGAGTCGATGCTTCAGTCTCTCTGGTGGAGTCCGATTCAAGACTCGTAGAAGTAAGTGAGGGAGTGCTTAAATTGTCAGACGTTGCCATGACACTGGAAGGTGACATTGTAGAAGCAGTTACAACAGTTGTGACTTGCGAGCTGTCTGAGACTGTCACCAAGGTAGTTAGACTGATATTTTGAGTTGATTGAGGTTCTCCTGAGGTAAGAGTGGAAGTGCCATCGGTTGGCATTTCAGTTGATCTTCCATCCCCTGTGGTTGAGCCAGATTGGGGGTTTGTTGAAGCTGTGGACATTACTGGAGTGCTGAAGACATCTGAGGTGGTCACTTTGCTCTCAGGTGACATCGCCGAAGACAGGGTTGGTGTGAATGTGGTAGATGTGGTGATGGGGGTTAGCTCAGTGTTTTCTGTCGTATGGGCAGTCATGTGGGTTGAAGTGTGTCCTGGACTTGGTGTCTCGTTGGCTATGCTTGCATTTCTAGTAAATGCTGAGGTGACAGTGGATGAGGTTGTCGTAGGTGGTTCGGATCCAGCAGTCATTTCGGTGGGAGTCAATACTTTAGTTGTCACTTGTGACTCATCCGATCTTGTTACCATGGTAGATAGGGTGGTGTCTGGAGTCACTGCGGGCTCTGTTGTCGAGAGGTTTGGTGTGCTTTGGGAAGGAATTCGAGTCGATGCTTCAGTCTCTCTGGTGGAGTCCGATTCAAGACTCGTAGAAGTAAGTGAGGGAGTGCTTAAATTGTCAGACGTTGCCATGACACTGGAAGGTGACATTGTAGAAGCAGTTACAACAGTTGTGACTTGCGAGCTGTCTGAGACTGTCACCAAGGTAGTTAGACTGATATTTTGAGTTGATTGAGGTTCTCCTGAGGTAAGAGTGGAAGTGCCATCGGTTGGCATTTCAGTTGATCTTCCATCCCCTGTGGTTGAGCCAGATTGGGGGTTTGTTGAAGCTGTGGACATTACTGGAGTGCTGAAGACATCTGAGGTGGTCACTTTGCTCTCAGGTGACATCGCCGAAGACAGGGTTGGTGTGAATGTGGTAGATGTGGTGATGGGGGTTAGCTCAGTGTTTTCTGTCGTATGGGCAGTCATGTGGGTTGAAGTGTGTCCTGGACTTGGTGTCTCGTTGGCTATGCTTGCATTTCTAGTAAATGCTGAGGTGACAGTGGATGAGGTTGTCGTAGGTGGTTCGGATCCAGCAGTCATTTCGGTGGGAGTCAATACTTTAGTTGTCACTTGTGACTCATCCGATCTTGTTACCATGGTAGATAGGGTGGTGTCTGGAGTCACTGCGGGCTCTGTTGTCGAGAGGTTTGGTGTGCTTTGGGAAGGAATTCGAGTCGATGCTTCAGTCTCTCTGGTGGAGTCCGATTCAAGACTCGTAGAAGTAAGTGAGGGAGTGCTTAAATTGTCAGACGTTGCCATGACACTGGAAGGTGACATTGTAGAAGCAGTTACAACAGTTGTGACTTGCGAGCTGTCTGAGACTGTCACCAAGGTAGTTAGACTGATATTTTGAGTTGATTGAGGTTCTCCTGAGGTAAGAGTGGAAGTGCCATCGGTTGGCATTTCAGTTGATCTTCCATCCCCTGTGGTTGAGCCAGATTGGGGGTTTGTTGAAGCTGTGGACATTACTGGAGTGCTGAAGACATCTGAGGTGGTCACTTTGCTCTCAGGTGACATCGCCGAAGACAGGGTTGGTGTGAATGTGGTAGATGTGGTGATGGGGGTTAGCTCAGTGTTTTCTGTCGTATGGGCAGTCATGTGGGTTGAAGTGTGTCCTGGACTTGGTGTCTCGTTGGCTATGCTTGCATTTCTAGTAAATGCTGAGGTGACAGTGGATGAGGTTGTCGTAGGTGGTTCGGATCCAGCAGTCATTTCGGTGGGAGTCAATACTTTAGTTGTCACTTGTGACTCATCCGATCTTGTTACCATGGTAGATAGGGTGGTGTCTGGAGTCACTGCGGGCTCTGTTGTCGCAGAGGTTTGGTGTGCTTTGGGAAGGAATTCGAGTCGATGCTTCAGTCTCTCTGGTGGAGTCAGATTCAAGACTCGTAGAAGTAAGTGAGGGAGTGCTTAAATTGTCAGACGTTGCCATGACACTGGAAGGTGACATTGTAGAAGCAGTTACAACAGTTGTGACTTGCGAGCTGTCTGAGACTGTCACCAAGGTAGTTAGACTGATATTTTGAGTTGATTGAGGTTCTCCTGAGGTAAGAGTGGAAGTGCCATCGGTTGGCATTTCAGTTGATCTTCCATCCCCTGTGGTTGAGCCAGATTGGGGGTTTGTTGAAGCTGTGGACATTACTGGAGTGCTGAAGACATCTGAGGTGGTCACTTTGCTCTCAGGTGACATCGCCGAAGACAGGGTTGGTGTGAATGTGGTAGATGTGGTGATGGGGGTTAGCTCAGTGTTTTCTGTCGTATGGGCAGTCATGTGGGTTGAAGTGTGTCCTGGACTTGGTGTCTCGTTGGCTATGCTTGCATTTCTAGTAAATGCTGAGGTGACAGTGGATGAGGTTGTCGTAGGTGGTTCGGATCCAGCAGTCATTTCGGTGGGAGTCAGTACTTTAGTTGTCACTTGTGACTCATCCGATCTTGTTACCATGGTAGATAGGGTGGTGTCTGGAGTCACTGCGGGCTCTGTTGTCGCGAGGTTTGGTGTGCTTTGGGAAGGAATTCGAGTCGACGCTTCAGTCTCTCTGGTGGAGTCAGATTCAAGACTCGTAGAAGTAAGTGAGGGAGTGCTTACATTGTGAGACGTTGCCATGACACTGGAAGGTGACATTGTAGAAGCAGTTACAACAGCTGTGACTTGCGAGCTGTATGAGACTGTCACCAAGGTAGTTAGACTGATATTTTGAGTTGATTGAGGTTCTCCTGAGGTAAGAGTGGAAGTGCCATCGGTTGGCATTTCAGTTGATCTTCCATCCCCTGTGGTTGAGCCAGATTGGGGGTTTGTTGAAGCTGTGGACATTACTGGAGTGCTGAAGACATCTGAAGTGGTCACTTTGCTCTCAGGTGACATCGCTGAAGACAGGGTTGGTGTGAATGTGGTAGATGTGGTGATGGGGGTTAGCTCAGTGTTTTCTGTCGTATGGGCAGTCATGTGGGTTGAAGTGATGTCTGGACTTGGTGTCTCGTTGGCTATGCTTGCATTTCTAGTAAATGCTGAGGTGACAGTGGATGAGGTTGTCGTAGGTGGTTCGGATCCAGCAGTCATTTCGGTGGGAGTCAGTACTTTAGTTGTCACTTGTGACTCATCCGATCTTGTTACCATGGTAGATAGGGTGGTGTCTGGAGTCACTGCGGGCTCTGTTGTCACAAGGTTTGGTGTGCTTTGGGAAGGAATTCGAGTCGATGCTTCAGTCTCTCTGGTGGAGTCAGATTCAAGACTCGTAGAAGTAAGTGAGGGAGTGCTTAAATTGGCAGATTTTGCCATGACACTGGAAGGCGACATTGTAGAAGCATTGTTTAAAGTTACATTCTTCCCAAAAGCTGATTCTAAAAATCTGGAACTTTCCAACAGATTATTTTCTTTGAACACTACATTGTCTTCTTCTTGATCTTGATCATTCTTTAGGTTCCCAAAGCTTCTCCATTCATCACCAGATTGTCTTGGTAATTTGTGATTTCCTGTTAATTGAAATGAATATATTAAAAAATGTCTTATGTAAACTCCCATTGTATTCTATTTAGTTGCAGAAGTAAGTCTTGCTACCCCTTCTCATATACAGTCATCCCAAAGTGTATTGAAAACATTAGCATTTTTTATATTGTCATCACTAAACTTTATAATTTGTAGTTTTTTCCAGTGCTGTTCCACGGCATCACCATGTGTAAACAGAAAATTATGTGGCATGGTCATACAGTATCTTTGCATTCATACTGACTTCATAACAGGAAATAACAAGGTATATTTTCATACAATGGCTTTTTGTAGTCTGCTCTGAACTTTGGCTTCCAGTGAATGTCGAAATGAAATGAATGATCTTTTAGCAGTTATTATCGCAATGACCCAGTTAGATAAGGTTACCAAAATATTTCATTTGAATACTCAAATCAATTGTCTTAAATAATTTCATTGAAACTTAAAGGTTGGCATTTCTTCTTTAACAGTGATCATTATGGGGCTGCTTTTTATATTAAAACAACAGAATTAACCGGTTTCTTTTAGATAAAAAAATTAAAGGTTAAACTTACCCAATTTTAGAGCAACAAATACAGATACTGGGATCACAAAAACAGTTATCACAATCATGACGATTATGAAGTATGTTAGCCATCTTCTCCCGTTCCAGTATCTTTTGAAGGTCCTCATGTTGGTTTTATTGTACTTCCAAACTGTTTCAGGTATTGAATATCTACCTTGCAGTTTCAGAGGACAATGTCTGTGTCTTCTTGCGCTAAGTTTAAATTCAAGGGCAAAAAAGGGTCAAAAAGTACAGCTGTGTCTTATTTTTTTCTTCCATATGTTTCCACTGTCACTTTGCTCTTATCCTCTGTGAATGCGCGCGCAGTGTTTTGTCCAACCTATTAGGAGACTAGCATTGAGTTAGTATTCCATGTTTCATCAGTGATAAAATTAAGAGGAAGAAGGATTGGCAATGATGTAGCGCACCCTTGGTAAACTTTTGTACTGGGTTGGTACTGTACTCCTGTTTACTGAAATGTCTAATCTACTCACACCCTATTTTCTTTACTGAAGATCAGAACAAACTGACATCAGAGTGAAAGAGATTTCTTAAGTGGAACCAGTTGGACAAATAGTGTATACGTCAAACATATGTTGTTAAACATATTACATCATGATTTTTGGTCAATGAGTAAAGGAAAGATTTGTAAATAGTAAAAAAAAATACATTCTTACTTTAAATATATATTATGTTGAACTTTTAAATCTATCCATTTTATTTCAGATTTAGCTTACACATTTCCTCAGGGAAATTGTATTTATTCAATTCTATATTTATTCTTATTCTGAGATACTCCAGGCCGTTGTTAATTATATAACCCTACAGCAATAATGAACAACACAAATGTTAATTCCTGGACCCATAAAGATTTAAATATTACTTAAATATTTTTTCTGTGACTCCTTTAATAACCCCAACACACACACACTTGTCTCTTGTTGGTCTCCTCCTATGCAACTATTATTAGGTGTATTGGTCGACACAAACATAGGTCTAAACCTCTAACACATGTATGCCACAGTAAACATAACACACGCAGTAACTGTATATATTTTCAGGGAACACAAGGCTTGTCTTTTAATTATAAGATATGACAAAGGTCCAGAAGCGCTAATACATGACGAAGAAAGAAGCAAAGGACTGGTACAATAATGCTTGAGTGTTGTCAAAAGCATTATTTTCTGAAGAGCATTGCTCATGAACAGGTAAAGACCACAAATAAGTTGTTTTATATACATATTGGTTGATTTGTCAACGTTTTATCATGTTCACAATGTTCAAATACAAAGTCTATGTCTATGAATAGGCATTTCAACAGGTGGTGAAACTAAGGAAAATGACTCAATAAGGAAATATTGCTGTCAAACCACCCTCTTAAAATTCCTTTCTCCCTCATAATTCAACAGTGTTTGAGGAACATGGTTTAGTCAATGGGTTTAATAATTTCTCTGTGATGACCTTTTATGTTATGTCAACACAAACAAACCTTTCAAAATGTTCCGCCTTTGCATGTCAGATGTAGCCAACAGATAACCTATCTATATTTTTTGTCTCAACTTTATATCCTAATATAAAGTTAAATACAAGACATGTCCTTAATCTTTCGCAGTAAAGCAAAATACTACTTCAGAAACCTGGCCTTTTGGAGACTGAACTGCATCAGATTTGAATTTGAAGTGTTCATCTTGACCAGGATTCTCTTCAGAAAATGATCATAAGAGAGAGATTTGTTAAGCTTAATTTGTTGAACAAGGACATGACAAATGTATTAAATAAATCAAATACAATTTTGTCATTTTTCAGATGCCTTTATCCCAAAGAAACATTGCTGAAATTAACATACTTTACAATTACACATTTTCAGTTTGCTTGTTTAATAAAACCAAATAGAGTACATTACACAAATATATGCCAACGGTTTTTCACACAACCAATTCTGATGGAATATGAGATATCTTGTTTTCCGTGTTGCTGATATAAGAAGCCAGTCAGTCTAAGGTTGCAGGGGAAGCTAAATCATCAATGTCATAATGTTCCTGATCCCCATCTGATGGTGGGTCAGTCAGTCACACATCCTCCACATGGCTCTCAGAGCTCCAGCTGCTTCTCTGCTCCCTCAGCTGCATCTCTGGTCTCTGTGAGCTGGGCCTGGGCCAGGCGACGCTCTGCCTCGGTCACGGTCATGGGGTGCAGAGGGAAAAAACCTGCCAGTCCTGCAGATAGAAAGGAGAAGGTGAAAGAACCCAACATGACCTATACACATACTCAGGTATTTACCTAAGTAAAACCCAGGTAAAATTCTAAATTAGAATTAAAGGCCATTAAAATTACTGTATCCTTCAGCCTACTATGAGTCTTGTCAAATAGACCATTAATCCTCTAGAAGTATTAATCCTATAGAATTTACCAAAGCTTAGAAAGTATATAGGAGTTGAGTTGTGTTATTATGTATAATGTTAAAATGTTATATTATGTTAATACACATAGGCCTATTACATTTATGGGAAAGGCATGGGGAAATTCTGAAGACTCACCTAGCAGTTTCGCCACAGGCTTTGACGGATGTGCACCACACCCAATCCAGTACTTGATTCTGTCAAAGTTGAAAACTGACCAGTTTCTCGTTATATATGTTCGGAAGGGGGTCGTAAGTGCCCAACTGTTCTATGTACTTGCTGTCACGTGCCCGCTTGTTGTAAGCAGCCACGATGCGGTAAAACGGTCGGTTGACCTGTTTGTGCCCAGCCAGTGCCAGCCTAATTGCGACATGTCCACCATGGTACTTTTTCAGTAAAAGAGATGCTGTTTAGAGAAAATACACATAATCAGGGCACCGTCTATTAAAAAAAGCACACACTATTTACCTAACTGGAAGGAGCAAACAAACACCAGTTCGCCTCTTGCTATTCTAAATTGTTGTGAAAATACTCACATAGATGAACCATGTTGGGATTTATTCCTGAAAAAGAAAAAAAAGCTAGTTAGTAGAATATTACAATTACTCTGTGCTTTACATACACAAACACTGGGATTAGCTATCGTTAGTTAACCTTCTCTAAATAGCTGGCTAGCTTGTCACAGTAAATAGCTTGCAATTGACATGCATTAATGCATTAATACACCGTTCATTGTCAAATCAGAACTCAATGCTACAATAATCTAAAATATCAAAATACCTGTACGCTCAAAAAATGTAGAAAACTTCAGTTAGAAAACGTTTACATTAATGCTTTGCTCTGATGTAGCCCAAGTCACATTTATCAGGGCGCAGCCATTTTTAAACAGGATGTGTCGTGAAGTGTTTCCCTGGAGTTTTTTTCGCCTGATGACATTTTTCTATGGCTCTGGTTGCGACAAGTCTTTGGAGAAGGGATTTGTTTGGTATTACAATATCACTGGAAAATATGTTAGCCTTTTACATTGTAAATTAAACTGTTGGGTTAAACCCCCCTGTTACAAAGCCTATGAAAAATAGGTCCCACCGATTGTATCTTTTCATTGTTTTGCTTCTTGACCCGTCAGGAGTTCAGTGCGTAGGAAGTTTACGATTAAAAACATTTTATGGGATGGCGTTTTCGGTCATTTTATAAATCATCTATTGGAGAAAGATATGCAAACTAACATGTAGCATGTACTAATTACTGCAAGGACAGTACAAAGATTTTGGCGCACAGCCTACGATTCGCCAACCCTAGCCTAGAAATAACATCCGAGTCACAATGATAGCGCTATTTATTTCAGAGTTTTTGTTTTAACGGCACGCCACAAATTGTATCATGTTCAGTAATTTTTTATTATACTATTAATCCTATAAACAAAATAATTGTGAAGTAGTGTGTAGTTGGTCGCAAAGGGTGTTACTTTGATGAGGTCGTTTCAACAACCATTAAGGGAAGGTACTATATCCGGGTCATATTTTCACCCTGCTCTGTCTAGTTTCTATCACGCTGCAGCCTCTGCGAAGTTGTAGGCTACAAATAGCCCTTTAATTTGTAGGTTTTATCTTCGGAATCAATCGAAAATATGTCTGGTAGAGAAGGTGAGGAGTGGACTACTTAAGTTATTCTATTTGAATAGTTTAATTGATTTAATAGTGATTATATTCCCGCGTTGAGATGGAAATATCAGCGAGCTAGCCTAGTGGGATGCTAACCGAGACCTGTCAAGCCACACTGCTAGCTCTAGCTAGTGCTACTGAGTGACTAAGCTTACTAAATCATCTGCCACTGACAACAGCCTCGCTCTACCATTCTTTATAAAGCATAACAATCTATCTGGTTCGATACATATTATTAAGTGTCTGCTGACTTAAGAGACAGACAATGAATTATTATGGCTAGTTAATCGGGTTTCACACCGCGAATTGGTATTGAATAGCGTGTTTGTAATTTGCTTAGCTAACTCGCTAGTTCACAAGCAAAGTAGCCTAACTGTCTTGCAGTGCAAGTCGCGACTGTAATTTTTCATGATTATTGTTTGACAGGAGGAAAAAAGAAGCCCCTGAAGGCACCCAAGAAACAGAACAAGGACGTGGATGATGTACGTATCCCCCATACCACACAGCACCGAAACAGTGTTCATTAGGGACCCTGCATAGGGATGTTAGAAATGAGGTGCTCCTGTCATTGTAAGATGGGCAACATGAAACGTTAGATTTAAATTCCTTGGCTATTGGATGCTAAGCATAGCAGGTAATGCTAAGAATTACAAGTCATTGGTTTTTCCAGTAGCTTCACAGGTAATCTAAAATAAGGATTCTCATTTAGGGTAAATTCTCGGGTAAAGAATATCCTGTATCCTTTATTTTTAGACTGTTGAACGTGTCAACAGTGACATGTCAGAATCAGAATAGTGTTTAATAGTCAAGTAAGTTAAGTGGTCACAAACAAGGAATGTACTATGGGGGGCAGGTGCATACAGTAAACATAATAAACAAGATACAATGTACATCAAAATACTGGCAGAGCTATACAATATAGAATAACAAATAATACTAAATGTGGTAAAGTGACAGGGTGTCAGTGTCAGTTTTGGGCCTTGTTAAAAAGGCTAGTTGCGGAAGGAAATAAACTGTTCTTATGGCGTGAGGTTTTGGTCCTGATGGACACAGCCTTCTCCGGGGGGGAAATGGCTGAAACAGTGTGTTCAGGGTGAGAGGAGTCGGTCACAATCTTTCTCGCACGCCTCAGGGTCCTCGAGGAGTGCAGGGGTAGGAAGATTGCAGCCTCAGCAGTGCGAATGATACGCTGCAGTCTGCTCTAGTCCTTGGCAGTGGCGAGCATGTCAATCTCCCAAGGCATGCCAATGTAACCTTTCCTGCCTGTTCCTCATGTCTCTAGGATGACGCAGCTTTTAAGCAGAAGCAGAAGGATGATCAGAAAGCCATGGAAGCACTGAAGACCAAAGCCGCAGGAAAAGGACCACTAAGTAAGAGACAGACACAGATTGCTTAAATTCCTGGGGCCTGTACTACGAATCAAGATTTGGCGTTCAGGTAGCTTCAGGTTCAACCCAGGTTTTTCTGTATCACGACAGTTTATCACTTGTTACCGGGGTAGATCGCCATGGTAACACATGCTGAACGCCTAACCTGGTCGGGAGCAGGTTAAGTTGGAGATCAGAGATCAACCGGTATAAAAACCCCGCCCACTAACTCATTCTTGAGGATAATATCGTCACCGTTCATAGAAGATCCTGTGGAGCTTGGTGCGCGAATAGTGAGAGGTGCGCTCAGAAGAGCCAGAAAATGTAGAGACCGACAAAACCCTTTCGCATTCCCTCGTGAGTATCTTCATGAAAGATATAGATTTCAGTTGAGGGAATTACGTATCTTTGCCAGCTTCTTGAGCTGTATGTTGCCAATGCGACACATTGAAGCCGTGTGCTCACAGTCCCACAGACTGTATGCATAGCGTTTAGTGTGGGTGATGCGGAGAACCTGAGCAAGAACACGGTCTGCCGCAATTTGCAACAGATTTTCTTTAATGGCTGTTGCCACCATATTCTAATTAATGGAGTGATGAAAAAAAGATATCCAAAGTGCCCTTTGTAAAAACTTTGGACTCTAATATGTTGACAAAATGAAACAAGGATTTTCATTCAATGTTCTGGTTTCCGTTCTGGAAATGTATAAAAATGATATAATCATTTACAACTTAATGCATCATTTGCTCATTTAAACATACATTTACAAATCATAAATTGTAAATGACATTAGGTCAAATATTGTTATCAACTGGGGAGGTTTCACGTTGATATGTTATTCCTATTCACTGGGGTGTTTCCCCTAAATCCCTTCTGTTGTCCTTGGGTTGCTTTGACCCATTTTCTAATAATTTCCAAATCAGAAATTTGGGTTGAATATTTATGTTTTATTCACTTATATAGCATTTTTCCTAGACTCAAAGGCACAACAAAAAACTCTTATGTAAAATAAGCCACAAAAAAGTATAAAAATAACTAAACAAATACATCCTCATGTGTTCTCGCTTTCCTAGGAACACAGAAAAATCATGTAACTAAGTTTAGTGTCATTCATTTAATACGTTCAGTCACAAACTACTTTCTTCTCATATTCCAGTTTTTGTATCTCCAGCCTTGTTTTTTCAATTAAAAGCCTCTTGTACTCTATATCGAGCTCCAGGGTTCTTTTATACAGGGCCTTCACATTGTCTGCTCCAACCTGAAACAAATAAAGAACATTGTCCATTTGCAAGGCACACTTGGAGAAAGTTGGTGTCCAGTTGACTACTGTTGAAAAAAACCTCAAGTGTACCCCCAAAGCGCTCTCTGAGCAGGCAGACACACTTTCCGGATCATCTAGGACCTCCCCCTGAGAAAGTAAATGGCCCATTTGATCAATATTCAGCAACCGCATATGGCATACATACTGGCTTATGATGATCAGTTTCACTGTTACCTCTGTATGGCACAGTGGGACGACAGTGGGTGGTGGCAGCACCACCACTGTTTTTCCTGTCACTACAGAGAACAGTAATACATTTCACTCCTACAATATTAATAAATAATTATTGAATGTACATGGTCACATAGATTACTTGAAACATACCCTGTACATATGCCTGGGTTTTCGAGCTGCTGCCACCAGGGTCTGAAGAAATGCCCCCATCCACTCCTGCCATCATTGGGCGACCCTGATTGCCAAATTTTTCTTCCTGTTGGCTGCAAGCAATTTCATTGTTCTATAGGCCCTTTGTATACCAATAGCCTACAAAAGGGACTGACTCAGGCAATTCAGCCTTGTACTTGTTGGCCTTAAAATATGTGCAAGTATTGCCTACTGCTACTTACTGGTTTTAATTATGTTATTTTTAATTTTGTATATGTATTTGTTATTTGCCCACGATCGTTTACCACTGCCAGGGTTGTAACTAAAATAATACAGCAACCAAAGTTTAAGGTTTTGTCCATGTTTGCGATTGGACATACAGTGCGAACACCGCCCCTTTATGTGAACGCGCACGTCTCTAGATTGGAAAGATCTGGGTTGAGTTAGAGAGTTGATAACCACCGTCGTGATACAACTTATCGTGATAGCAATTATTAGGCTTTGTGTAGCCGGGTAACTGAAAGTAATCCAGAGCATGTTGATCTTGATTCGTAGTACAGGCCCCTGCCATACCAAAAAATAAAGGTGGCCAGCCTTTTTATACATCCTTTTTTATACAAGGCCGATGAAAGCCTATCAGTGGTGTTTGTGCCAAGTCATGTGATCCATGTAATCAAATATTTGTCACTACTACTACTACTTTCTCAACCGTTTTGAAAGACAGCGCTGCCGGTTACAGATGCCTCCTATGTCGCGTTTAGAGGCTAAGTGTCTGTTTCACCTCACTAATTGTGTATGGGTTCTGTTTTACAGCTGGTGGAGGAATCAAGAAGTCTGGGAAGAAGTGAGGTGAAAGACTCCCTTGGCTGGCTAGGTAGTGCCAGAGTCTCTACCCAGATGATCACAGCCCCACCCCTGTCAGCTGCCCCTGGGTCCAGGCACACTTAGCAAATGAAATAACCCTTAATCTTTCCCCTTGAAACGCAGGTCTTCTGAAATAAAGTTTTGTAACTGCGTTTTCATTATCAGTTTTTAATCTTACTAGTTTTTCATAAGTCTTCTAATCTACAAGCATATATGAGCTAAATAGTTTCTATACTGTTCAAACGTGCATCGCAGTTTTTTTTTGTTTTGAGCCCATCTAGGCTGTCTTCATCCTCTTGTGTCTGCCCCATGATCTCTAGTGTCTCTCATTTCCGGTCTTCAGGTTCTCCCTTAGTACCTCTAGGTTGGGCCACATGTTAATAGTGTTTAGGCATTCATTTAGGTTAGGCATTCATTAAAAGGTTAATTTCAGGCTAAATTATTTTGCCTAACAGTGAGAGTATGTGTGAATAGAGAATTCAGTGTTATTTGTTCCTTTTTGTACAGTTCTTTTTTCTTTTCCTGATCAAAGTTCAGGAGATTGACAAATAAAAATAGAATTGCTGCTTCTCACCACTTTGACTTTTTTCTTTTCTTCAGCTCAACCTCTACAGGGTAGTGGTCACTCACATCTAGGGTCTGAAAAAAGCAGGTTAGTGAGTATATAGACCCATAGACCAAACGGTGCTCTTATGACATGATATTGTTAAGGAAGCTTTCAGGGACACTTCAACTATTGAGCGTCACCTCTTCAGAATAGGAATAAAAAACCACACCAAGATTGAGGACAATGTCAAGCATTTGTTGATTGTACAGGTTTGGGGTATTTCTCTACCTGCTCGTCAGTCAGTCCATATTCCTGCTGGAAGTTGAAAGGTTTGGCTGAGTTTGGAACAACGGCAGCCAGCATGTCATCTCCATAGACCACTATCCTGCAAGATGTCAAAAGATGATGGCTGTTAGAGCAGTCTGGGAGGGAAATACCCATCTTCACATGTTGCCGAGAACACTTGTTGATCAATCTATAGTTAACACATCTTAGAGGTATGGTTTTATTTACAGCCGAGTTTATACCTTGTGTATTCAGGTTTGTTGTGCATGGGTATATTAATCCCCAGGCCAGGTCGTTTAGGACTTTCCTAGTACGCTCCAAGTATCTGGCACTATTTGAAAATAATATTTGGGATAGGTGTGTCTCACCTGTCGTAAGTGTGGTCGTTTTTATGATTTGCAGTGGTGTCAACATCATCACCGATCAGCCAATGAAAGTTCTTGTCGCTGCGGATACGGATCACCTTCATTTCTTTCTTGGAGACATAGGAGCCATCTGCATTGAAGTCCCCGAGGATCATAATGTTCTGGAACACACACCCCATACAATACCTTGAAACATGTTTCACTGTGGACAGAGAGAAAACATGACAAGCAAAAAAGACAATGTTGTTCTCTAAAGGAAAGGACTTTACACCTTTTCCGTGTACAGTATTGTATTTTAATGAGGGTCCGGTGACACCTACGTCTGTCCCCCACTTGCTCTTCACGTCTAGGAAGACGTCGTACAGCTCGTCCAGCTCCTCTTCTGCTACAACAGGCTTTGTGTGCACTGGCATCAGCACAAGGTCACTAATCACTGAGAAACACACAAACACATTTATTTGTATCAAATGTACCCCATATACTGTGTAGTGAGTGAGGCCTGTGTTGTTGCTGCTTACCAGTGTTGTGGCATTTGAAGCGGAGGACGTATGGTTCCCTGGCAAACGCGTCCTCCTGACCTGCTTGTTTGTCTGCAAACTGGTAGGTGTCTATCAGATCCACCACATCATCCCTTCAAATGGAGAGGCACGTTGGCAAGGAAGGCATGAAACAAGAGTTTCAGATACAGGTCATAGAGTAACTACTATTCTGTGCTTGAACCTAATGCCTGACTTCCGTAGAAGTGGCTCCCTCCCATGTACTGTCAATAGTCCATTATGTTACACATTTGATCTGACTTAAATGTAAGTTATTAATTGTTTGGGGTAAACAAAAAAATATTGTTCAAATGTTAAACAAAGGAAAGTATCCTTCCATCCACTGGTAGGCCAACGAGTGTGAATATCAACCGGCTGTCCCTGATTCCTGGTGTCTTATATCATGACTTCCATCCCAAAATACACTGACAAATAAGAAAGGGGTTGGGTCTGGTGCTCCATTAGGGCCAGTAGATCCAGAGGTCAGCGTTCACCTGTAGAGAAACAGGTACTGTTCCTTGTATCTAGTTCTACCCAGACGAGTGCTGATCTCCATGGTGTAGCGATGCTCCTTGTTGGCTCTGCAGGAACAGGTGGACCAGGACAAATAACACATGTAATACAGTATGTCTGCATTTACTCATGTTAAAGGATGCTCACACAATCTGGAGGTCCAAAACATTAACGACCACAACAACTCACTTGTTAAGTTCCTGCAAGAAGGTTTGGACTGATTTCCCCTTGGCATCCACAACCTCCAAGATGACTATGATGTCGTAGCGAGACACTATCTGTAGGGGGCAGCAGTCTCCATGTCACTGGTCTGTTCTCTCCGTGTAACCATGATGCGTGTGTGCCAAATGATGCAGGCAGCTCATGGTATATCACATTTCACACTAACAATCATGCTATTAAAAATGTAAAATGACTAAACACAACTGTAAACTGTAAACACAACTGAGAGACAACATATCACAAGGCAGTGACCAAGAATCTGTACCTGGACAAGTATGGAAAGGATTTGGGGGTCCGAGACCTTATTGGTCCCAAACCTCTGGATGTTGAAAGCTGCCACCTTCATGATTGCTGCAAGATGAGAGAGAGAGAGAGGCAGAGATGAATGGAGAGACAGTGAATGTGTGTGATACAAGAGAAAGTTAATGGTGAGGAAAAAGAGAGTGTAACGATCATGTTGCAGCCATGTGGAGACAGCATGTTATCCTGTCGTCAGGAAAATGTTTATGAGGCCCTTTAAATTCACAGGAAAGTCTTGTTAAAAATCCTTTCCTGACCACACACAGAAAAACTACAAATATTCTCCTCAAGCTGTGAGGATCTTGTTCATGTGTCTCCACAGGAGGTTATAACTTGGTACCCCTCGATCATAATGCAAATAAGTCTGATGCACGCCTGTACATGTACCTGCCCCCATCCCACACAAACAACCAAAACACACACACATGCACATGTGCACACATGCAGGATCCTCAACTGTCTGCGCCTGGATGGCAGCTCAGAAAAGCGGGTGATGGATGATTGTATGAAGATTAACCCAACCCCCACCCCCACCCCCATCCCCACCCTTCCACCCACACACACAGACACTCTAAAAACATCCTAAACTCTACCTCTGTCTCTGTATATCATGAACTACAATACAAACTGTTTTGAGGTTTTACCATCAGTCAGACTCATGCTGACTGATGGTGAAACTGGCGGATCATGCTGAGACATGTTCACTGTCCACTTTGTTTCCTCCACACCATACACACACATTCCTACATCATGGAACATTCTTTCCTTTACCTAGTCTAAACGTCAGAGCAGCCCCTTACATTGTCTCACTAACTAATCCAACCACTCTTCTTTCCGTTGACAAACAGGTTCTTCTTTCAGTATCTATTATCAGAAAATATCTCCAACACTAACTTCTAACAGCCCGGGCATAATTCAAACGAAACATTGTCTCCATGTGTTTTCATTAGATAACCATGTCATCTGAGTAATGTTACAAATGTTACATCAACCGTCTGCTGTTAAATAAGCACAGAAAAATCACAGAGTTCACTTACCTTGAGGAATAGGACAAAGGGATGAACACAAGTAGAAGGTTAACCAAGGTCTTGGACTGAACCTACGTGTGTGTGTGTGCCAGTGGTGTTTGTGACTTGACAGGAGTCTGGCTTTCTTATATGGCGCACCTGCAATCCGATTGGCTGAAACATGAGTGAAGTCCAGCCCAACATACAGGACATCATAACATCAACAACCCCATGATAAGATCAAATGCATTCTGTAACACACCCAGTCCCCCACACCGAAACTCACACACACAGACAGACAGACTTAAACATTTTCAGGTATTGTGTGGGCTGTGAATCCATGTTTGCGTGTTAGAGTGTCTGTATGTGTGTATAAGTCTATTTGCTACAATTAACTGCCGCTGCAGTCGCAACGTTAACCCAAAACAAACAAACATAGCCTACACAAACATTTGCCCCTATTATTTCAGCATTATTCCCTCCTCAAAACTGACTAGCAGCTTAACTATCTAGTTATGTTCCTCCCTGCTTGTTTTATAGTTGTACAGCCTGAGATATATTGCGCATTAGAGTATTTCTTATCTATGTGAGACTAACCTGTTGACTGAAAAGGGTAAAACCATTGGGAATGGTGATAATTGTTACTAATTGTTTTCAGTTACAGTGAATCCTGGATGTGAACACACCAGGAGGATGTGTTCTGAGTTTTTTGTTGTTTTTGGACCCCTTCCAGGAATAGAGGGGTTGGGCCGGATGTTTGCATATAAGCCATAGGTAACAGGTTCTCCACAGGTAACAGGTTCTCCACAGGTAACAGGTTCTCCACAGGTTCTCCTCTCCTTCCATGCTGCTAATGGGATCATTATTACATGGTGCTTCAGGTTTAACTTGGGCATGACTTACCAAGTGTGCATGAATCATCATCAGTTAATACATAACTCAGAAAGTACTTCATTATGCACTGATCATGAACACATCATTTGTTGATAGGGAGTCACATATGATTTACTATTAATTAAATCTGGAATCATGTATAAATTCCTATCGATATTAACACATTAACTGATAGGTGAGTTAACGACTTTAGTTAAACGTGCAAACTAATACTGTTAACTGTGTGAACTAAAACCATGAGTTAACTAATGGTAATACCTTAATTCATCTGTTAATTACCACAATGATTGAGACGGTACTTAATCATTTAGAGCCAGAACAAATGATTAAGTACCGTCTCAATCCATGGATGCAGTCATGTTCAGTCATGTTCACTGTGGAGTGAGGTAGGGATGGATTGACATGGATTGACAACCCTACCTCCCAGAGCAGACGGACCTGCTGCTTCAGTGAGTCAGGACCGACACGGTCACAGTGAGCCTTTGTACCGTCAACCTTGTGATATAACTGTCACAACCACCAGCTGCTCATCCAGAAGAGGAAGCCTGTATGTTCCCACCCCTCAGCTCCATCCGAGCTGAGTGCCTGTTGGGTAGATGGGGATAGTTATTCCTGTTGGCTGGAGGTTGGCAGGAGTTGATGAGGTCTGTCAGGTGTCGAACACCAACCCTCAGATGATCGCTTGGTGTGGGTGGGGTCACGAAATCAATAGAAATGTTAATGAGCCATCTTGTGTCTTTGTGTGCATTTGGAGATAAAGGAAGTGACATGACCACAGCACAACAGACGAGAGTGTATGTGCTTGTGTGTGCGTCAAACCTCTTTTTGCTTTCGTTTTCTTTGAGGTCAGAGAGAAACAACAGTTTTCTCGACTCTTGAGAACACGGTTCCTCTTGTCAACTCCGCTTCTGAAATAGAAAACATAACCGTGGATCCCTGGAAACAGTGCAGGCATCATGAAGATAGCTTCCTTCAACATCCAGAAGTTGGGCTTGAATAAAGTGGCCAATAAGGATGTCCTGTCCTACATCATCCAGGTAAGATGCTTTCTCATCCCCAGAGCTTTCACATCTTTCTGTTACTTATGTTTGTGAGAAAAGTGTGTCTGACATGGAAAGTGCATGTGAGGTGTAAAGAGTAGTGTAAAGTGTAGTAGCAGGATGTGATCTGTGTCCTGGTGTCCCTGAAGTGTAGTAGCAGGGTGTGATCTGTGTCCTGGTGTCCCTGCAGATTGTGTCTCGCTACAGTGTTATCCTAATCTTGGAGGTTGTGGACAGGTCTGGCAAGGCCATGAAGACCTTCCTGCAGGAGCTCAACAGCACACAGTGAGTAACCACAGACCAAAATATAAATCCCAAATAAACTTGTGTTTTTGCCATGTTATGCTATGCTATGCTAAATCTTGTATTGACACCTCATTTCATGTCATGTGTCAGGGATAACAGGAAGCGCCCTTACACCATGTCACAGAGCAGTAGGTTAGGCCGAAACTCCTACAAAGAGCAGTTTGTGTTCCTCTACAGGTAGAGCAACTAAGAAACATTTTGTCTCACAACACAGCAGCCATCTGCACACACAATCTCTCCGTTTAAACACCTTATAGTCATGAATCCAAACATGAACCCTCGTAGTGACATTGTGATCATGTGTGTGCCAGAGAGGACGAGCTGAGGCTGACTGACAGCTACCAGTATGAGGACGACCAGGTTGGGGACGAGGATGCGTTTGCGAGGGAACCCTACATCTTGCGCTTCACCTGTCTCAGCACAGGTAGCTGTCATTCTGGGAGAAAAGCTCAAACTCACATTTCACATATTGTATGGCTTTTTGTTCGAGTGTATTTGCGTATGGCTGTGGGTGCGTGCATACATGTGTTTGTGTACATGCGTGTCCACATATGAGTGTGTGTGTGTGTTCTGACGTGTGTGTGTGTTTCTCAGTCCTCAGCGACCTGGTGCTGATCCCGGTGCATACCCAGCCTACGGACTCTCAGAAGGAGTTGGATGAGCTGTACGATGTGGTCGAAGTGGTCAGGGAGAAGTGGGAGACTGATGTAAGCGCAACACCCTGTGTAAACATTCTCGGTTGTGGTTCAGCCATTTTTATTTCATTGCACCATTTCAAACTTTCCCCATGTCTTTGTGGGGATACATTTGTTGTTTATTTTGTGACGTGTGTGTGTTTGTTTGTTTGTTTGTGTGTGTCTAGAACATCTTGATACTGGGAGATTTCAACGCAGACGGTCGCTATGTCACCAGGTCGAAAATGAGGGACATCAGGATCCGCTCTGACGCCAATTATCATTGGCTGATAGCAGATGATGTGGACACCACAGCCAGCACAGCCAATGATCACACATACGACAGGTAAACTGGTTAGACAACAAGCAGGAAACAGACAAACACACCCACAACAAGTAATTTCATTTCAACTGTAAACTGACCAGTTTAAAAAATTCACAATAATCTGATACTGGCTGTAACAGAGTGACTGTATTGTATCTACAGGATTGTGGTGTATGGAGACAATATGATGGCAGCCATTGTTCCTAACTCAGCTATGCCCTTCAACTACCAGCAAGAATTCCATCTTTCTACAGATATGGTGGGTCTCCTCCACCACTTCACCACCCCTCTCTGCCTCACTCTATGTCCATGCATGTCTTGTCTCTAATGCAATCATTCTCTCTCTCTCCTTCCCCTTCATTCTGAACATTCTAATGGCCTGTTAACACCTATCTTTTCTAACGAGGCATCTGTGTGTGTGCGGGTGGGGCCCTGTTTTTGTATGTGTGTGTAGGCTCTCAGTATCAGTGACCACTACCCTGTTGAGGTTGAGCTGAAGAAGAAACAAATAAGTGGCCAAGAAGCTAAGAAAGAAGAGAGCCCAGACACCTCAGAGAAAGAAGATAGTACCAAAAGCCCAGAAAAAGATGGTTGCAGGACCAGAGAAGGAGAAGGAAGTACAGGAACCACAGAAAAGGACAGTTCCAAAAGCACGGAAGAAGAAGATTGTTGCAGAACCAGAGAAGAAGGAGGAAGTCCAGGAACCACAGAAGAAGACAGTTCCAAAAGCACGGAAGAAGAAGATTGTTGCAGGACTAGATAATGAGGAAATTCAGGAACCACAAAAGAAGCGAGTTAATGCCTGTATTCTGACCTAGAGAGCAGCAAAGAGGAAAAAGTAATTGTTGAAAATGTTCCAGAACATCATACTCACCTAAAATGCAAAAAGCAAAAATCTTAACCCATCAGCTGTAAAAGGGTATCATGGTTATTTCTCTGAATAAAGCTGACAAACCTTCTCTGCCTGACTTGGTGTCTTCTTGGTGTCAGTTTGCTGTCTGTCCACAAGAGAGAGCTCTCCATCTTGTTCCAGTTCTTGGAGCAGAGGGGATGTGCAGACATGTGAGGAGAATAAGGATGGGAAGGAGGAGAAAGTTAGTGGGAGGAGATTAAGAGGATCTATAGCCCCTCCCCTGTTTGGCGAGGTATAAGTGCTCATGTATGTCCTAGGTTCCAGCTGTATCCCACCTGACACCCACAGTCATCACTCCTCTCTTTCTTTCTCTCTCTCTCACACTCCAGTCTTGCAGACTCTCACCCTTTGCCCTCTCCTCAGCTCTGTCCGTCATTGTCTTCTTGCCCATCGTCAGTCCTCTGTGAGCGGCAGCACCATGAGCCTGAGGACCAAGAGGATCAGCTCCAGCAGTTCAGTGCGGAGCAGCAACGGGAGGCTGGGGAGCCCCGGGGCTCTAGGGGGCTTCAGTGGGATGTCACTGAGCAGCAGCCCTCTGTACGGGGGCTCCAGCAGTCACCTGGGCCCCTCCATGTCCTCCCTCTCCGTCAACAGGAGCCTGCTGGTGCCACTCAACCTGGAGATTGACCCCAGCCTGCAACTGTCCAGGACCCAGGAGAAGGATCAGATGAAAGGCCTCAACAATCGCTTTGCCTCCTTCATTGACAAGGTCTGTCTTTCTGTCCGTCTACTGTCTGTCTGTCTGTCTGTCTGTATATCTTGTCTGCCTTCTGCCTGTCTGTCTGTCTTGTCTGTATATCTTGTCTGCCTGCTGTATGTCTGTCTGTCTGTCTGTCTGTCATCAGTCTATCATCAGTTGACCAGCCGATTTTTACAATGACATAATTGAAATAATAAGAATCGGAAAGAAGCGGATGTTGCGAAAAGTACCTCTACCTTGTTATCAAACTGGCTCTGAGTGCTGTGTTTTCTAAAGGCCTTTCCTGTGAAGAGGCAGTAAGTTGCCCTCTGATAGCAGTGAAACTGATACTCTGCTTACAGCGACACAACACAGAGCTTCTTTCTCACGGAGTAGGTAACACGGTTACAATGGAGCTATTGTCGGCCGCTCCACACATCAACAGCAGAGCCCCTCTGCTCCTGCTTGGCTACCTTGCCCTCATCCCACCCTGGAGACTCTGAGCTCAGCCGTGCACTAATGCTGGGGCCATGCATGCAAAACCTTTCTCCAGACAAACAGTGAACAAGGCCATTAAAGGACATTTAAAGCCCCACATTCGGTCTCCCTTAGCTGGTTTGCTGGCTTGTAACCTGAGAGAAATAGGTCAGCTTGTGTGATCGAATGAATCCCCCGTGTCTCTCACTGTGCTTTTGTTTCGTAGGCTGGCAGACAAAAGGGCAGCACACTTTCTACCCTCCAGATAGAAATGCAAACGACAGCTCTTACTGCTGTGTCGCCCAGATCTGTCTGTCTTTCCATCCGTCCGTCCAGCCATCCCTGCATCCATTCAACAACACATTTCTCCATCAATCTATCCATCCCTCCATCTGTTTATCCATCCGTCTGTCTATCCATCCATCCTCTCCATCCCAGGTGCGTTTCCTGGAGCAGCAGAACAAGATGCTGGAGACCAAGTTTGACCTGCTGCATGGCCAGGGGTTGGGTCACTCCAGCGTGGAGCCCATGTTTGACGCTTACATGGCCAACCTGCGGCGCCAGATGGACGTGGTCAACAATGACAAAACCAAGCTGGACGGAGAGCTGAGGAACATGCAGGGACTGGTGGAGGACTTCAAGCACAAGTAGGACATTATCAACATGGAGTATTGTTTATAATGACTAAACCTTTATTATGCGGCAATACAAGCGGTCAACTGTATCTTTAATTGGAGCAGCATCTCCCAAATTGACTTTTAGCTGACATTAGCATGTGGACTCTCGAGTGCATCCCATGACAGCAGCAGTCACACCTGGCTGAATCCTTACCTGTCCTCCACCAAACCTGACATCTCTGTCCTCTCTTCTTTCCTCCCTCCCTCCATATTCCAGATACGAGGACGAGATCAACAAGAGGAACAACCTGGAGAACGACTTTGTGATCCTGAAGAAGGTAGAACACCAGGTCACTTCCTGTGACACCTGAACATCTTTAGGTCACATCCTATTATCTGTAGTACAGTAGTGCTTGTCTCCTGGCTTCCACACCTGTTTATTGTCTAGATACAACCCTACAACACTGCCACAGGCAGAGATAGGTTAGTAGATCCAACTTTAAATGAAACAGAGACTGAAATATAGAGAGTCAACTAGAGTCAACAATAGACAGTGTATGAGCTAATATGCCCCACCTAACAACTAGCCAGGTATCATATCACCCTGGAGACAGAATAGGGGGGAGAGCAGCCAAGGGACAGCATTAGTCTTTCCACTTGAAACCTGATCTCATTATCTGGAATACTGACAGACCTGTAAAAGAATGTTACTGAAGGTCACCTTTAATCTCTAACCCTTAAGCTGTAGAGGTGATCTCCAACACCTAACCCTTACATGTGACCTCTGACACCTGGTCTCTTCAGGTGACGGTAGTGGTGAATGGTGAAGTGATTGTTTGTTTCAGGATGTGGACTCTGCATACCTGGTCAAGGCTGACCTGGAAGACAAAGTGGGTGCGCTCACAGACGAGATCAATTTCCTGAGGAGCATCTACGAAGAGGTTAGTGACAGGGAGAAGAAATCAAATGCAAGAGACATTCTTCTGAAAGCATCCTTCCTTACTCCTTGCCTTGACAGGATCTGTTAAAAGGACAGCACAGAAGATATGAGCTTCATCAAACAGCTGTTACCTATCCAGTCATGTCATATCAGATTTGAATGCAGGAATTTTGTGTTTTTGTTTCTCCTGTTGCCCTCTGGCTTACTGTAAATGGTCCTTACTGCCAGTGCCCTATAGGTAATGTAGTCCTTACTCTTCCATCCAGGAGTTGAGAGAGCTGCAGGCCAGCATGCAGGACACGTCAGTCATCGTCCAGATGGACAACTCCCGGCACCTCAACATGGACCAGATCGTGGCTGAGGTCAAGGCTCAGTATGAGGATATTGCCGCCCACAGCCGTGAGGAGGCGGAGTCATGGTACAAGAACAAGGTACAGGGAGAAGATGACTAAGGGAGAAAATACGTTAAGGGACTGGCAAGAATGCCAAAGGCAAATGTCCATTTTATGTCCATTTGGCATGTACATTCTTATCTTATCTTCCAAAGTAAAAAGGACATTAGCCCTATTAATTTGTTTATTCAGTTGTTTGTATATCTGTCTTTCTGCAGTTTGACCAGATGTCCATGCAGGCCAGTCAGTATGGTGACGAGCTGAAGAACATCAAAGGAGAGATCGCTGATCTCAATCGCATGATCAGCCGACTGCAGTCTGAGATAGAGGCCGTCAAGGCCCAGGTAGGAGACAATTAACGCTAAATTATTTATCTTTATTAAGGGTATAAAGACTGGGGTAGAGGCCAATACCTGAGATACAGACCCAGAAACAGAGACAAAACAAAAGGCAGAAGCTGGGGTAGAGGATAAGATTGAAGCTGGGATAGTAAATTAAGCTATAGAGACATTCCTCCAAGGATGTGAGCGTTAGCCTGCTGTCTCCGCCCCCAGCGAGCGAACCTGGAGAACCAGCTGGCTGAGGCTGAGGAGCGGGGGGAGCTGGCTGTGAAGGAGGCCAGGGTGCGGACCCGGGACCTGGAGGATGCCCTGCAGAGGGCCAAGCAGGACATGGCTCGTCAGCTTCGGGAGTACCAGGAGCTGATGAACGTCAAGCTGGCCCTGGACATTGAGATTGCCACCTACAGGAAGCTGCTAGAAGGAGAGGAGGACAGGTGAGGCTGAGAGGCTCAGAGAAGAGGCTAATGAAAGGGCTGAACTAGGTTAAACTTGTTTCCTGATTCCATTGTTCCTTCTTTTCCTTATTCCCTTGGACTATTTCTCTCCATCCCAGATATAACACTGTGTATCTCTCTCCAGGCTGGGCCAGCAGTCCATCCTGAGCATTCAGGCTGTGGCCAGTCACAGTAAGTAGACGCTGTAGGTTGCGTAATTACATTAATTGGGAACTTTATTTTTTTATCGTTTCACCTCCTTCACAACAGTTCACAATAGTTCAGACGTTTATTAAAGTGTATCTGTCTGTCTGTCTGTTTAGTAAACCCTGTTATTTTCGACAGGTTCCAAGGCAACCAATGGTTACCATAGCAGCTCCCCAACTCCCAAACTACTGATCAAGACCACAGAGACAAGAGACAACTCCAGATTCAGCTCTCACTGATCATTTGTCTGGGGACAATAACTAGTTACACAAAATAAATCAGATTAAAAGATCATGTTTCTTGAGTAACATACAACTGTTGTTGTCTGTAGTTACAAAACCTCATCTCTTGTAGGCTATATTGAGGAATATTGAGTAGGCCTATGTTAGAAGTAAGAATTGTGTTTAACGAAAAGAAAAAGTTGCCTTGCTTCATATAAATGTAAGGGAATTTATTTAGTACAACAGTTTTTAATAAAATTTAGATGAGTATAAACCATCTTGGCGGTGTTGAATTCCACTATTGTCACTTCTTGTTGGTTAACAAACTGCAAACACACAGAGACAACAGCGCGTCTCTAACGCGCATTTTACGGGACTTGAATTGATGCACCCATCGCCTAGTAACAGTGGGAAATAGACACAACATTCCGTCTGAAAGAAGGGTAGGCTACTTCATGGGTTTTCTGATTGAAAATGTTGTAGCCTTCAAATGATTCAGAGCTTATCAATGAGCAAGTCAAATACATATTTTAGTAGGCCTCCGTCCGCTTCGAATAGAACATCACCGAATTTGACAAGTTCTGTTCACCGCGTCTCCAAGACAGCTCGGTTCAACCTCAATGCGCGGGTACGCGACACAGGGGAGTTGTTCATGGTGCCAAACTGCCAGCATAACATGACCATAAGAGAACTAAAGAGCGCACTGGAGCTGGAGATCGGAATTCCTGCGGACTTCCAGAGACTATGCTACCTGGACCAAGGTAATTAGGCTTTTATGCTAGTCGTTTCTCTGCCATCTCTGTTCGACTGATAGGCCTATGGAACTGGACAATGCTCCATTCAGAGCATGACGAGCCTCGATAAATAAACCACAAGCACACTTAGTGACGATCAAGATGTGTCATGTAGCCTCTCTTAAATATGATTAGCCTATACTAAACGATCATATTACCCCTGTCTTTCAGTGTTTCACTGTTTACAAGTGTTTTGAAAGCTATAACAGTTTTGAAGGCTCCTCTACGGTGGCCCTGAAGTGCAAAACACCCCCCCTAATAAGAGTACATCCCCCAAATGAAAACACTCCCCCCAAATACGAGTCAACTCCCCCCAAATAGGATGACTTGCTCACCTCCCCCCCAATACAAGGACACACTCCCCCAAATGGAAAACATGACATTACTTTACTGAACGTTTAAAAACCTGTTCCATAGGGCTGCGCTTTACCATCGCCATCTGGTGGTTTACTGTGAGAACTGTACCTGAAATTCACACTTTAAACCACTAGATGACGGTATTGAAGCGCAGCCCAATAGCTGTCGAAACAGTGCCCCTTAACACGCAATTTATACTTTTGCATAAGTAGGCCTACTTGCTTCCTGCTTCGATAGCTAAACAACTGTCCTGGTGCACGTAACTCTGTCAGGCTATTGCATTTCGTACTTCTGTCGATCAATTTCTTATTCCCTGTTAGTTCCTGCATCCATTCAGCGACGAAAGTGTTGTACCAACCATTTCCGATTTGAGTTAATGTAATGTGGTTTTGAGTTAATGTATGTCGGTCTCCATTTGGAGGAGTGTGTCTTTATATTGGGGGGAGATGAGCAAGTCATCCTATTTGGGGCGAGTGACTCGTACTTGAGGGGAGTGTCTTCATTTGGGGGATGCACTTATATTAGGGGGGGTGTTTTGCACTTCAGGGCCACCGTACTCCTCCCACAGGAATGATTAAACCATTACAATAAAGAAAAAAGAAAAAATGAAGGAAGGCGGGGAATATATCCCAGATGTAGTTCAACCATGCAATGTGAGCCTACAGCCCTACTCCAGTGCTCCACCCTACAGGTGACCTGATGGAGGAAAGCACCTTGCGCTACAACGACATCGTCCCAGGCACAGTGCTGACGGTGGGGGTGTGGCCCTACAACGGCTGGCCGGAGCTGGTGACTGCTGCTGCTTCCGGCAACACCTACATGGTCAGAGTAACTCTGATGCACCACAGGCATGTCAGGTTACCTACATGGTCAGAGTAACACTGAGGCACCACAGGCATGTCAGGTTACCTACATGGTCAGAGTTAATACTGACAACATCACAACCGCTGGTCTGTTAACTGGGCCAGTAGCAGAGACCGCTAATGAACCAAGAGCGGTGGTGAACGACTCCTCCTTGAGTTACACAGCTGTTATTCAATTTAATTGGACTCAATTCACTTAAGCAATTAATTGATCCTGACGGAAATTTAGAGACAGTTTGCTGCCCCCTGGTGGTTGTAACAGTGTCTAACTTTGCCAACATTGTATTCCCTCTTCTCTCTCTGTGATGTTCAGTTGAAGCAGGTCATGTCTAAACCAGCTCCCCAGTGCTCATCTGCATCCTCCTGGCTGCCTCACCGCCTCTTCTCTGCCCTGTTCATCACTGCTCAACGAGGACACGCCTCCGCCACCCGCTTCCTCCTGCAGCAGGGTATGCCAGACACCATCTGTTCCATAATACTGAATGAATGAACCAATCCATGAATCAATCAATGAATCAATCAATCTATGAATGAATGAATCAATCAATCTATGAACTAATCACAATTAACCTCCCCCCCTCTTCCTCCTCCCTCCTCCAGGTGCTGACGTCGGGGCTCAGACCCCCCGCGGTCGAGGGGCACTGCACGCCGCCGCCGCTCAGGGGCATGTCCAGTTGATCCAGGACCTGCTGCTGGGCGGGGCACCTCCAAACATGGAGGACTGCGAGGGCATGTCCGCCCTGAGCCTGGCAGAGGGTTGGGGCCAGAAGAAGAGCGCCCGCCAGATCTTCCTGTTCAACTGGCAGCAGCGCGCCGCTGCGGTACGGATCAAATCCCACCTGGGCGAGGAGGACCTGTTCGACCACCAACGCTACAACTCACACCTGAAGACCTGGCGATGTGGCAGCTACGCCCAGAGATACATGGCACACCTTGGGGGTAAGGGGAGGGGGGAGGAGCTTAGCGGGATGGGGGAGGGAAAGATGGAGGTGCTGGATGGGAAGGGAGAGGGCCGGTTGGGCAGGCAGGGGGGGAGATTGGAGGGGAGGAATGAATGTAGGGTGAACTGGATGGATGGTAAGGGGGATGGCCGGGGTGAGAAAAGGGGTGGAAAGGGGTGGGGAGAGGGGGGAGCCAGTGAGGGTAGAGAGGTGAGCGGTAAGGTGAAGCGTAAGGGCAAGGGTCTTAGAGGTGAAGAAAGGGGTGAGAGCAGGAAGGTTTGTGGTCAAGGGAGGGGTGAGAGCTGGGAGGTTAGGGATGAGGGGAGGGGTGCGGGTAGGGGTGAGTATAAGGGTCATATTAGAAGTGAGGAGAGGTGGGACAGTGTAGAGGTGAAGTCATTAGAATCATCCCGGAGCCCCACCATCAGGCTGGCCAGAGGAGCCTGGATGTAAACACTAACACACAACACTGCTTCAGCCAGTGGACCACCTCAGTATCATATATATTATGGTTTATAACAAAGATACAAAGTACAATGTAAAGAAATATGAGCAAAAACATGAGGGTGAATGTTAATAAAAGTTTCATTGTAACAATACCGCAAGATGTTCCTTCTTTAGCCAGTGGATGGCAACATAACACTTCTGTCAACGTAACTCACTGTACTGTTACTGTGCAGAATCTCTGTACTGTCCTCCCCTAGTATTAGAAGTATAATGCATGTGGCTCAATAAATCACTTATGATCATGTCATGGTTTGGTTTAAAACCCTGACCATAGAGAACAGGACAAGATACCAAAATGTGGTCGGAGTTCATGGTCGGTTATTTAAATTGATAATGAGCAAGACACTGAACTGTAAAGGAGACATAGCCAATTCCCTGCACCACATACGAATGCAGTCCCTGTCTTCCTGAAGGTTCTCTGATGTCATCTGGCCTGATTTGGTCATCTTGTGACAGACCTGACAGGTTCCCTGATCTGGCCCGTAGCCGTGGGAACATATTTTATATTCATATTTTAATGTTGAGGGGCGGTACCGCAGTGGTGGATTTTCAAGTCATATCAATGTAAATTCTCGTGTTGTCAGCAGGGGGTGCTGCAGCACCCTCAGCAGCACTAGTTCCCGAGGCCATGATCTGGCCTGACTTAGTCATCTTGTGACAGACCTGACAGGGTTCCATGACAGAGGGACTGTGAACATTTGACTGACGATGCTTTTCTCATGAAACTGCCTCTCTGCCTCCCTTTCTAATGAGATCGCTGATATATATAAGCTCCCACGGCTGTCAGTCATTCTTTAGCTTGTTATATCCAGAAAACGGGTTGAATTATCTACTGTACTCTAGTCTAATAAACTGCTTCCAAGCCTAAGACAACATACATGCTTGTTGACTAATGTATGTTCCTATTTTAGTTCCTTTGCTAGGAACACTTCTGCCTTCCTCTCCTGATGTTGCCTGCTTGCACCTTTCTCTTCTGTCTGCCCTGCAGATTGGAGCAGTCCCAGACGTCTCTGTCTCATAACTGGAACTGGCCACTATGATCACTATAACTAAGCACAGCACATCACCTGGGTAATGAAGGGAACGGTTCTAGAACTAAAAAATAAAGTATGTTTTCATTTAGTAAAATCTTGCTGCCTGTCTTAAGACTAGACCAAGCAGGAGAGTTCGAATAAAAGTACAAAATAATCATTTCCAAACATCTTGCTTGTATTTGTGTTGGCAATTACTTGTCTTTACTGACTTTTATCTGTTCTACATCTGGATTGACACAGTCACGGTTATATCTATTTGAACTGGGCGTGTTTGTCAGCTCTTTGTAACCCAGCAACGGTGGTGTTGAAACAGGCTTTCTTGATTAGGTGTGCCCAAAATGCGCCATGCAGTTAATTCATACTTAGATTCAGGGTTGGTTGTGTACTGGTATAACAGCATACGTTGCTACTATAACATTGATGAGCCTTGACTAAGGTAAAAAAAAATCCAACTTGTGTGAAAAATCTAATAATAATTCAAAATAAATGTCTTAAAGTAACATGCTGAGAATGTTATGCACCAGTCCCATGTTAGCAGCACAACCATGTGATCAGTCAAGTTCTATCACTATACAGTTCCCAAGTAGGCAGCTAAGGAACATGTTTCTACAAAAGTAGAAAACTGTACAAAACTGAGAACAAACTGGTTCTGCTTGAGTGAACTGTGACAGGATGTGAGGCAATCAATCATTTTTTGGATAAAGCGCACATTCATTACTAAAGTAGGTACTTCATTCTGAGTATACATGGCATAGCTTTTCTTTAAATACCCACAGCTACAGAGAAAGGACTTTGGTCACCTAGACACCTTGAAGCCAATTCAACATTTTATATCTATTGTTAATTAAGGTTTAAAAATAGACATCATTATTGAAACTACCAGCTTTATTGTTGTTTGAATAAACAGATGGATTTCAATGACCTACTGGACCTTGACATCTGATAGATGTAGGCTATGGCTGGTATGCAGATCTGTGTGTTTGTGTGTGTGTGTGGTGTGTGTGTGTGTGTGTGTGTGTGTGTGCGTGCGTGTGTGTGTGAGAGAGAGAGCGAGAGAGAAAGAAAGAGAGAGAGTATGTGGGATGGGGTTAAATCCAGAGTAATACCTGTTTGTTGACTCTTTCCAGAACTTCCCAGAACACCGGATATTGTTCATGATAGGCTTAATATTTAGCCTAAGATGTGAGCTTGGTAAGTGAAAACGAGTCATTGCGCTCATTTATTGTCATGCTCATTTATTTACTTTGTTAAAACCTAGCTTTTGGATCCAATTCTAAAATGTAAGTACCTGCAACTAAAATGTGTATTGAATTGATATGTATGTTAGAAACAAGTGGAATTGACATCTCTTAAACTTTTCAATGCTGATACATTACTGTAAAGTAATATTTCTAGCTAATTAATTAAATTACCTGTCCCCTCCTTTTCCCCGCCACCATTGTTCCAATCCTCAATCAGTTGCACAACAGAGGTGTCGCATTTCGTCGCGACACGGAGAACACAGTTAAAAGTAAACCTTCCGTCAAGAAATGGTGGGCGGACTTTTAAAATGAAATCTACTGTGTCTTGGTTGTCATACGCAGTCCTACTGTCAGGGTTTTCAACTCTCGCGCTGGATATGATAATGGTCCCTGAATGTGGACGAGTCACATGTTCACAGGTAAACGCTGCAGATCTTGTGTCGAAATTGTGCATCAAACATTTTTAAATAATTGTCCTTATAAATCAAAGTTTTCTATTTACATGTGTATTTAAGCTTTTGTTTTATGCCTATTTGCTAGTTTTACAACTTAGGCTTAACGCCAACATTATTATGCACCGCGTATGCTATAAATCATAATAATAAACAGGCACGTGAATAGCCTGTTAGTTGTAAACTCTAACCTCTACTTTGTTAAAATCAGGGTAATTCTACCTGCACTGTTGAAGGTGAGCACTTTTGTTTCACAAAATCCCTCTCCATGTCCCCTCAAGTGAAATTGCAGTCTGAGTCGCACATTCCAGAGTACATTGCTGAGTCACATTCCATACACTTACTTGAACCATTCACCTTTCAGTCCCCCTATCTTTCTCATGCACACGCACACACAAAGACCATCTCTTTCATTTTTTCCAATCTTTTCTCTTTGTGTCAGATATCCTTTTCCCAATGGAGCCTGGTTCTGAAGCTATCTGGAACCTAGAGTTACAGGCTAAGCTCTGCTGCACATCGGATGCATGCTCACCCTGCATCCTCATTATCATCCAGCTCAACAGCAGCGTCGTTGAAGATGAGGAGAGTGACTACGAAGAAAACGTTGAAGTTTGGGATCAAGATGATAATGGTAGCGAATCCAGGAAACCAAAAATTGCAACCTGCAAACAAATTGCAACACATGTCACTCGTGCTCACGTCTGCGTGTTTTGCAGCGAAGGTGATGGTGTGCTACAGTCCAGTAGCCTTCATGCCAGCGTGTAAAAACATCAATTTCAACATAACGGCAGTAACTGCACCGGAGGCTATTGTACGTACATTTACCATCAATAATTGCATACGTGTGTATAGTACAGGCGTAGAGTCTGATGTGCTTTGGCCAATGTTTTTATCCAACTTCATCATCTAACAGGCGCAGCTGTCACTGGTGGTGTGTGAACCACAGAGTGTGCTCTTCAGCAGTGAAGTGAGCGTGAGTGTGGGCTCACTGCATCACATGGTGAAAGTGCCGTCAGTAGATGAAGGTACGGAGACCAGTGGTGTTTTCCAGACATTCTTTGAAGGGCTCTACCCTTTCCTCCTACTATGTAATGATTACGACTGATTCCCATCCTATGTCCTTAGTGTGTTCCACAGAACATCAGGAACTTGTAGAGGCTTGTGATGGTGAGTGAAGGTCATGTTTGATCTACTCTCAGAATTATAGTCTGTTATTCACATTTGCAAAGCTTTCTATTTGAGCAACTGATGTTACCTGTCTTGAAAATGTCCACCTGAAACAATGTATGCTTATTTGTGTTGCTTTGGTGCTGCCCATTGGAGACTGTTTGTCTGTCTGACAGTTTAGTCTAGCTACATTTATTCAACTTGACTTTTCTCTTGTGTAATTGGCTTTTGTGTTTGTCAGCCCCTAGAATAGGTGCAGATATTGACCAGATAAGGGGCGTGGTGAATCTGAGTGCTGAACACAAGAGTGACAACTTCTTCCCATTAAAGATGTGCCTTAAGCAGGAGAGAAATGGAACTTGCAAGGTTAATGTGGTGCAAAGGTGTCAAGATCATTTACAGCTGAATTTATAGACATTTATAACTGAAAGTTGTTATTGCATAGTTCTTTTCATTCCTTGTTTTTGAAATAAACATTTATTTTGTGTCTGTAGAAGTGGACAGAAAAAGCCATTCCACTGCACTCTGTCAGCCCTTGTATGTGCATTCAGGTAGGCCGACTGATATTAATATAATTTTACCATATTTTAAGCATTATTAACACATTTGTGGAACATTACAGTATCATACAAATGATCGGAATCTTTTGATTTTGTGTGTATGTGTGCGTGCGTGTGTGTGTGTGTCTGTGCATGTGTATGCAGATGTGGTGGGATAAAGTAGATGAAAGGTCACACCGATCTGAGAGTTGTCCATTCAAGAACACTGGTAAGAGGCAGTGTTTCTTCAAATCAAACTTTAAACTTTGTGTAGCCCTTTTCACAAGAACACAGGTCTTCTGCGTATCTTCATATCAAAAGTACTCTGGTCTGCTGTCTTACAAGAAGATGTGAAAAAAACAAGATCAATTCTAACATCATTTGTGTTGTTGTTCAAGAAGGTTTTCAACGTAATGTGTGGGCGAACGTGTCTGTGTCCGTGATCCGAGGCCAGATGAACAGTGGCAGTAGCATGCTTTCCTGGAACGTGTCGACCCCCTGCAGGCTGGAAGCTGAGGTGTGGCTGTGTCGGAGGGACGCGGGTGTGGGTGGGTGCAGGGAGCAGCAGAGCTCCAGGCAGTCTCTGTCCAACGGCCCATGGATGGAAAACCGCAAAGGACTCTGGGTAACCAGTGATGACAGGACTTTCATAGTTCTTTTTTGTTGAACGGTAGCCATTTGTACTGTTGACATTTTGTTCCTCTATGCCAGTCTATGGGATACTGTTCAGGCTAGTATGTGTTCTGTGTTCTGACGGTGTAGTGTGTCTCTTATCACAGCAGGTGCAGGGAGCGTTTGAAGACATAGAGTCTCGTGTGGACCTGTGCATGATGGTACAATACTACTATTTGTTTTGCCTGTGACACTAGTTTAATTGTGTCATGGGTCATATTTGCCTTACATATTTGCAAAGCAAAACCAATCAGCGAAAGAAAGCTGAATGTGTTAAAACATTTGTGTGTGTGTGTATGTTTGTCTCTACAGATAAAGATACAAGGAATGGACACAAATATTGGCCCCTTTTGTCCTAATGTATATAGTAAGTTTTTAGAATTGTAACCTCATTGTATTAATCATTTAAACAATAACTATAGTTGCATAAGCTCCTATGAAGGCCTAATTGAGGTGCTGGAATTCAACTGTATTCTGACACAAAAGTAACGTCTGTTGTAGCAGAGTACTTACATTTACCAAATTTACAAACAGATTTATGTCATCAACTCTGAGCATGTAGTCTCAATAACGACTGATAGGCTGATCCCAATAAAGAACAATAGATTATGTAGTTAGGTCATACATGATGGTTAAAGCAGTCACAACAATGAACATAAATAAGATAGCTGGCTCGGTTATAAACCGAGGGAAACCAACTCAGTATACTAATGTGCTTTCATCAAACATGCAGTCAGACCAAGGACTCAAACCATCAGTCATGTACTGTACACTGTGTCTCTCCCTTTCAGCCAGTAGGTGGCGGATGAGTCTACTGGTTCTTGTTATTGTGCTGCTAATCGCCATAGCTGTTCTCGGAGTCTGTTTCCTGCATAGCACAGTGAAACGTGAGTATGATCAGAAAGATCTGCCCCCCCCCAAGACCCTTACTTTTCATGAGACAGCTGGACGCAGCTATCAGTGACTACATTCATGTTACTCGTTGACAGGCTTTTATATAGGAACTATACAAATAAATAATTGTACCATAATGCCATTTCCCGTTAATGTGACATACTGTCTATCTAAAGAATCAGCTGCAGTATCTGTAACCCCCTTCTCTCCCCTCTAACTAGAAGCTGGTGGGGCGGGTCACATGGTGCTGCTGAGCCCCCCAGATGCAGAAGGGCCCGTGTCCGAGCAGGTGTGTGAGCTGGGCTCCCTCCTTGTTGCCCAGGGCTTCAGGGTATGTGTGGATTTGTGGAGCCGGGCCCAGCTGGGCTCTCTTGGGCCCCTGCCATGGCTGCACTCCCAGCTACACCTCCTGGACACTCAGGGGGGCCGGGTCCTGGTGGTCCTGACCCGCTCTGCCTGGGAGAGGGCCCAGCAGTGGGGTCAGGACCCTCAACAGCAGGGCCACTTTGCCCAGGCCGGGGACACTCACACAGAGGGAAGTGGAGACAAGGACAAGGGCTCATCCCCATACACGGACATCTTCTCAGCTTGCCTGAGCTGCATCCATGCGGACCGCCAGCAGGGTTGCGTAGGAGAGCGTTTTACCTTGGTGACCTTTGAATCACACCCTGCCCGGCCTGCCACAGGGAGCAAGCGAGGTCTCCCAGAGCTGCTCCAGGGGCTGCCCTGGTTCCACCTGCCCTCCCAGAGTCAGGGGCTTCTGTCGGCACTGTCTGGGGGTAGGCGAAGGGTGAGATGGAGGTGGACTGAGCGCATGAAGGGCGGACTTTCTTCAAGCCTATAGCAGAGACTCAGAGTGGGCAGCCATATCAGTGGGTTTGTTCTGATGGGATTACAAACAAAGAGGCTGGGCCTCTACAGCAGGTCCTGTCAACCAAGTCAATCTGAGTTTTACTCTTTTTTCCTGCACTGATTATACCACCCAAAGAACTCGTCTTCATATTTTGCCGATTACTTGAAAATGTATACATTTTTTGCAGCAGGATCTCTTGATATTGAGACAATACTATACACACTAAACAAAGGCTTAAGAAGCATTTACCGTTACTGCACTAGTAGAGTACAGGAAAGCTGGCAGGATTCTAAGAGTCTTTTTACCCCGTTGCATTCCGGCAGGCATTACGAAGGATTCTGTCTCGCACACAGACTGGACAACAGTTTCTTTTTAAGGGCCGTCAGGCTTCTGAATGGACATCGATACATTTCTCACTAGCCACTTTACACTGTCACTTTCAGCTTCTCGTTGCACTACCAGCAATATTGCACTAATTGTACCCCACTCGTCTTTAGGTTAGTATAGGTTTATAATGTTAGTATGTGTGTTAGAGGTTTAGTCTACTGTATTGTATATTATTTTGTATATTTAGGTTTATTGTATTTTAGCTTTTCATATATGTAATCTGTGTACCTATGTTATGTCATGCATGGTTAATTTGCATTGTCTTGTCCCAAGAATATCAGTGCCCAGTCTGAGCTTGTGTTGTTCTGTGCATCTGACAATAACGGATTTAAACTTGAGGGGCAGGGCGAGAGTGAAAGAGCGTGAGATGTTGGCTCGCTAGCGCGTCCTGCTGGCAGTAGGGCTGTACTCGGTTGAGGATTGTCCCTGACACCTGAAAGACAAGCTAAGGACTAGTTCATCATGTGTGGAGTGCACAGCAGGCTGGACCCGTCGCGCAGCTGAGTGAGGTCTGTGTGTATACGTGTTAAAAGGTAATTTGAAAAGAGTAAAACATTTTTATAACATTGTTGTGTTTTCTGTATGTGTGTGATCGCTACCCATCGAGTATGGTACAGAGCTGGTACGCATACTGACATACTCAACACCCAAGACTCATTGATGCCTAACAAAATCTTGTCAATAACCTGAGACCATAACACTCTTTGCATATAGGGGGAGAAATGATTTAATGAGAATAATTCATCTTTAAAAACATGTACACATTTACACTCCATCCAATAACCGTTTTACGAGTCTCAACCGAAACATTTACAAATTTCAAACATTCACCATGTAAGTTTAACAATGCTCAGACAAAGCAAATGTGAGAAGCAATCACCAACAAGCCATAAAGAATGACACACCACAAGTGTCAAGTTAAATAATAACTTTTAAAGTGCACGTGTCACTGAAAGATGAAAGTTAGACATCAAGAGGAATCGTTTGAAAAGTCACTTAACAGGGTGAGGGTGTTTAGGTACGAGTCCTCAGGAGCAGGTGGAGGAGGAAGTGCACCACTACTGCGAGAACCAAACCCTGGAATCCTCCTCTGCTCCT
This sequence comes from Mallotus villosus, assembly GCA_903064625.1. Lineage (NCBI taxonomy): Eukaryota > Metazoa > Chordata > Actinopteri > Osmeriformes > Salangidae > Mallotus > Mallotus villosus. The sequence goes on along the minus strand of CAEFZP010004717.1, from coordinate 71,353 downwards.
TGACACCAGCAGTAGTGGAAGACCTGGGGGTCCCTGCTGGAGCCAGTGTAACACTCGACTGAGGGGAAGGATCATCCTGGTACATGACTGGGGATAGGACTGTATGAGGTCCCCTCTTTAGCTTCCAAGGATTGTGAAGGGCTGCCTTCTTGTACTCAAAGGCTGCAGAAGTGAGTCTGGGGAACCCAAGGTAGGGAGGGAAGCCTGGGAATTCGGGGTAAGGAAGTTCTGGCATCTGGGGAACAGTGGGAGCAGTTGTTGGCAATTGTGTGAAGAATACAGGGACATTGGGGAATCCAGGGTAGGGAGAGAACTCTGGTGTCTGGGGTACAGCTCTTGTAACTTCAGTCGAGGGAAGAAAGCCGGGGAATCCAGGGTATTGAGGGAAACTGGGACTCTGTGGATCAGCTTTCGTAGGTGTAATCCATGGGAACAGTCCTGTAAACCCGGGGTATCGAGGTAACCCAGGGTATCGTGGCAACCAAGGGTATTGAGGCAACCCTGCAGAATGAGAGTCTGCACTAGTTGGTGCAGCCGTCATAGATGGCATTTGGGGATTAGAGGGTGCAGCTCTCGTAATGGCAGTTGTTGAGAATGGTGTGGGGAACCCAGGGTAGGGAGGGAACCCTGGGAATTGGGGGTAAGGAGGAAGTTCTGGCATCTGGGGATCAGTGGGAGCAGTTGTTGGCAATGGTGTGAAGAATACAGGGACATTGGGGAATCCAGGGTAGGGAGAGAACTCTGGTGTCTGAGGTACAGCTCTTGTAGTTTCAATCGAGGGAAACGAGCCAGGGAATTGAGGGAAACCGGGAATCTGTGGATCTCTCGTAGTTGTAATCCATGGGAAATCACTGGTTAACCCGGGGTGTTGAGGAAGCCCGGGGTGTTGAGGAAGCCCGGGGTGTTGAGGAAGCCCGGGGTGTTGAGGAAGCCCGGGGTGTTGAGGAAGCCCGGGGTGTTGAGGAAGCCCGGGGTGTTGAGGAAGCCCGGGGTGTTGAGGAAGCCCGGGGTAAAAAGGCAACTCCGCCGACTGAGATTCTGATGAGTCCCCAGTATCAGATGAGTCTGCAGTAATTGGTGCAACCGTCATCATGGATGGCATCTGTGGATCATCTCTCCTAATTGTAATCCATGGGAAATCACTGGTTAACCCAGACTGTTGAGGTAACCCAGCGTACTGAAGTAACCCAGGATACTGAGGTAACCCGGATCTGGGAACTCGCGACTGAGATTCTGAAGAGTCCCCTGTATCAGATGATTCTGCACTAGTTAGAGCAGCCGTCATCATGGATGGCATCTGGGGATCAGTAAGTGCAGGTCTCATAGTTGCCGTTGATGGGAACGGTCTAGGAAACCCAGGGTAGGGTGGGGAACTAGGGTGTTGAGGTAACCCGGGGTGTTGAGGAAACTCTGCCGACTCAGATTCTGAAGAGTCCCCTGTATCAGATGATTCTGCACTAGTTGGTGCAGCCGTCATCATGGATGGCATCTGGGGATCAGTAAGTGCAGGTCTCATAGTTGCCGTCGATGGGAACGGTCTAGGAAACCCAGGGTAGGGTGGGGAACTAGGGTGTTGAGGTAACCCGGGGTGTTGAGGAAACTCTGCCGACTCAGATTCTGAAGAGTCCCCAGTATCAGATGAGTCTGCACTAGTTGGTGCAGCCGTCATCATGGATGGCGTCTGTGGATCATCTCTCGTAGTTGTAATCCATGGGAACTCTCCGGTAAACCCGGGGTGTTGAGGTAACCCAGGGTAAAAAGGCAACTCTGCCGACTGAGATTCTGAAGAGTCCCCAGTATCAGATGAGTCTGCACTAGTTAGTGCATGCTTCATCTGGGGATCAGCAGGTGCAGATCTCATAGTTGCAGTCGATGTGAAGGGTTTGGGGAACCCGAGGAACCAAGGCAGCCTAGGGAACTCTGCCAACTGAAATTCTGAGGAGCCCCCACCATCAGAGGAGTCTGCACTAGTTGGTGCAGCCGTCATAGATGGCATTTGGGGATTAGAGGGTGCAGCTCTCGTAGTGGCAGTCGTTGACATTGATGTGGGGAACCCGGGGTATTGAGGAAGCTTTGTGGGTGCAGCCCTAGGAGCGTTAGTTGTCGGGAAAGGTCCAGGGAACTGATGAGGCCCTGGAAACTGTTGGTACCCACGGTAAGAAGGCAGCTCTGAGGACTGAGCATCTGAGGAGCCCCCAGTAGTTGGTGTTGCCATGGTGGTGGATGACATCAGAGGAGCCACAGGGCTAGTTTGAGATGGGCAGGATACCGAAACCTCTTGACCATAAGCATGCAGGACAAGACCATGCTTATTATCCTATAAAACAAAAGATGTTGTAAGTGAATGTCCCAAAGACAATTTTTACATTTGTAAGCAGAATTTAGTAATGGACTATACCGTTATCTTGATGCAGGGTTCTTTGTAAGGAGCAGTAATCACCGTTTCGCTGGAGTGCGACACCATAGCAAATCCACAAAGTTCTCCAGATGACAGCAGGGGTTTCCATACATCATAAACTAAAAGTAAATTCTCATTTTAACAAATTGAATTGTTCAACGACCCTAGCAAGAACGGTTTTGCGAACTAAATGCAGTAGATTAGATGGACTTTTCAAATTAAAGTCCAATTTACCTTTTACTTTTAGTGCATCTGCTCCAATATTACCCATATTTAACACCATTCCGTAAGTGAAGCAGGTTACGGAAGGTGAAAAGGGCAAAAGGGGACAAGACATTGTCATGGATTCCCCCCATAAGCTGAGATGCAGTACATGATTACCACCCTGTTGAAAGAGTACTTGAATTAACTTCTCATTCAATGATTGGAGGATCTGTTTGAAGGGCAGTGATGATAGCGGCACCCCTTATAAAATCATAAATGTCTACCTGTTCAGTTACATTGCAGCCTTTGTATGGAGCTACAAAAAGCATGTCTCTGCTGGACCGCCTCACAGAGAACCCACAATGAGAAGGCATCAGATTCCACGGAATGAGAGACCCTTTACCTGTAGAAAGCAGTAGCTCAGATCATGCTACCAGGTAATTTAACTGGAAAGACACAGTAATGCATCAGACCTCACCATTGTCAACCAGAAAACGGGGAATCCTCTCTCCATTCACTTGCAAGGTCATTGCGTCTTCAGAGCACATCACCGAAGGCTTGATGCGTTTTAGTTTGGCATTTATCAACAGATGCCGAGCTGAAAATAAAAGGTAAAGGCCAAATAAATAATTGAGCGACCACGAAGCACGTTAAATTTAGACATTCGTCAACTCACAATCCACATCCGATGAGGTAGTCGCATAATTAGAATCAAAGGCAAGAGATCCGTTTCGAGTTATTACGCCAGTTGAAGTTCCAGGCTCATTTGCGTAATTAAGACCGTCTCTTCTAAACTTTGTCCTAATTGTGGTCGAATCGGTCTCTTCATTGTTAAGCCTTAGTGGCCTCATATCACTTAAACTAGCACAAGAAACTGCTACAAAAGACGTTAAAGTCCCCAGTGCCAAGGAGCAGAAAAAATGATTGATCCATAACACCATATTGGAAGAGTCTTTCGATTCGCAACTATACCACAAGCCAATAGGTTTACACATCATCTTTAAACTGCTCACTTAAATCGGACTACCAATCAAATTTGAGTTCGTGAGAGTAATCATTCAAACGCACCTGAAGTGCAATTGAATCACAGTAGTGACGTGAATGTAGGCATACTGAAGGAGGCTGTTTGACATGTAGGCTATGGCGAGTGGATAGTTCAATAGACTTTGGTATAAAGCCTGTGCTTTTACGTTGGCATGTGAAAATGACATTTACCAAGTAGATGAGTGAGATTACATTGGCAGTGCTTTTTTCTAAAAATAGAATAGGTAAATATGTAGGCATAGGCCTTTATGAGATTTAAGTTTATTCAAAATATAGAATAATCAGTGCTTAGCAAAAAGTAAAACAATTAGCACAAACAGTAGCTTAAATAAAAAGATTTAAGCATGCATATTTTAAGTCTGAGTTGACGTTTACCCAAGTGAGACTCATTCGTTTTAGTGAGACTTGCGTTAGCGAAGTTGATGGAATACCCCCCTGGTTAGTTTTGCAGCATAAAGCATGTTATTAAATAGAATGATGACCACGTTTGTTTTTGAATACCCAACACCTTAAGAGAAAAGTTGCCTTTCATGAATTTTACAAGATGTTCAAAGGGTCATGGATGGATGGAAGCACCAAAGAAACCAATAATAGTTGTGCAGATATCCCTCACTGTTCTATGGTATAGTGTGTTTTTGGAAATGAAATATTACTGTCAGCCTGAGGGTGGCACTGTTGTCAGGTGGAAACACTAAAACAGCCAATACCTAGGCTACATAAAGAAAATGAGATCACATGAGGAAGCTATCATCTTAAACCAGTGTTGATGTGGATTATCAATAGTAGAACAGAATCACACCCACAGTCCAAATACCATCCTGTTCCCTGGATACCATCCTGTTCCCTGGATACGGCTCTATAAGCATGATGTGGTGTGCATGGTGTGCCTAGCACTGTACTGGGTTTGATTCCCACTTGAGATACTGTTGAATTCTCAGGTGGACTAACTCCCTGGCCTTTCTGTGTGGAGTTTGCATGTTCTCCCCATGTTCACATGGGTTTCCTCTGCAAGAATCCCAGTATAAAGAGGCAGAATCCCAATATAAACACATGCAGAGCCCTGGGCAGGACATGGACGAGCACCTGGACTGGCCCACAGGCCTCTTGACATGGCTGATCCCTGCTCCTGGCTGCCTTCGGAGGAAGGAAACTGGGAGAAAAGGTGTGTGTGTGGACGCTCGCATGATCAATAAATGAAAAATAATAAATGAATAAATAACGATAAAAGCAAATAATTTAAATTATAAAAACGACATCCCATTTCAATGATGACAGACTAATGTTAGTAAACGTGAACAGAAGGTTACTGACACTAAATGAGAAGGGGAAAGGCTCAAACAGACTAAGCTTACCTGTAGGAACATGCCCCCATGTATTTATAAAAAAAACACAAAAAATCACTCTGAGGAATGCAGTTGCGAGATGTTGGAAGCGTGCACGCGTGTTTGTCCTTTTGTAAAGCCATACCCATGACCGTGGACCTGATGTGGCCCAAGAGTAACACCTGCATTCCTTGTATATCTGAGGAATGAGGACATGTTTACACTGTTACACATCGCCTCTTATGTACTTCATCCACTTAGCAACGGCACAGGCGTGGTCAGCTTTCACCCTCACCGGGCAAGAGAAACAGGGGTCAGTCCGTCCGTCTGAATAGCAGACTACCTTAGACACCCTTACACAGGCCTGGCCATATGGACCTGAGGGCTTTGTGACGTTTATGGTTTCTTCTGTCCCTCTAAGGGTTTGTGTCCTCTGTTCTTCTCTCCCCGTGTCCCCCTTTCTGTCCTGGCTTTCACTCTTTCTAACACGTCGTCTTGCTTGCCAGCTGTGCTGATTTAAATCTGGTCCCATTCCACAGCCACTGGATTTGAGCCATGCTGGGGAGCACAGATGGTGATAATGTACCATCTGATGCTAAACGGAGGGTAGACATCTTCCCAACACAGGCTTTATCTCCTCAGTCAGATTAAGGTTGGAATGTCAAATGGCCACATGTGGAAATGTGTGGCCATGATGTAGAAGTGGAGGCAAAGAATCGAGACACATCGAAAATACTAACGGTATTCAGGTGAAACTCCTAACCATGGCACGACACAGTTCTCTGGGATCTGGAAGAAGGCAATTCTACTGTAGAGAGGTCTGGTGGAAACAGTTGGGGGGGGGGAGCCAGGCTAGAGGGACTTTGACACCGCAGGCTGTGGGCGTGGCAAAGGTGAAGGGTCACTGTAGGAACATCAAAGACTGGGCGTGTCTCTTGAAACTAATGTGCATAAGTGTGCATCTCAGTGCATTGTTGATCCTTGGTAGGCCCATATGGTCCTAACCACAAAGCCTGTCAATATGGATCCCTAATGGCTGCACCCTGGTGAACAACAGGCCACTGTCCCTATCTCCACGTGCACACGCACACATGCACTGCCCCCACTGCTTCCTCCTTGCTCCTCCACACCCCTGCTGCCAGTACTGTCATTCTGTTTGTCTTGGGTCCATTCATCTGGCTCAGCTCCTTTCAGAGTAGACGAGCAGCTAGCAGCTGGGGGCTGTGGCCTCAACACAGCACAGCTGAATGGACCCGCTCTGATGACCTCCCCTTGCTTCCTCCTCAGCTGCTCATCAGGCACTAATTAGCCCAATAACATGATTTAGATGGGGGCAAATACTTTGGAGAACAATATAAGATGAAGAGATGGCCTACCTCAGTGTGCTTAGAGTTCTAGGTCACAGTAAACAGTACAGATGTAGCTGTTGGAGAGAGTCTGACAAAAGTTGACCTGGCTCTTTAAAACGTGTGACATACAGTGATATCTGATACCTGTTTTACATTATCTAACTAAGTATGTTGTGATGTTTGCTCCTGCCGCTGGGCGTGGGCGTGTGTGTGTGTGGCCGTCCTGAAGGACAGCAGGAACCAACAGGTTGAAAGGATACAGCCCCTCTGGCAGGTAATGGTTAACTAAATTAACGAACGCGTTTGCCATTCCCTGTGGGTGTGATGTCTCTGTGGGTGTGTGTACCCGTGTGTCCGTGCGCCAATCCCAGTACAGTAATGTGTGCCCTGAAGCTGGAAGAGTCCAAGCCTACTCACACACACACACACACACACACACACACACACACACTAAGAGCAGCCCAGGCAGGAACTGCTACACTTGCCTTCACTTGTCCATGAAATAGGCCAGTGTAGATCTTGTCTTTGTGTTTTCTCTTGTGTCTGTCTTTTTACGGCTTTCTGTTCAAGTGTACGGGTCTGCCTTCCTGAGATGACAGTGTGCTTATCTGACAATCTGGGGAGTTGGAGGGAGGATGTTTAGACCCCAGTGGCTGAGACCTCTGACATCATCGTCGAGTCTAGACCGACCCACCAGGGTGAAACAGCTTCAATAGCCCTAGTAAACCACAGATGGACGAGGTTCATTGGAGGAAACATAAAACCTTTAAAGAATGAGGAGCACTATCAATCGTACGTTTCCCCTACTGTGCCGCCCCTTATACCACCCCGCATTCCCAGAATGAAAACTAAACAAGTCAGGTACTTGCTGGGCACAAGGAAGTTCCCCAGAATTCGTTGTCACTGGTGACTCATCTCATGCGGTCTGTTTAGGTGTAATCCTATGATACCTGATCTGACAGGTTGCTTGTTTGCCGTATAGAAGCGCTGTCTAGTTCAGATCTCTGTGTGGATGGTGTGTGTCTGTGAAGTCATGCGTGTGCATGGGTGGGTGTAACCCTGGACGGTCTCTTTGTTGTAGCTGTCAGGTGTGTGTGATGAGTCGCTGCTGTGAGAAGAGGTAAAGGTATTTCCGTTGTGCTGTTGTGTGAAGGTGCTGGGTTTCTCCAGAAACGCATATGTGCGTGTGTATGTGTGTGTGTTTAATGTTTTGGCTTGAAGTGCAGGTATGTGTTGAAGTCATTGGTATGTTGTTGATGATGTTGAGACAGTGGTATGTATGTGGTATAGGTGTGTGTATCAGGTTACTGTGACTCCCTGCAGGTTAAGCGTGAAACAGAATCCTTCATGACTCAGGTCTCCAGCTCTCATTGGATGGACAGCAAAGAGCCTGCAGTTATTTGAGTGACATAGGACACTGTGAGGAAATTAATCTGTTATTGCATGCCAGATGGCAATTTAATAATCACAATCACCTCGGTCAGGTTGGTCAGGACATCTTATCTTTGACTAAATCTCTCTCTCTCTCTCTCTCTTTTTCTCTCTCTCTCTAGCTCTCTCTCTCTCTCTCTCTCTCTCTCTCTCTCTCTCCTCTCTAGCTCTTTGTATCTCTCTCTCTCTCTCTCTCTCTCTCTCTCTCTCTCTCTCTCTCTCTCGCTCTGTCTTACACACACTCACACACTTGAAGGAATACGGGTGGAGCTGTTTTGTGAGTTGACTTTCTCACCACCCTATTTCCTCGTTCCTCATATGTCACTTCTGACTCGACGGACACAAGGGAGAAAGAAAAACCCTAGTGCCCCGTGTCGGTGCTTGGTTCTGCAACACACGGACAGTGGGACCTGCTTTAAAACCGTGACTTTAGTGAGTAAAGTTGAGAATATATGACTTTTCTGTTTTGGGAGGTTTGGAATCGTGCGTAAATCTGGAACACAGAATTACAGGCTGTCCTATTTCCTAATCGGGACATATTTTAGGGGTAACAAAAGCCCCAACTGTTATATCGGCGTAACGCGTTGAAGTGAACTATATTATTTAATATTCAAAACAGCTATTGAATCTACAGCATGCAAACTGTTCCGGCTTGTTATTCCTCTCCACGCGCAGCGCGTCAGGGCGAGTGGCTGCGCAGCGCTCTAGCCCACCACCATTGCCCCGACCCCGGTGTGGAGAATGAGATTGTAGTCCTGGCCACGGGAATAGACCAGTACCTACAGGAGGTCTTTCACCACCTGGCTTACTCTAACCGTGACGACGTGGTATCAGCAGAAGACTTTACGGTGCTTTGCACGGTGTTGGGGCTCACCAGAGCAAGTGATGAGAGGCAAGCACCCGACGCAGAAAAAGAGGGAGATGAAGGCCACGGTGTGTGCGTCGGGCTTCCCAGCGAGCTGTCGTTTAAGGACTTCCATTCACGGCTATGCGGGTATTTTCGCGTCCATGCATTACAAAATGGAACCTTGCGCCTTCCCGTTACCGCGGAAACTGAGCACGTGGAGCGTCAGATACGAGTTCGGTGGCCGCGGGTCAGACGGAGAAAGTGTGTCAGCTTTGACCTCAGAAGAGAACAGACCGGTAGGACACCTATACCCGCTTCCCAAGAGATGAAGTGTCGGGGAGATGGGAGCTCTGAGAAAGGTAGTTTCAAACAAATCTTATCAACACCTGTACTTTGCACCCTATCCTCTTCCTAATACTCACACATCAAGCTGTTGGTCAGCAACAAAAACATTCAATTTATTTCCCATGGCCACGTACAGTGCATATGAGAGCAAAGCAGAAGAACACTGATCACAAGTGTAGTTTACAGTTGTGTTTAGTAGCCACATAGCAAAGTAACCACATTTCACAGCACTTTTAGTGACAATCAATGTAAGCTGCCATGCAAGTTGGCTTAGTCTGAGCTTCTGGTTGTAGGTCCTGGGAAGCAGTTTGAGAGTGAGGCGGCAGCTCTGAGGGAGCTGGTGGAGGACCTGCGGTGCGCTCTGCAGGGGAGCGATGCCCGCTGCCTGGCACTGGAGGTGGCACTGCGACGGGAGACGGGGCACGGTGCCCTCACAGATCAGGCTAACGAGTCACTGTCAAATACACTCAGTCACTCGACTTCAAGCACATCCACATCCTCTCCAGTGGCTAGCCCTGAGGGCCAGAAGGGGGCGGTGGGGGCCTCGAAGCCCCAGAGCAGAGGCTGTGGAGTCGGTGGGGAGGGGATGTGTGCAAAAAGGGCATCAGACAACTGGGACCCTCGGGACCTTCTCCTCAGGGAGCTGAAGCTGATTCGCTCTTCACGTGACGGACAGGTAGAGGAGGCCATCAGGTTCAATCAGCGCCTGGAGGAAGAGCTTAGCTGGGCCTATCAGGAGGCTCGGAGACTGGGGGGGGTGGAGTCTCGGCTGCGGAAGGATAACGCTGAGATAAGGTTGGTTCTGATTGCTAGATTTACTCCCGAATGTGTTCAGATATACACAGAACATTTAAGATTTTGTTGGTTATTGATTGGTGTATTGGTGTTCAGGAGGCGGGCCGAGGAGGCGAGGGAAGCTCTTCGATTGGGCCTACAGCGAGTCCGTCTGATTCAGGAACAGGCCCATAAAGTCCCAACATTACAGAGCAGAATCACACAACTAGAGTCCCAGCTTCAGGAATACAGGTACACACATCTGTGTGTGTGAGTGTGTGTGTGTCTTACAGTCCAACAGTATAGCTTACACATTATGTGGAGGTGTTCAAGTGGCTGTAAAGAGGCTGTACTGCATGGCTAACAGAGTGCAGCTGTTGCACTTGCATTGGACAAGTCTGAGCTTGAACACTTACACGCTTTCAACACGCACACACACACACCCACAACCAACCCATCGAACAACCTGCCCCCAGGGCATAATATGTGACCCATGTCTCTAACCTTTGACCTCCTCAGATCAGACTGCACTTGCAGAGACAACCCCCTCCACCGGCCCCTCTACCCTGTCGAGCAGGACACCTGCCCTCAGGACCAGTGAGTGGCAGGCCTGTGGACGAATCACTGCATGAGAGAGAGTTATTTTTATGAGAGAGACTGAAGGCTGTGGATCAATGTATACAGTTTGAGTGTTGTTCCCGACTGAAACGCCTGACTGACCTCTGCGCTCCAGGCGAGGGTCTTCGGCGAGCTGTGGAGGGGAAGGCATCTTCTGATGAGGAAGAGGAGGAGAAGATAGAAGAGGGACTTTGCTGCCTGACAGAGGTGAAGAAGCTCATCAACAGACTGCACAGCACCGCTAAAGGGTTGGTCTCACACACACACACACACACACACACACACACACACACACACACACACACACACACACATGCAAACACGCCATCAAACACACACAAAACGTAGACACATTGTAACTACTGCTCCTTTCTCACCTCCCTCTCTTCCCAGATGTCCTAACCCTACAGTCCACCACTTCCTCCTCTCCCACAACCTCCTCCATGACAACGACCTTGTAACCTCCCCCAGAGATGGCAAGGGGCGGGGCCGCAAGGAACTCTGCCCTGCTGAGGAGAGGGGGAATGAACTGCAGAAAGTAAGAGAGAAATAGTTGGATATATCCTAGTACATAGGTGCATTTGATGTTAGCTAGTGTGGGCTGAAGGTGCAAGGAGAGAGAGAGGGCTGAACATGCAGGAAATGGCCTGGGCTGTAATCCAATCTGGGCCCCTGAAACAAGGCCTCCGCCAATGTGGTTGACACTCTACCCAGTGAGCCACCAGGACACTTTTAAAGTGTGTGCTTTTGTCTCTATCCCTATCAGAGGAGTGAGGAGGTGGTGGGATTGAGGCTGGAGGTGCAATTGGTGGAGACAGAGAGGGTACGGCTGTCTCTGCTGGAGGAGAAACTCACAGACGCACTCGCACTCCTGCTGAAGCTACGCAAAAAGGCATGCTCATAAACGTCCTTACCCTAGCTTGTCTGCATAGCGTGAGTTTAAGGCTTCGCTCTCGTGAGGACCTGTAGGTAACTCTACAATGCCACCTGCTGGTGTGTTGTTTGTAATGACATGTGCCGTCTCTTATTCTTACTAGAATGTGTCACGTAGAGCCCTGGGGAAGATTCTGATGGACACTCTGGACATGTACAGTGGAAGTGGTCAGGGTGAGTCTCACCCATTCATTGGTGTATCATCATTTAGAAGTCAGCCTTTTAGCTGACTCATTGCTACGACTGAAATTAAACACATCCTGTCAGTTCTCGCACTGATTGGTTCATGTGTCACCAGGCCCCTCCCAGGTGCTCCAGGTGGCTGATGCCCTCTGTGCCCAGCTGTCCAAAGAGCTGCCTGGAGAGGAGGGAGGATGGGGAGGGGGGGGAGGAGGGAGGAGGACGTAGTGGTCTGAGTGGAGATGACAGACAGGCACAAGGCTCTGTGTCCTCCAGTCACAGTCAGCAGAGCTCCAGTGCTAACCCCCTGCTTATCTCCTGCTGAGCTCAAACCCTGATGACCCTCCGGTTTTAGATGTTCCCCTAGGCTGTCCTCCTCCATAACCCCCGACTCCAGCACTTTCCAAAAGGATGGAACAACATTTTCCATCCAATATTGTTTTTTTGGTGTGTTTTCTTTACACATTTACCACATAGACCTGTGCAATTGTATCCTTACAAATCTGTTTTGGTTTCGTAGTTAAATCACATATTTAATTCCCATGTTTTACTCTGTATGCCTACTAAATTATTCAGCAAATATTAAATCAGTCAGTATTTCATGAGGAATATATTTACATTATAACTATCAAATACCATTCAGATTGCTTTATTGGATTTTTGGGGAGATACATATCATATTCTCAGCTGGGGCCAGTTGCTTCATAAAGTACACTCAGGGTCATTTTAAATACAGAGTGAGCTACTTGTCCGATAATAAACACTGCTATGCAGACACCCATGCACACAGACACTGTATCTGTCTGTTTGCAATGTGGCTAGTGGCATCACCCTGTAGAGAAGGGTGGCTCCCACGCTGGAGCGGAGGATGAGGAGCAGAAGGGAGGAGAGCATGAGACAACCCTCACGCTTATCTGTGTCTTGGGAAGAACCTCAGGGTCACATGGAAGCCAGAAACGCACCAAAACGTTGACATTGTGTTCATGGGATGGAGAGTGAACCTTTTCAGGGACAAGGACTTGAGCTTGGTTGCTATTAGCGATCCACAGTTCTCTCCCAAGGTCTTTAGGACCCTGACGTCAACCCCAGAGGTTGACTGAGAAGCGACGACATTCCACAGTTGTGTAGAGCTCACTATAATAATGTGTTTGTGAATGGATGAATTAGGAATAGTGTAGACGTGCGTTTGGGAGATGATGTAACCCATGTAGGCCTCCAACACAGCAGCAAAAATACAGACTCACAGAAAAGACTGGGAAACGGAGGAGTGGTACGAAATAACATAGTCCTTTATTTCCAGCAATATACAAAATCCTGCAGGGAGGGACCCTCGCTACTGTTACCATGGAGAAGGTGAGGGTGGGGGGGACAGGGAGTCCCACATATGGAGCACGCTGACCTCAGCAGGTTTCTATGAGTGTGCTTCTGTATGGTTCCTCTATGTGTGTGTGTGTGTTTAATAGAGGCAGCTGGATAGACCTGGATACACTCGTAAAACATGTCATTGTGTCAAGGTGGGAAGGTACGGATGTTCATGTTATTTCCAGTAGGGGTCTCCAGTCAGCTGCAGCATGTGTCTCCTAGCCAATAGTCAGCTGTGTTCCTAGTGGGATTGGGAGGTCTGGATGGAAGCACTGAGGGCAATACTGAAGGAGGGGAAGGTGTGAGTTATAGAGAGATCATCTGTCTGTTTTCCTTTCTGAACCTCCATGTTGGTTGATTCAGACATAGGCAGAGCCCTCGATTTACAATATTGATCCATCCTTGTTCTAAATAGAGGGCTATGTCGCCATGACAGACTCTCTCTTCTAGGTCACACTCCTTCAGACAGTATTAAATTACAACATAATAAATCTGAATCAGTTATTAATCAAAGCTAATTTTAGAGATGCTACTCTGTGTTGAGCCTAGCTCCTGATTGGTTACTCTTAAGTTGAGCTTGGCTCTGATAGGTTAAGGCATTTCTGTCTTAGCAGGCTCCCATGCTTGCTGCAGGGGTTGTGAGGTGTGTAGTTTGTCACATATTAGGCACTATGCTAAATGTTAGCTTCACTGCCAATCTACTGCAGCTAGCGCCAAATCTCTACTGGCCCATTGCAGAAAAGAAAGAAAAGAGTGGAAAAAAATATACAGAAGAGAAAAGAAAAAAGTGTAATAATTACAAAAACAAAACAGAGCCAAAATCAAATGAAAAATAAACACCTTTTTATAGAATAAATATATAATATGTACAATTTGCTTTGTGTGCATCTAAAAATAAATAGACAAAGCGTTACGTCATCCCAAAAAAGTATTCACAACTTTCAATCCTGCGGAGGCCAAACACTTGGCACCTGGTCAGTAAGACAGCAGAGAGTGGAATACAGGTTTTGTTCTAAAATATAAGATATAGGTTCTAGAATTAAAGATACATGTTTTAGAGTCCAAGGCATGGGGGTCTTGAATACAGGTTCTAGACTCATGGATATAAGTTCTAGAATGAATGATACAGATACAACCATGTAGCACACAGCTTCTAGAATCAAGAATACAAGTCATAGAATTAAGAATTCTCAAGTGTAGAGTACGTTAGGGTAAGTTGAAGCCAAATCTAAAGTCCAGAGAACATACTAATGAAGACTGGATGTAGAGAATAAGAGGTGTTTTCCCACTGTGTTAAATCAGTACAATTATGAGTGGCACCCTCTGGTGTCTGTTATACATTACGGTACTTTGCACAAGTCTACTGATTAATCCTTGTTGCATCTTTCTACAGTTGCCCATTTAATTCACAGAAACAAATGATTACAAATTACATTCACAAAATATTTAAGGAAAAAAGTAAATGAAAAGTAAAATAAAACTACATCTATTTTTAATGCAACTAATCACATAAATTCCAACTTCCATTTTGTAAAATGTGCCACATCTAGCATCACCATTTTTTTAAAAGAAGTCATTCTGAATGGACAGCTTTTTCAATTCATTTTCAATTTATGTGCCCTGCACATGCATTCTGCTGGCCCCTTAAAACGAATAGAAATCTAACCAGTCCGGAAAAACGTAAGTGTGAACAATTCACCTTGAAACCAAGCTCTGCCTCAGAGAGACAGGCTCCACTGACTGTCTGCCTCAGAGAGACAGGCTCCACTGACAGTCTGCTTCAGAGAGACAGGCTCCACTGACAGTCTGCTTCAGAGAGACAGGCTCCACTGACAGTCTGCTTCAGAGAGACAGGCTCCACTGACAGTCTGCTTCAGAGAGACAGGCTCCACTGACAGTCTGCTTCAGAGAGACAGGCTCCACTGACAGTCTGCTTCAGAGAGACAGGCTCCACTGACAGTCTGCTTCAGAGAGACAGGCTCCACTGACAGTCTGCTTCAGAGAGACAGGCTCCACTGACAGTCTGCTTCAGAGAGACAGGCTCCACTGACAGTCTGCTTCAGAGAGACAGGCTCTACTGACAGTCTGCTTCAGAGAGACAGGCTCCACTGACAGTCTGGCTGTGTGCTGTAATCCCTAACAGCCTCTTTGCGCTTCCTTAACTGTGACACAACAGATCATTTTTTTATATTAAAGTACTTGAGCCAGTTCATATGGCATATGCAAGCACTGTGGCACTATGTGCATTTGTATGTACCCATGCTCACACTTATAAAACAATATAGAAAGGCTATTTCATAAACGCTGTAACCGTTTGTACCATCTATGGCAAGCCTAAACATACAAGCTATCATCAATCATGGCACCAAATATGTGGTTTGTCCTACAGCCTCTGGTGCCAACATTCTAAAAGGATTTGAGTCATAAAGATTTAATTCTGCAATCGACAAAGTGTTCAGGAGGTGGTTGCCCTGAGCGTGTGGTTCAGGTTTATGGTCTTTCAGAGCAGCCCTTGGGATGTGATATAGACAACACTGAACCTGAACTGGACCAAAACAATAACATCTTTTTCCACAAACAATTGCAATGGTGATAACCATATTTGGAACCTGCCAGTCCACACAAACAAATCAAGACTGTCATGTCCCCCTCCAATCAAATTGCACATCCATCCTTCTATTTATGCTATGTAAAGAGGTCAGCAGGTGATCATCTCTGTTACACCGACCATTCCATGTGTGCAACACATTCCTCTACATTCTAATTACAGTGTGAATCCAGAACTGACTGTACACATACCAATTAAACTGGAAACAGCCTGTGTCGCTATATCAACTCTCTGACCTCACAGCACAACTTATGTGACCCTTAACCCCTTGAGTGTGTCTGTTTGGGTCTCAGTTGTGAGCAGCCAAACTCTGCCAAACAAGCATACTAACCACGGGCTGCGTTTCCCAAAAGCGTCGTAAGCCTAAATTGATCTTAGAATCCATCGTACGACGAATCCTACTTTTATGGGCCGTTCCCAAAGACATCGTAGCTAAAGTGTCCCTTGAAAATGTGTAGCTCTTGAAAGTGCATAGCTTAGCCTACTCCTTACGAGCATGTTTGGGAAACGCAAGTGAGAAATATCGATGGTTTAGTTTTTTGCTCGATCGTTGCTACGATCCATCGTTATCGGGAAACACAGCCCACATAGTTTCACTGTCTCCATAATAGCTGTGCCAAGTCAGTAAACATTGAAGAGAGATCTCATTTCAGACGTTTCCCGTCCGCCCCCTGACCCGTGCTCCAGGAGGACATAACTGGACACTAGATGTTGTTGATTTCTAAGGTCAGGGATCTCTGTAGAAGTGGCCCGACCAAAAGGCTGCTGTGCGTTGAGTACCAGGGCCAACGTTAATCAAGGAAACCCTTCAGGAGGTGTTGAACCTACGGCCTCTTGAAAGGTCAGAGGATAGGACCTATACGACATCATGTGTATGTCGCTTTGGATCAAAGCGTCTGCTATACGAATACAAATGTTATGTAAAACAACCTCTGTTGAGAAGCAGTCCCTAACCTTATGCAGTGCAGTTACGGCACTGCGGGACGCAGGATCCGATTTCAGGTCAGAGGTTAGGGGCAGCTCTTGCGTCCTGGGTGGGGCAACATGAGGGGCAGTCAGCTGAACTTGAGTTAAGACATCAGGGCTATTTAAAGTGATTTAGGTCTGTTGTGCTGCTGCCACCGCACCCCCCCCCCAGCCAAGGCCCACAGTGCCCCATAACCTCCCACCTCCAATTATTACATCACATTATAGATCATCATGCACGTTTCTATACACATAAAGCACTTGGTGATTCAGCGTACTAGGCTTAAGTGTGTGTGTGTGTGTTTTTTGCTGTCTGTCTGTGACATTTCAAGTGTTAGAAGTTGATTTCATCTTTACAAAGGCAGCATGTCTGAGTGACGAGCCTGTGGGCTGACTTCCCCATCTAAAATAATGAGGATTTGCCCTACATCAGAACTGATATTGATTTATATCAAGTGCAACAATAATAATCGTCATCAGAACAGCGATAAGAACAATAACCAAAGTAGTGGAGCTCAGTTACGTGGCGATACAAAGGGAGAGTCGTGTAGACCGGTGGGGTGGGGGCGAGGAGTGGGTAAAAGGGGTGGGGACAAGGAGTGTCGACGGGGGGGTGGAAGGGTTGAGGTGTCGTGCTGGGGGTCGTAGTGCTGCTGTTGTTCTATGGCCGAAACAGACACACTGATGAAGTCGTTGCAGACGTTGCAGAAGGGGAAGAGGCGTTCCCCGACAGGCTCAAATTCAACTCTATTCTCCTTATAAGGCACCACCGTCGACCAGAGCCCCGGAACAGAATATAGGATGTCAGCTGATACCTGCCCAACGCTGGTGTGCAGAGGAGCCAGATGGAGACGCTGCCCGGGTATCAGGTGTCCTGTTGTCCATGTCCCGGTGCGTGCGCGGGTCTAGTCTCCCACGTCGGTGTCTTTGTCTCCGATGAGCCAGAGGATGTGGAAGCAGAGAGCCAGGAAGCCGGTGCCCAGCAGGTCTCCCAGGGCCGTCAGGTAGGGGATGGAGAAGTTGTCAGGGTCCATCCCTCTGCTCCACATCCAGTGAACCATCCAGTCAGCCAAGTACAGCAGGATCAACACCTGAGAGAGAGGGAGAGAGAGAGAGAGGGAGAGAGGGAGAGAGAGAGGGAGACAGAGAGATGTGTGAATGTGTCTTGCAGCATCGGGGCCAACCAGACAATTGACATCACTACATATGTTTGTGTGTGTGTGTGTGTGTATGTGTCCATATACCTGCAGCAGTGCAGCACCCATGTAGAAGGCTATAAAGACGGAGGTTAGAGTGGTGTGTCCTGCTCGCATGGAGTTGATGGTGTAGAGGAAGACCAGGTGTCCCGGGGCAACCAGGAGGAAGAGCACCCGAGCTGAACGAGAGTTCACACCTGGGGGGGGGAGGGGCGGAGAGGGATTATGTTAAAACCTTACATTACATAATGACATCAGTTGCATTATATATTAGACAGCAGAATAAGAAAGTATTTTTCTTACTGGAGCCAAAGAAGGCCACGCAAGGGGTGGGACACTTCCTGGGGGGAGCGTTCGGGTCACCCATAGGTAGACCATTCATGTGCAGGTAGGTCGAGATTCTACTGGCCTGGACCGCTACCAGGTTACCGCCCACGCCTGGACACAAACACACACAGTCAGAAAACATGGATGTATAGTCGGTATAACTGGTTGTGTGTTCTGTAAGAGGTTGTGTCAGAGGCTTGTACCTGCAGCAGTGACCCGACATGACCCGAAGGTTCACAACGAACCATAGTGTTGTGACAACATTAGCCAATACAAAAACAAATAAAAAACATTTTATTTTAACCTTCGGGATGTGGGGGGTCTGAGACAGCCCGACGGTTCAAAGAAAATGCTTCACTTTGTTTTTGTATGAGGTAAAGTTGTCGCAATACGACGGTGGGTCACAATGACTGATGGGTCAGAATGACCCGAAGATAACACAAGGGTTAAGAGTCTCACCGTTGATGACAGGGGTGAAGACAGCCATGCCGGCAAAGTTGGGGTTGGAAACCGTCTTGTCCAGAATCAGGCCTCCCACACTGAGAGAGGGAAACAGTTGAATACTAACGCACAATCACACAACACGGCTGCTACTCAAGGTGCAATGGTGTCAGGTAGCGGTAGTGGCACCTGCTGATCGCCATGGCGATGATTACAGGCTCCCAGCCAGAGTAGAGCACCTCTCGAGTGGACGGGATCCGCCGCGCTATCAGAACCCACACGGGGGTGATGGCCACGAACACAGCACACACCAGCGGGTTGGCGTAGTTGTTGAGATCTACAACCAGACACACAAAAACACCTCGGTTCATTTCCCAAATGTACGACATCACAGTTTGCATAGAGACAGAAACGCAGCACATGGAAGGCATGGCCCATCCTGAACACCAACAGACTGCAGAACAGACTCAGAGGGAACCCTCTTACCCAACACAGATCTGTCTATGTCTGATTGAGATGCTCAGACTGGCTGTGACGGTGGGATTATTCTCCAATGTGATGGATGTTTCCATGACTGTGTGTGTGTGTGTGTGTGTGTGTGTGTGTGTGTGTGTGTGTGTGTGTGTGTGGTGTGTGTGAATGTGGGTGGGTGGGTGGAACACTAAAGCTGGGTGTGGTGGAGACACTTATCACTGAGCTAACAATAGAGCCTCCACACACACAAACAGCCTGTGAGGTTAGCTGTGGGATCAGCCCTCCCTGTGTGGACTGGGATCACACTGTTATTTTACGCCTCCCTGGATCTAGTCAGGAAGAGGTCAACCAAACATTTGTGGTGAGACTATCAAACCAGCTTCAATGTGTCATTACGACAGCAGATGAACCCGAAAACATCCTGTGAGACTGATGAGAAGACCGAAGTGCGTGTGTGTGTTTGTGTTGGGTACCTAGCTCCTTGTACAGGCCCGTGGAGATGCCAGCCAGCAGAGAGAGGGTGATCAGGTCTCCCAGACTGGCAGCGATGGGCGTGGCTACATTATCAGGGTTGATGCCAACCTTCCTGGATGCGATGATCACACCAATCATGATCAGCCCTGAGGAAACCAGGGAGAGATTTTGGGTCAGACAAACCAAACACGAAAGCTGCTTGATACATAAAAATGGTGCTTCTGAGTTCAAAACACATACATCTTATACAAAGTTTAGAATGCTATCTTACTTTCAGGAGAATATTATACATACAGTATAATAGATATACTCAATGTATAATATCTTACGAATTTAAGAATGACTTCATGGCTAGCAATATTTTAAATCCCAGTTGTGTGTCCACTGTCCCTGTCTTGTGTGGCCCTGGCCGTTACCTAGCAGCAGAGAAGCAATGAAGGCTGTTGCCACACTGGAGGCACAAAGCAACACGGCGTGGCCCAGTCTGAACTGGCCCTCCGGGATCCAGCCAAAGATCACAGCAGCGATGGAGGCCAGGAACCCCACCACTGTGGCCTGGACCTGGGGACAGACAGACAGACAGGTGGGGTGAGAGGGCTTGCTTTGTGCCTGGGTGTGTTGGAGTGAATAATGATAATCTGATTATCTGTACTTTGTGCATGTGTCTAGTATGTACTGTGCGTGTGCCAGACTTCATGTCTCTATGTGTGTGCAAACATCATAGTCTATATAATCCCTTCCCTGTCAGAGAACATGGTACCTCACCGGGTAATACCAGGATTACACCAGTTTCAAACTAATCTGTAGTTGAACATTTAGTCACTTTAATAATGTTCTGTGTTCCGGTATTGTTCCCCGCAGCATTCTATGTGTAGGTGTAGCATGGTGTTGCGTTCTGGAGGGTTCCGTCTGGATACCTGGATGAGGGCGAGGTTCCCAATGATCATCTGCCACATGTCTTTGGGTGTGTCCATCTGACCGATGTTCGCCTGAGAGGAGGGGGCACAGCAGGGCACATCACTCACACGTCATCACCGCAGCCAAACCAGCGCAACAGCTACTTGAGCAGGCACAAATAACCCAGCTGATATGAGTTTGAGTGCGTGTGTATATGTGTGCGTGAGTGTGTGTGTGTGTGAGTGTGTGTGTGTGTGTGTGTGTGTGTGCGAGCAAGACAGCACAAGTGTGTGTCGCATCTGCAGGCGCCGTGGCTCCTCTGCCCCTCAACAACAAACAGAAGACAGTTCTCTGGACAAAGGTTCCCTGATCTCTTCCAAGCACCCCCCCCCACCCCCCACCCTGCCCTGCGGCCGACTCCACTTATCTCATCGCTCACACACACACACCGCCGCATGGTCTCCAGCATCAAGTGGCTCCAGCCCACAGAGAGCTACTGTGTGTCTGAAGCTATGATCCTGATGTCTCTCAGTGGCAGGGCACCAAGCAGCAGGCCTGCTGGAAACACATCCTCCCTCCCATCCCTCCCTCCCTCCCTCCCTCCCTCCCTCTCCCTCCCTCCCTCCCTCCCTCCCTCCCTCCCTCCCCTCCCTCCCTCCCTCCCTCCCTCCCTCCCTCCCTCCCTGTCCAAACGTCCTCTCATGATCTCACACTGTTGCGGAGGGAAGCTGTGCTTCAGAGGCGAGGGAGGGACGGCCGAGGATCGGACGTGTGAAGCACTGAAACAAGCCTCCCGCCGTTCACTCGACATGTAGTGACGCCGTACTGTATTCCATAGGACTAACTGCAAGTACATACAGTATACCTGTTATTGTGCTGACTAGCTGGTGAGTTGCATAAGGCGCATTTTTTCTCTTCCTCCTCTCCCTCTCTCTTCAGAGAGGAGCACTACATCAAGGCCTGGTCACATGACAGTGGCCCTTACAGCTCTGACTGCCAAAAAGACAGGAAGAGAGAGAATGAGGTGGTATAAGGGAGAATGGGGGGGGACAAAAAGAGAGACAGAGAGAGAAAGAGAGAGAGTAAGTGAGAGAGAGAGACAGAGAGTGAGAGAGAGAAAGAGAGAGACACACAGACAGAGAGCATGAGGAGGTCTGAATGGAGGTGTTGGTACTGAGCCAGAGAAGGAGCCTCTCAGCCCGGCACTGAATCTCTCACTTCGGAACACACACACACACACAACTGCTGCACCACGCTCCACTTCCCTAAAATGCTGCTATTTGGTTACGCTAACATTCTCTTAACATGGCTGTGCTGGGATTGGACCGATTTAAGAGAGAGACCCGTTCAGAGTGGAATTTATTTTCTGTGAGAATGTTCTTTCATTCACAAAGCCTGAGAGAGAGGGTTTCAGATAAACGATCTGTGCACTAAGTTAATGCACAGTCAAACTACACTGATAAAGCAGTTTGCTGAAGAGGAGGCTGTCATTCTGAGAAAAACTCCAGCTCACTTTACAGAAAAGACGGACAAGGGATTTCAGCTGGGGTCTTTGTGTGTGTGTTTGTGTGTGTGTTGTATGGTTGTGTGTCCTTATATAACTGGAAATAGCATCCCACTACCAAAGTGACCCCTCCCTCGGTCAGTGTGACTCCTGCGCGTGACCGTGTGTGTGTGTGTGTGTGTGTGTGTGTGTGTGTGTGTGGGGTGGATAGATCAGTGAAGAACAGGCCAACACCAGTTTTGATAACAGAGCTAAGGTCAGAGAGATAAGGTGTTACAGGTCACGCCACCATGGGGACACATGGCTGTGTGTGGGTGTGTGTGTATGGTGTTGGTGGCTAGATAAGGTGGTCTCTGGTATCCCCAACACATCAACAGTCCCACCCATGTGACAGAGAAAGGTCTCCTTGTTGTCGAGAGGGGAGTGCTGTGGCATTACGAGTACAGGAAGGCTACCAAAGTCTGAGATATCTGATCTGTCACTGTAAACATGCTCTGAAACTTGCAGTAAGATGATTACGATGTGAAGGCCACTGCCTGTATACTGCCAGCATTCATTCACAAAACGTGATTATCATAAAACATACAGTTAATTAGGTACAATTACACACAAGAGGGGATAGGAGGGTGGCACAAAAACAACTGTTGAGAGAGAAAGAGAGAGAGAGACAGACAGAGAGAGAGAGAAAGACACAGACAAAGAGGTCTATTTTCCTGTGACCCCTGGTCATGTGAACTGAAGTCCCCCTTTGCCTGCCACAGCATGGAATTAACTATTTTTCTGAATTAAGCACATACAGTGGAAGTAATCTGGTGGTCATTAGCACCAACATGGGAAGAAACATGGCCTCCAGGGGCCAGTCAAGGTCCTGACCGGGTATCAGGGCGGTGAGCAAGCTTTGCCCCCAGTCTGGTAAGCTTTGGTTGGGCTGGGAGAGGTCTCGGGCAGGGTCAGGAGAGAGGCTGGAGGTGGTCATTCCCGGACAGCGTGTGTGGACGGACTGAAACAGAACTGGACCAGACTCTGTTTGACTCTGATGTGAAGGTAAAGCTGGGAAAGCGCAGGAAATCAGCTAATGAGCTTCAGTCGTTGTTTCCCACAGAATGAAGGAAAGAATGTGTGGATTTGTCTGCTCTGGGATCTAATTCTCTTAGTTAACCACAGGGTTAGTCTGCCCCTTCGTTTGCCCTTTCTGGAAGAAACCCAGAGGTATGCTGTCCAGATCAAACTGCTCTCGGCCTCCAATGAGCCACAACGTTGCCTTGCTGTATTTCAATACAAGGCACTTTCCCATTCTAGGCCTTAGCACTTGTTTTGGGTATCCTAAAATCAAAACAATTATCAAGAACTTATTAGGAAACTTCCCAAACTTAAATGAACCTTGTGAATCATCTCTTTGTGAGAGTGAAAGCCTACGTTGTGATCTCTAATGAGAGAACACACCTTCCCTCAGGACAACCTCTCTTTTGTTTCAGAGGAATGTGTCACCAGTGAAAACCAACTAACTGAGAAGTTTAGCAGAATGTTTTCTCATTGTTTTTGTCTTAGATCTCTTTAATCAAACTTGAACAAGAACTGTATTCAACCAAAATAACCTAATATTAAGAACTGAAGAACTGAATCCTGACAAACCCCACATAAGGTATAGTCACAAACATGGCTGGATTTGGGAGGAGCGTTTCCAAGACGACGTAAACAAAGCTTTCCCTCAAAGGTGGGATGACGTCCATGCCCCTCCCTCCACCCCTCTCCAACCTAGCACTCTCCTCACCTGCAGCCCCCTGTGATCAAGCACTCCATGCTGTCCTACAACATTCAATCCCTTGTCCCAGCATATCTGTCTTGCACAGAAATACAGCTAAATAAACCACATAATGAAATACACACACACACTTACCGCTGTGGACAGTCTGGAAGCTAGTGTCATCTCCAGGTTTCCCTTGAGCCCCAGCAGAGCAGGGACCAGGATGAAGACCTCTGTCACCTCCGTGAACACTGTCCAGTGCTGCAAGACAAAGCACCACACAACATCAGAAACACCATCACACGACGGCAAAAACACCACCACACAACATCAGAAACACCATCACACAATGTCAGAAACAGAAACACCACCACACAACATCAGAAACACTACCACACAATGTCAAAAACAGAAACACCACCACACAACATCAGAAACACCACCACACAACATCAGAATAACCCTCACACAATGTCAGAAACAGAAACATCATCACACAATATCAATAACACCTTCACATAACCACCACACAGTATTAGTAGTGAACCTAGCAACATGACCCTGTCTGGTATGATAGCATCTCCTGTGGAACAAGCAGGAGAGTGTCTGGACGACCTTGTCATCCCCCATTTCATATCGATTCAGCTGATGTATCATCTTCTTGACATTCTATCTCTACAGACTGTGTATCATATTGTGATCCTGTTTTATACAAGGTCAAACACAACACCCAGCTTCCTCTATACATGTATCTCAATATGTCCTCTCTTCTCCCCTCTCCATCTTGCCTGCTCTCTCATTTTCCCTGCCTAGCCCCCCCCCCATAAGGAGTTCAGACATAATTCATGCACCCTTTCATATAACCTCTACAGCCAAGTGCTTTACAGTAAGCACTATCCATCTGCCTGCAGCTCTCTAGCTCAGCATAAATACAAGCCCTTTCGGTGCCAACTGCCTCCTCCAGACAATGTGTTCTCATAGGAGAGGACAAAGACAGCTAAGAGCAAGGCCAGCAAGATCTGTCAGAGAAAAGGAATACTTCACAAATATGCACGCCCACACACAAGTGGAAGCGTACACAAAATGATATGTCTTGGGAAGCCAACCACCTACGTCCACTGTGAATCCTCCTCAAACAGTTGTTCCATCTTTGAGAGAGTGGCTGAGGCCTGAAACTGATGACTGCGTGGTCAGCAGAGCAGGGCTGTGTTTTATTAGGACTGGTACAGTACAGTACAGCAGGGCAGGGCTGTGGTCTATTAGGACTGGTACAGTACAGCAGGGCAGGGCTGTGGTCTATTAGGACTGGTACAGTACAGCAGGGCAGGGCTGTGGTCTATTAGGACTGGTACAGTACAGTACAGCAGGGCAGGGCTGTGGTCTATTAGGACTGGTACAGTACAGTACAGCAGGGGCAGGGCTGTGGTCTACTAGGACTGGTACAGTACAGTACAGCAGGGCAGGGCTGTGGTCTATTAGGACTGGTACAGTACAGCAGGGCAGGGCTGTGGTCTATTAGGACTGGTACAGTACAGCAGGGCAGTGCTGTGGTCTATTAGGACTGGTACAGTACAGCAGGGCAGTGCTGTGGTCTATTAGGACTGGTACAGTACAGTACAGCAGGGCAGGGCTGTGGTCTATTAGGACTGGTACAGTACAGCAGGGCAGGGCTGTGGTCTACTAGGACTGGTACAGTACAGCAGGGCAGTGCTGTGGTCTATTAGGACTGGTACAGTACAGTACAGCAGGGCAGGGCTGTGGTCTATTAGGACTGGTACAGTACAGTACAGCAGGGCAGGGCTGTGGTCTATTAGGACTGGTACAGTACAGTACAGCAGGGCATGGCTGTGGTCTATTAGGACTGGTACAGTACAGTACAGCAGGGCAGGGCTGTGGTCTATTAGGACTGGTACAGTACAGTACAGCAGGGCAGGGCTGTGGTCTACTAGGACTGGTACAGTACAGCAGGGCAGGGCTGTGGTCTATAAGGACTGGTACAGTACAGCAGGGCAGGGCTGTGGTCTATTAGGACTGGTACAGTACCGCAAGGCAGGGCTGTGGTCTATTAGGACTGGTACAGTACAGCAGGGCAGGGCTGTGGTCTATTAGGACTGGTACAGTACAGCAGGGCAGGGCTGTGGTCTACTAGGACTGGTACAGTACAGTACAGCAGGGGAGGGCTGTGGTCTATTAGGACTGGTACAGTACAGTACAGCAGGGCAGGGCTGTGGTCTATTAGGACTGGTACAGTACAGCAGGGCAGGGCTGTGGTCTACTAGGACTGGTACAGTACAGCAGGGCAGTGCTGTGGTCTATTAGGACTGGTACAGTACAGCAGGGCAGTGCTGTGGTCTATTAGGACTGGTACAGTACAGTACAGCAGGGCAGGGCTGTGGTCTATTAGGACTGGTACAGTACAGCAGGGCAGGGCTGTGGTCTACTAGGACTGGTACAGTACAGCAGGGCAGTGCTGTGGTCTATTAGGACTGGTACAGTACAGTACAGCAGGGCAGGGCTGTGGTCTATTAGGACTGGTACAGTACAGTACAGCAGGGCAGGGCTGTGGTCTATTAGGACTGGTACAGTACAGTACAGCAGGGCAGGGCTGTGGTCTATTAGGACTGGTACAGTACAGTACAGCAGGGCAGGGCTGTGGTCTATTAGGACTGGTACAGTACAGTACAGCAGGGCAGGGCTGTGGTCTACTAGGACTGGTACAGTACAACAGGGCAGGGCTGTGGTCTATAAGGACTGGTACAGTACAGTACAGCAGGGATGTGGTCGAGGGACGGGGCAATGGGGCTGAGGACATCGATCCATCCACATGGGATAGTGCTTCTGTTTAGAGTCTGTCCCACTGGCACTGGGCACTTACAGTCCAGGCAGACTGCAGCCTAATCAATACATACAGTAGCAGCTGTCAGGGAGGAAAGGAGAGTATTTCTTCTGACTTCACGGCTCTGGGAGAGAGACGAGCCAGCTATAATGGTATGCTGCGTAGACTCAGCACTCAGAGCAGGTGGAACAGCTCCTCTCCACAACCTGTAAGCGCTGTGGCCTTTTGACAGTGGCCGACACCAACGGGACCTCAGTCCCCTGTCCTGGTCCCCTGCCACCCTAGCTCTGGGTCCTCGAGCACCCACACTCCTCAGCCTCTCTTTCCCAATAAGATGCACCATCTCACACTCTCACATCCTTCCCCCTATCCCAACATACACCCCCACCCTCCTCCCAGCAAGACTTGATTCTCCTCCCCCAGTGAGCATGTGTAGTTTTCTCCATGAGACCTGGGCCCCAGGCCAGACACAGCTCTGGTTAGCCTGGTTCTAAGAACGTGTGTGTCCTCGCCTATTCCACAGGTGTACAGGCCCTATGGCATGTCCCTGTGCCCTATGGTAGGCTCATGTTGCTGCTGCAGGCCCGTCTGACCACTGTTGATCATCTGACAACTGCTGCACTATATGGAGGGTCTGAAATCGGAGCCCTGGGGAACGCAGCGTCACGGCAACACTGACCGCGTCATAGAAATACTGGCAACAACACAAAACTGCTGACCAAATAATACTGTAGTAACTGCATAGCAGTCACTTTCCAAGGTTTTTTTCCACTATTGGAAATAGACTACGTTTCAAAGGAGGATTCCAAAGAGATGAGCCTTCCAGAATGTTCAAATCTGAACATGAAAACTCCTTCTGGACTCGCTGAAATATTAGTGAGAGCTTTACTCCAATAGCAGGCTAACCTACTAATCCTTTTAAATTAATTTACAAAGACACCAGCTGTCTCCACTATTGTAATCTTCTATTAGTTACGAGGAAGCAAATGATTTCCGGAGAAGTTCCACGAAAGATATGAGGAACTACAGACACCTATCATCATCTTTTATCTCTTTGTGGTAATCAAGGACAGGAGACAAGGAAATATTAAATTACAACAGCCATGAAAATAAAATACTGTACTACTCTGTGAGAGAGAGAGAGAGAGAGAGAGAGAGAGAGAGAGAGAGAGAGAGAAAGAGAGATTAAGAGAAAAATAGAGACCAGCTGCCAGACGATCGTACTGAGTCAGTCACATGAGACCCAGCCCACGCTGTAGTTGCACTCTGGCTCCTGTGGAAACCAGGCAACTGGATGTGGTTGGACCAAAATGGCCTCTGGTAGGCAGACAGGGCTTGGCTGGTGTCAGGCCTTTGTGTTGACTGTGTTTTCCTGTTTACTGCTTTCTTTATTTTTAGACTGTTTTTCAGTTTTGTTTTTTAGGCTAAAACCATGTCTCACTGCCATGTCTGACCACTGCTGTGGGACAGACAGACTCAGGGTAAACAGACTAACAGGTTGTAGCAACACAGCAACAGACTAACTCCAGGAAGTATTCTGAGTAATCTAAGACCGATCTTACCATTTTACTGCTATTCTGATCCATACAGGATACAAACATGTTCTAAACTTGCCCATGAATCAACAAAAAACTGGTGTGACATGGTTGTTACTCTAAGGCAGATGATAGGCAGATAAAACACATATCCCAAAAGAGACAGAAAGATAGAACTATGGAGAGAGTGAGAGAAACAGAAAGAGAGCGAGAAAAGTTTGAGACAATGAGAGAAAAGTACTGTACCTTTCTACAATGGCAAAACTGGATTAGCTTGATAAGCAGGAAGGTGGATTAGAGAATGATAGGACACTGTGCACAAACTCAGTAAAACCTACTAGAACGTATCTCTTAGAACAACGTCTAAGACTTGGACTTTTTGAAACAATAATGATTTTAAAAGTCTGTTTGTTATACTTTAATTCACTAACTTGAGGGGAAATAACTCGATATGCCTAGAGACAGAGAGAGAGAGAGAAAAAGAGAGGGAGAAAGAAAGAAAGAGAAACATTTTGACTAAAGGGTACTACATGTATACTCTCTGTCTCTCTCTCTCTCTGGGGCATGATTATAATCTTCTAACCCCCAAACTACACTACCTCGGCTCTTGCTTTCACTTAAAAGTAAGTGATGTGACTCTTTCCCCCTCTGCTCCCTCCCTCTGCCCACCTCCCCCGCTCTGTTCAGAGTTCTTGGGGTACACCATGTTGGCATCCAAAGAGACAGCCTGTGCCAGTGCCTCGTCTCCTGGCAACCAGACACCTCCAGCTTTATCTGCACCAGAGGCTGACCTTAAAGAAATATATGACCTGCCAGGCTGCCTGGACAGTATTTATACACTGCCACAGCTCTCTGCACATGCATATGCAGTCACACACAGTTAGTAACAGAGAGAGAGAGAGATTGAGAGAGAGATTGAGAGAAAGATAGAGAGACAGAGAGGGATAGAGAGGGATAGAGAGGGATAGAGAGGGAGGGAGGGAGGGAGGGAGGGAGGGAGGGAGGGATGGGAGGGAGGGAGGGAGGGAGGGAGGGCGGGAGGGAGGGTAGGGAGGGAGGGTCGGGGAGGGAGGGAGTGAGGGCGGGATGGCTGTCGAGGGAGGGCGGCGTGAGGGAGGGAGGGAGGGAGGGAGGGAGGGATGGGGCAGACAGAGAGTCAACAGGAAAGGGAGGAGAGTAATTATAACTTAGTTAAATGATTTCTCTGAGGTTCCGAGTGGAGCAATGCTCTGCTTTTCTGCCTCTCCTCAAACTCCCTGCTCAGGAGCAGCTGGGAGCCAACACTAGCCCTGTCTACAGCACTTTAGTCCTCTCTATTGTGTTGTAGTCACATGAGTTTTAGGTTCCCCAGCCCCAGCATCTATGCACAAGTTGCTGCTACACTGTAAATTACCATAAGTCTGGCCCTCACTCGCAAACCAGGCAACTGATGGATCAGGGATTCACTGTTTTAGGAATGTAGGATTACTGTCATTTGTTCTGAAAAAATACAATAAAAAAATGAATCCATATATATATAGATACAGTATATATATAAATATTTCTGGCACGGGGAAGTGACAAATGAATAAACTCTCCTCTCAGTGTTCCCACCCTGGTCGAGGTGCACAATGTACAAGGCAACATATTCTAGGACAGGAGGAAGGAGGGGGTATGGGATAAATACCCCCATGACCACTGATGACCGCCCATTCAACCCTTCTTTAAAGAGATGCCATCTGATAGGTTGACGGGACAATGATTGACACATGCTGATCCAATCAAGTTTGACAAAAAGCGGTTCATTGAATCATACCACAGGTCAGCCCCTAAACAGCATTCCTCCACAGACATTAGCCTTTCAGATGGATGAGCCTGCATTGAAAGATACTGTAACACTGTAGCTGGATAGAAGCTATGAACATGGTCAGGTACTAAGAAGATATTTGTGTCAAATCACATATATATATCATCATACATGATATATGTATAAGATCAAATCCGATGAGGTGATTAAGTATCTAGAATGTATTGAGTAAGTAGCTAGAACCCAGGAACAAGAAAACAGCCATTAGGACATGATTCAGTCTTTACTGCATCTGGCAGGTGTGCACTACCAGCCCCTGTGGTGTTGATGGCCAAACATAAGGGTTAAATACAAGCCCTGTCTTTCCTCTTTCTATCCACCTATCCATCTTAGTCCATCCAAGTCAGGCTCTCATCGTGTAATGTTGATGGTGACTTTTTCTACTATGTTGATCAACATGACAATGAGGATGATTGTTTTTAGTAAGATTATGATAAAACATGCATCTCCTGGGAAATGGATAGAGATTAATTCTTAATTTAGCTGCTGCATGACAACTCATAATCCCCTCTTGATCCATATACTGTGTGGTTGTACAGATGTTGTGGCAGTGTCAACATATACATATGTGATGATTACCTATAGTTTATTAGGTCAATGGGTATCAAACGCTGTTGGTATAAATTGAGTTTTCTTACCTGCACAATATCTAGCACCATTCCTGCCGCCACCGTCCCGAACCCAGCCAGCAGGAACGGAAACACCACCTGCAGCCCGATGGAGAAGGAAGTCTCCTTCAAGGGTACAGGTGGTTCAGGGCTCTGGCCAGTACTGATGTCGTCGCTCTCATTGCTCTGGCTTGCATTCTCCAGTAAAGCGTCTTCCTCGCGCTGGCCTTTGGCGTTCGCTCGGCAGTCTATGACCACTATCTCCGACCGTTCCCCCTCGCCTGGCTCATCGGTCCGGTCAGTGAAGGAGGTCACCTCCGTCTGCTCATTCTCAACCCCGGTCTCCTGTTTCATCTCCTCTGGGTCATCGGTAAGGATCACCGGGTGAACGGAGCCGTTGGAGTTGAGATAGCCCGGTGGCATTGGGGCCCCCTCTTTTCTCATCTCTATGTCCCCGGAGGACATGTCGATGTCGGGCAGTTTGTCTTGTTCTTTCGACCAAAGTACCATGCGGAGGCCTTTGAGGATAATCGACGTGATGAGAAATAAGGAAACAGTAGCCCAATTGGGTCTAAGTTCTGAGTTCCCCTATAGGTTAATGACCTGATCCCGAGTTAATTTATCCCATTAAATAACGTTGAAGAGGGACACTCGTGTGTTGTCTCTTACGGCAAAATCAAATAGTTAATATCAAATATTAACAGCAAATGTAGTAGCTCATCAACGCGTGCGTTGATACAGTCAAGTGTTTGGCCCGTTTCCAGGCGCGTGAGATCTTGCCGATACTTCGGTAGAAGAGTGAGTATGTTCTCCATTCACTGCAGGCACCCAGTTGACAGATGTGTAACAGAATGATAAAACATGTCAATGTTCTAAATTAGGAGGAAAAAACTGTGCGAACAGAAAACAATTTGAAACACGATGACGATTATGGATAAATTGTACCAAAAAGTCTTGAAATTGTATTTGTAAATGTCCAACCAGCAGAAAGGATCCTCGGTACCGTTTTAAGCAGTGCAGCACGCACTCTGATGTCCCTGCCCGTGTGCAGGACAGGAAAGTGCTCACCTTACACCACGTGACCTGGGTGAGGTTTTTAGGAGATGTATTTAAAGGTCTGCAGCGAGAGGATAGAGTTACGACACTGCGGAAAAGTGTCTGTACCACATGAGCTCTGAGTGGTCACCTGCAAGAAAGACAGAGGTAAAAGTGTTTTAACTTTAGACAAACCTTACATTTGTTAAGACAATAGGATCTGATCTGTACACCGGTCCACAGCAAAGTCTTCTGCGACCGATTTATCCTTATCCACCAGTCCACCACTGTGTGCGTAAAAGTCTACTAAAAGCTTACTGGCACATGTAACGTGTATATGGACACAACGAATCGACCGACACAATTGTTTAGTCCAGAATGCAACATATGTTAACTATGTTTACGATAAGTCATACAGTTTCTCTGCTTATAACTTTTTCTCTCAATGGATATCGCTCTGCATGTGTCGTTTTCCTTCCAGGCTACTAAAGAAAACACTCGGAAATAACACGGAAAACACCAGCAGTCACATACTTGCAAGCTGAGTTGACTTCTTCGCTTAATAAGTGCGTTGTTCAAGAAAACCCACTGTGACAAGATGCAGCTCAACCTTCACAGCCTTATGGGTGAAGGGTTCTTATCTATAGTTACACGCCAAACATGTAATTTCCTCGTATTGCTATAAATATTCTGCCATTAGGCGAGGTGTATGTACATCCTCTAGCACTGATTCTCCCTCCGCATGTTACGACATCCGCAAAGGATGCAGTGCGCACTTGGTTTCCCCCCTGGAACAATCTTCTGTTTAGTAGTCAGGACCAATACTCTCCAACCCAACATGGCACAGGCGTAAATTAGTGAGCCCCTGATTGTAACTGAATAGGGCAACCCATCTATTCTGCTCATAAGTTCAACAAGTTGACAAGTTAATTATATCCGCATTGACAGCATGAACCATTCATGTAATGCAGCTAAATGTATAAGCAGTTTAATGTTTCCACAATCATAACAGAAGGATACACATCTTGTATTTAGTCAGGCTAATATGCTATACAGTTGTATGTGACAACCTTATTGCTTTGCATAGACATTTACTAGAGGCACTCAGCCATTTCACTGAGCGAGAAATAACGTTACATGTTAGGCTTCCGTACATGGAATACGTGAAACAACTGTAACACGCAAGCAATACAAATTGTTCCTGGTTTGAGGTATTTACCTTACTAACACGCTGGGACAGAAGATACGAGAAACAGACAGACGAGCGCACTACTGAGAGCCACAGAACAGTAGAATGATATCCGCCACCCCGTAATGTAGGCTATACTTTCAGTGTCACTGGTGCCGGTGTGCATGCCTTATGTACGGTAACGGTCCATAGACGCGTAAATCATTAACCCCGCGCGATTACGGCTGCCATTCCCGACCAGTCACATTGTTCCCTTAAAAATCCGGCCAGTTGCTGCATGCGCATCGATTATCTTACTCCGTACGCGGTCAGGAAGTCACTCGGCGGGACCTGATCCTCCACACGCATCTGACGACAGTGAGCGCGTGCGTGAGACCCCTCCATCACACACACACACGTCCATGCGGTACTGGTCACCGTGTTCCTACTAATTTACCAGGGTTGAGATTTAAGATTTTAATTTAACAGTGTATCACACACAGTGTAGACGGATGTAGTGGATACAATGATTTGAATGTAGGTTAACTCGAGCGGATGTGTTGCTTACTCATTTACCAAAAGGCCACATTTGTTGGGCATCAGTCATACAGCCTTTCTTAAAGTGTCAACTCTAAGAAAAGTTTCATTCATATTGTTTATTTTTGTATTACCCAAAATGACTATTTTCTATTATGCACCACAGACAAAATGGGATTGGCTGCAACATTTGGGGAAAACAAAGTCACCTGTATTGCATGACTATACCGTATGAGACAGCATGTGATTGTATTATATGTTGAAATATGTATCAAATTCTCCCTCACTGGAACCTGTGTCAGACTAAATATCCCGCTCATCATGACACAGGTTTACCGTCAACCTCCAAAATGATCTACCCCTTTAGCAGTGAATAAAGCCCCATGTGGGATCTCACTTTGACCCCACTGAAATAGTCAGTGTTAAATGAATCTTGAAAGACTCAGGCCTACATTACCCAGAGCACAGCTGCTCCATCAGGCCACCCTCCATGGATCAGAGATCTGGGTGTCACACACACTCGATGGAAGCCTTGTGTGTCTCACCTTGACGCAGCTGGGTGCCTGGGTGTTTCAGGTGGGGCTACATGCTGCCTGGACACTCAGCTGGGTGCTGGGTGTTTCAGGTGGGGCTAGATGCTGCCTGGACACTCAGCTGGGTGTTTCAGGTGGGGCTAGATGCTGCTTGGACACTCAGCTGGGTGTTTCAGGTGGGGCTACATGCTGCCTGGACACTCAGCTGGGTGCCTGGTGTTTCAGATGGGGCTAGATGCTGCCTGGACACTCAGCTGGGTGCTGGTGTTTCAGATGGGGCTAGATGCTGCCTGGACACTCAGCTGGGTGCCTGGGTGTTTCAGGTGGGGCTACATGCTGCCTGGACACTCAGCTGGGTGTGTTTCAGGTGGGGCTAGATGCTGCCTGGACACTCAGCTGGGGTGTTTCAGGTGGGGCTACATGCTGCCTGGACACTCAGCTGGGTGTTTCAGGTGGGGCTAGATGCTGCCTGGACACTCAGCTGGGTGCCTGGTGTTTCCGGTGGGGCTACATGCTGCTTGTAGCTCTATCCTGTCACATCCCTGCAGTTTTCCATGTGCGCAGACTCAACAAAAGAGCACAGGGAAACTTCCTGTTGTTATGTTTCTCCCACATTTTCCAGTACGACTCTACGTGCTTCCAGGGTGGCACCATGAACAGTATATACAGAGCTGGGTTACAGTAGCAAATACTGTTTCAGTAAATCACAGCTCGTTCCTTTAATACCAACTCTAATAGAGAGTGGAACTGCTTAGATTAGGGTTATTGCTTGGTGCCATTTACATGTATTAGAGAGAGAGAGAGAAGAGAGAGAGAGAGAGAGAGAGAGAGAGAGAGAGAAGAGAGAAGAGAGAAGGAGCAGAGGGGGGTTCTGTACCTGCCTCCTACCTCTCAGTCACTCTCCCAGGGGTATTCCTCTCACAGGTCACTTCTCTAACAAGGTCCCCTGACTGGCAACACTCTAGCGACTGGTGTTTACCGGCAGAGGATTCCTTAGGAACGTGGCCCACAGCAGAACTGAGCAGGGAGACCAGAGGTGACTGTGTGCCACCTCGCCTGAGGCTGCCTCTCCTGTCTGCCCAACCAGCCCGAGAGGCAAAGTGACCTGGAAAATAATCAACACTTAACCATAAGGGCTGAGCTTGTTAGGAATGTTCGACCCATTCAGGCATTGTGCATGTGTGGATGCTGGGCCCTGTGGCTTGGGATGCAGTAGGTGCTCTGTCAAGGCAGGACCCTAGACCAAGACAGTGCCTTGGTAGGATACTGATGAATTGTGTCAGAGGAACCATTACCTGGCATGTACCTTATGGTGATAGAACGTTAACAATCAAACACATGGTGCCTGTCACATGCTCAGCGGTTCCTCCCTGGTCCACAGGATTTGCCTCAAGTACGCCTGTGTGCCGTATAACCGGGCGGGGTCAAAGTTCATGGGATGTGTGAGCCACAGGGTCTCAACTGTTAATGGTGACTGGGGTCCACATCCCACTTCCAGGTTTCGCCCAATCAGAGGGGGGGATTACATAACTGCCTGTAAGAGCACAGGCAGCGGAAGCTCCCAAGGTTGTCCATAAGAGGATTGATGGTTTTAAGAGGATTCGGGGCTGCATTCAGCGTGCATGACACTCCACACCGCTGACAGATGGAGAGACTCCACACTGAAGAGAATTTCCCACACTCATCAGCAAATGCACCTTAAGTGTGGTGTTGGAACTGGAAGGTTGATTCAAGAGACCGAGCATTAAGTATTGATCTGGAGCTGAAACGACCGTGCGGGAAAGCCCAGTGTGTTTGACCCTTTGGGGTGTTGTCTTTTTGTCTATCTGCCCTCGTCTGACTCAAGTACCCTTGCCCCAAAGATGCTGCTGCACTCAGGACACATTTCCGCTGGAAAGACCACTGGAAAAGACTTGAACTTGAACTTGAACTTGGTTACAATGTAAACTCCCAACACGCAGGGAAAGGACAGGGAATGGTGTCCCTGGTGAATGTGTCAACATGTCTTTGAGATGACAGGATGTAATGAGTGGTTTCACTACTCCCACTCACCTATCTGCACAGCAACTGAGTACATGGTTGTTTGCTTTGGAATAAAAAGATTGGCATCGGTAGACCGAGGGGATGGAAATAGGTAACTAAATAGAACGAAAGTGTCTCGGTCTGGTTGGACATTGGGGGGGGTGCTCTGATGGTTAATGATTCTCCAGTCTTTTTTCCAACCAGGAAGTGAGGTGACGACAAGACAGAAAACAGCACTGGCCCCCTGGTAATGCTTCAGGAGAGTGGCTGTCCCTGGCAACGGCAGGGCGGTCTGTGCCGGTTCTGTGCCAGTTCTGTCCCTGTGGGTCTTTGAGCCCAGAAGAATGTCAGGGGAGATTTGGATGGGTTCCCTCAGGCCTGGCTGAATAGCTGTCCACTAACCACACCCCCCCCCCTCTCCCTTTCTCTCGGCCTCTCCGTCCCTCACCCCCTTCCACGAACTCCTTTAAAAGCAGAGAGGGCCAAACAAGCAACTTCAAACCAGTCCGAGTTTAGTTTTACCCTCTCTCTCTCTCTCTCTCAGTCTCAATTTCATTCTTGCTATTTCTTTCTCTCTCTCGTGTGTTTTTCTGTTAGCTGAATCAGTGGACGTTTTGGGTCACGGTCCTGCATAGGCGTAATTCTCTGGGGGGACACGGGGACACGTCCCCCCCAATATTTGATCATTGTGTGATTCGTGGCAATATCGATGTGACTGCTAGTACGTCTTTCTTTCCAGCTCCGAAAATATATAACCTATTTCTCCTGAAATCCATGTCATGTTTTTCCTATACCTTTGTACTCTTGTGCACCGTCAATTAGTGAGTTAGGAGCGCGAAATCAGACAGACATTTGGCACATATTTATGGATGGTAAATATCCAGTATAGAAAGTCCCACAGCTGTCCCCCCCAATGTGTGATTGACTATTTTGCCCTTGCGGTCCTGAATACCAGAATAAACCCTCTGATCTGTTTTATGAGGTAAAGGAAGAACTACGGCTAAGGTCCTACAACAGACAACAATGCTGGGTGACAGAGAGAAAAGAACGAGTGAGATGGAGAGGGATGAAGGGGGCCACTGGGAGCTCCAGGCCTGGGATGGTTATGTCACATGCTATTGCATCACTCAGGGATGAACCATCTACAGAGGAGAAGTTTCCAGGTGTTACTCATTCAGTCTAACCTCAGTGACACCCTGCTGTGCCTGGTGTCTCATCCGCCATCCATGGAACACGTTAGATAGTAACACACAGTCTCACCAATTAACAGTCAGTTAACCACC
The DNA here is from genome assembly GCA_903064625.1 of Mallotus villosus. NCBI lineage: Eukaryota > Metazoa > Chordata > Actinopteri > Osmeriformes > Salangidae > Mallotus > Mallotus villosus. The sequence continues at coordinate 34,512 of CAEFZP010004717.1, read as the reverse complement.
ACAAAACAGCTGGAGAGGATGGCTCAGGACAGACGAGGGTGGAAACAATTCATCAATGGCCTATGTTCCGAGAGGAATACAAAGGCCTAACTAAGTAACTAACTAACCACCACACTTCTACAAACTGGAGGTGTGTGTACGTTACGTGCATAGGGGAATGCAATTTGGTAGTAAATGTGTGTGTATGTGCGTCCTTTTATACCAAGCTTGGATGAATGGTAGCTAAAGCAGGCTATTCTAGTAACTGGTACAAAGGTGATAGCCAGCCTTATGTACGTTAACCAATCAAAAGCACAGAGCCTTCTTGGATTTCTTCATTTTTCTCAATGCTTACGCTATTCAACAATACATTGTTCAAAAACATGTTCTGGTTACCAGAAATGACGCACAGTCGTCTTGTTTAAATGATTGTAATGTTGAGAGGACAACGTCTTAACTCATCCCAAAGTGTGGAAGAACCAGAGCGGGGATCCACATGCACAGGGTTATCTACTGTGTTGGCTCAGACTAGAATGAAGCTACATCTTCTCCTACCAACAGTGACTGGAAGAAGCTCTGTCCATCGCATGGACAGATCAACATTCCTATAGCTTATCACAGACTTACCATTGAACACAAAGTTCTTTCTCTTCCTCTATTAACTGCAGGGCCAACTATAGAACCGGGGCAATGATCCTGACTGAGTTCATGTGGAAAGATCACCGGGGAGAACACAGCAGTCCTGGGGTGCAGCCTGGGACACGCAGCCTCCCTCCTCCGGATGCAATAGGCCCATTTAGGAGTGCGACCTGTCGGGTGTGTATGTATGGGGTTATCTGTGTGTGTCTGATATATGTGTGTCAACAAGTGTATGTGTGTGTGTGTTGGGGTGCTGTGTATGAGTGTATGTGTCTATGAGTGTATATCTGTACATGTGTACGTGTTGGGTGACGGTGTGCTGCAGAGCGGTTAAAATAGTTAATGGGGCTAGACATGTCACAAGGCAGATGGAGACTAGAGAGGCTGAGCTCTATTACACATAGGAAGCCTCAGCTACAGAATTGGAACTAGTTGTGTGTGCATGTAGTGAGTACGTGTATGTCTTTTTTAAATGTTGTATCTCTTCCACAATCTCAAACTCATCTTTTCGGTTTTGTAATGTGAGCTTTTGTGTCAGTGTACACAACATCCATAGGGGCAGTTCTTTGGAAGGTAAGAACAACCTGATCATTTGAGTTTTTCCTGGAATATAATATTTTCAAAACTGCACAGTATGTGGAGTGTGGTCCATTGTTTTACTTCCCTGAACTTCCAGAGTCAGATGTCGAAATGAGTAAGATAAAAGTATGTTTGAATAGTTCGCTAAATCAACTCTACCATTATTTGAGGACACAGTGACCTATATGACTCAGATGGTGGGTATTTTCTGTCGGAGGTTTGGTTGAACGCTATGCCCCTCCTTCTTCAAGCAAACACCGCCATCTAGTGGCAATTACTGAAAATGAACCCAAATGAACAGTATTAGACGGAAATGGATAGAAATAAAGATTATGTTTTGTTAAATGTATTTATTATTTGTGCTTTTAATCACAACCTGAGAATGAAACTATTTGATGACTTTATCAGTAGTGCACTAACGGAGGACCATGATGATAATTAGAACACATGGTCTATTGCTTTTTTCATGGATGCATAAATTCAGACCTGGTTCGATTACAAAGATCTATTCCACAATCGTATTTAGCAAAATACTACCAACCAGACTACTGCATTGGTTTCGTTGCAGTGAACACAAATTATTTGGAGATTTGCAAATACAAGTGAGATTAAAGTAACTATACAGAAGGTGAAAAGGCTACTGTTGAACAGAGCTACAGTTTCTCATCCACGAACAACCTGATAGAAACACTTAACAAACAACGATTAGCATTTACACCATATACATGTTATGCATTAACAGATGCTAGAACAAACTAGAGTATGTTCAGTGTAATGCCAGTGTACATGTTATCATTGTGGATGCAGGCTGGCAAATTTTGTTTCAATGTTGTTGTGATTTGAGCCAAGTTCTAGTACCATAGTCTATGTCTACCGTTTTTTTTAATGACTAGAGCAGTTGCATTCTCCTGGAATAGTTTAAAGATGTGGCAGAAGATAAAATGTGCACATTGTCAACAGTGACACCCCTCCAGAAATGCAAAGAGGTGACTGCACAATCTGTATACATGCTTAGCTTAAAACAGACAATATTGCACCTACACCTTATATATCATTGTATGCGCATTAACAGAACAATTACAAAAATGCATCCCTTGTCCCAGCCTTTACTGAAAGAGCTTGTCTACATTTTCTACTTAAAACATGTAACGCGAGAAGTAAGTCTATAACAATAGATGCAAAAGTTACAAAATCGACTACCTGTTGTGCACTCCAAATGGGAGGAGACCAGTAGTACAGAGGACTTCATAAATATTCATAAATATTTACAGCGAGAACCAGCTCATTATACGTGAGTGTCTGTATGTATGAGCAAATCTGTATTAAGTGCAGTGTCTTCCCCACCAGAGGGTGGTACAGTGTTACATCATGTACCGCCATCCATTCCTCCCCACCCGCCTCTCCCTGTCCTGCCTCCTTACTGTCTTAATACTTAATACTTTGTTCACAAACATACTGTGTCTTTGGGAGTATATTGCCAGTTCAAACTATGTCAAACTACAGTAATGGCAGAACTAGAATCATTGATTGCAGCCAAGAATCCTTCCAGCCAATGAGCAGGTCTCAGAGTCCTCCTCCTACAGACACTCCTCTTCTCTCACATACAGGATCTCGTGGGCGGAGCTGGGGACCTGACGGACAGACGCTAGGTTATATACAGACTTCTAGATAGATAAATGGACAAACATATCAATAGCCAGATTGACAAAAGCACCTGGTTGACTCCTCCCACCACAAGGAGGCGGTCCCTAATGACAATCGAGGAGGCGGAGCATCTCGGTGTTGCCATGGGCGCCAGTTTTCTCCCACTTCTTCTTCTGAGGGTGGAAGGCCTCCACTGTGTCTAACACTAATGGCTCATGACCTGGTCAACACACATTACCTGGGAAGGGTTAACTACTGCCCAAACACAGTCAATACTCACAGATCCACCATGGGTGGTGGATAATGTGGTTCAGTCTATGGTGATCCAGTCAGGTATAAACAGCACTCACCTAGTCCTCCTGCCACCACCATCCTGCCCCGAAGCACCGCGGAGACAAAGTCAGCCCTCTTGGTCTTCATAGGCACCGTCTCCTCAGACTTCAACCACACTCCTACAGGAACAAGAGAGAAGCATAAAGGTGTGTAGGTGTGTGTGTGGGTGAATATTTCATTCCCATCTTCAGGTTTTTCACGATGCTCCAAGCTCCCATTAGGAGTGGCCTTGATGCTGACAGAATCACAACACGGGAACAAACAGAGGCTGCACTTTAAATACTCATGTTGTCTTCCACCAAGCAAAGGACAGGGCACACTCGTCCACACACAAACTGAAGACTACAACAACAAGAGAGGCTTCAGACACCCTCCCAACACGAGGCACGACCGGTGGCAGAGCAGAGAGGCTTCAGACACCCTCCCAACACGAGGCACGACCGGTGGCAGAGCAGAGAGGCTTCAGACACCCTCCCAAATGAGATGCAGCCAGATTGTTCAATGATCATGTTGAGTGTGGTGCTCTCATGGACTTGGTACGTCAGAGGCTAGAGATCACCTAACATGGCAGCTGGGTGGCCACCGACACACACTAACAAACACATACAGGCACACACATACACACATACACGCACACATACATATGCACACACCTGTCACAAAGACAACTGAAGGTTAGAGAAAACTTAGGAAGTGGGTGGTGAGAGGGAGCATGCATGCTCACAAACACACACACACACACACACACACATAAACACCTACATACACACACACAAAGTTATAACCTTACCACAACTCTCTGGACTGAAAATAAGGACAATTTCCCCAGAACCAACCATTTGGAACACTTTAATTGCGGGAAAGTAGGAAAAACAAGTGTTTTTTCCTCCTTCCTGCTTGGCAGCTGAAGACCATTAACTTGGCATTTTATTTACACTAGGAGATGCTAGCAAGTGTTGAACATCCCCCGTGCAGCTATGATTAAGGAGAACTACATCCTGGGACCGAAAATTATTCAACACAAAGCAGATTCATTTTTTACAACACTTCATAGTCTGCTGTGTTTGCTTTGTCTGGAGGAAACCCTCGCCTGAGTGGATGGAGACATTTTCCCTGCTGTGTATAAACACCCCAATACAGAGAGAGAAAGAGAGAGAGATACACAGAGATACATCAAGAGATAGTTAGAGAAGGGGACAAAGGCAGAGAGGAAGGGAGGGAGGGAGGGAAGGGCTGGCACATCTCTCTGGTCTGTTTATAGAGTGTTTTCGTTGGGATTTCAGCCCAAACTTGCAGTGTGGGATACAGAGCACAGCTGGCAGTGGATGCTAGACTCTCCCAGGGTCTATGCTGCAGATGGCTGGTGTCTCAATTCCTCCCAAACTGTAGGGGAGATCACCACCATACTGAGAAGACTGCTGCAGTCTCCTGAGAGGGTGAAACCCACTCCCCTGCATCACACTGCCTGGCCTCCTCTTTCAGACTGCACGTACAGTACAACTCGAGTGATCACAGAGTATCGTCTTTTTCTAGTTGTTGTCGCGTGGCTATTTGTGTCATTTCAATTGTCCTTGTCCTTTTCTCTGCGTAATCTACGTTTCAGTTCCAGTTGAGCGTGCTGTAAATTGGAGGCTTATTGTCAGACCATTGTGCCGTTCTGGATATGATATGGTGTGAGAAGCAGACAGCTGATAGCCAGCGTGACCGTCGCAGAGATATGGGAGGACGATCGTTCATAAAGCAACTTGTTTGTGGATTGTGCCATTAAAGCACCCCCATCCCCCCTGGCCTGCCTCCTCCCTGCACACCTCCCTGCCTCCTCCCTGCCTCTTCCCTGCCTCCTCCCTGCCTCTTCCCTGCCTCCTCCCTGCCTCTTCCCTGCCTCCTCCCTGTCTCCTCCCTGCCTCCTCCCTGCACACCTCCCTGCACACCTCCCTGCCTCCTCCCTGCCTCCTCCCTGCCTCTTCCCTGCCTCCTCCCTGTCTCCTCCCTGCCTCCTCCCTGCACACCTCCCTGCACACCTCCCTGCCTCCTCCCTGCCTCTCCCTGCCTCCTCCCTGCCTCCTCCCTGCACACCTCCCTGCTCCTCCTGCCTCCTCCCTGCACACCTCCCATCTCATCTCTGCTAAGATTGGACTGGGGAGGCGGGTGTGAGACCTGGCCATAGGGTTGGGTATGTATGTGGGAGTTTGTGTGTGTGTGTTTGGTGTGCGTGTGTGTGTGTGTGTGTGTATGTCAGAGCCGTGTGACCTACAGATGACAGAGGGGGGGAGAGGGAGTGGGTGCATGTGTGTCTTCGGTTTTTGAAAATTCCATTCCCACATGTCCCCTGGCTCTAGATTAGTATTCAGACACCCACTGCTCCTCTCATTCCACTTAGAATTTTGGAACAGTGGAACAATCCCAATATGTGACAAAATATCTCATAGTTTGAAATTACTTATTGATTTTTCCCCCACTGTGAGCCATTTGCTTCTCTCCTCTTTGTCTCATCTCAATTTCACCATCTGTTAATCACAGACGTTTCCATGGGATGGAAAATAGTCATTACCCAGGAATATCAGGTATATGTGGTGCCTACAGGCTCCCTGCGAATATGATCTGTCTTCAGCAATGACTTCGCATTGTGGTGACATTAAACGTGACTCCAAGTAAAAGCAAGATGCTATGGCTATAAAAAGGCTAAAGAGATGATGAGAAACTTAACTGCCAAACTGTCTTTGAGACTGTCTAACATCTATGAGACTAGCAGGTGTGTGTGTGTGTGTGTGTGTTTACGGTCTCTCACCCTGGTTGGTGTCGAAGATGTTGATGTTCTTAGTAAACTTGGATCTCTGGTGCCCACCCCCCTGCCGTAGCCCCCCCAGCAGAGACAGCCGGCCCATGCTGTCCCAGACCACACCCGAGTAGGCACGCTTGCACGGCATGCTGGGAAGAGTAGTCCAGGAACGTGTTTCAGAGTCAAATAATTCGAAGGCCTTTACTGAGCGCTTACACTGACGTCCACCTTGAGGAGAAAACACACAGTTAACAAACACAAACACACTATCTCTCTTTCTCTCTCACTCTCACACTCTCTCTCTCATTTGGATGTACCTGCCACGTAGATCTTGTTGCCTAGCAGGTGTGCTGTGGCGTCGTACCGAGGAGTTGGCATAGAGGGCAGTAGTGCCCACATGTCCTTCCTCAGATCATACTGCTGCAGGATATTGCGTGGGAGCAGATCTGGCCCCATGCCCCCCACGGCCAGGGCTCGCCCATCTGCAGAAAGACAAGGGAAGAGAGCGGAGAGCTTAACACCTATACATTATAACACGTCTGTTTGTGCTGTGAGTCTATTGTGCAGCACAAACTTCTATCTGACAAAGCATGTAAGAGTGGGTGTATGTGCGTGCAACCCAGATCCCCCACACACACCTTTCACAACGATGGCCACACCCATCAGGGCCTCTCTCAGACCACTCCTCTTCCTCCACCTGCCCTCATCTGTGTTGTACACCTCCACCACCTTCAGGGGGCACTGGTTTTCCCCCACACCCCCCACCACCAGCACCTGCTTACCCAGCACAGCCACGGCCGCGCCCGCGCGGGGGGTCGGCATGGCGGGCAGGCTCAACCAGCGGTCACCCTGAGGGGAGCAACGTTCAAACCAACATCTTTAGCGCCACACAACTAAATCATTGGAAGATCATTAATGGAATCCCGTACTAGGACAGAGGCCTGGTGACCTCACCTCTGGGGAGTAGAGCTCCAGAGCAGGGGAGGGCCTCCCCGCTGCATCACACCCCCCCAGCATGTACATATGGGCCCCCACCTCCACCAGGGAGTGGTAGACACGCCCGCTGGGTAGCCGTGCCAGGCTCTGCCAGTGGTACTCCTGGGTCGAGGGCACAGACATGATGTCCACCCCCTGGGTATACAGCCTGAGCCTGGGGATGAGGTGGTGGAGAGTTGGGCTACAGAGAACCGTGGGTGGATGTGGGAGGGGGGGCTGGCAGGATCAGCCTGACCCGGCCGCAGACACTTCCTCAGGGGGTGGACCACCAGCTCACTCTGGGCCCTGAAACATGACAGTGATACTAAGTAAAGAATGATAACATAATGAGCTGCAATTCCCACAACACGGTCATTAATGAAAGCACACGTTGGAAACCACCGATGGTAGTAAACATCAGATGCGGTACGTGAGCCTGTGGAGAGGCTTGTTGACTCTGTGACTCGTCAGCCGTGTGGTTGTGTGTGTGTGCAGGGATGGATCATGAGCAAGGCTTGCTCTTTGGGAGATAAATACACAGAGCGGAATGTGTGTGTGTGAGAGTGTGTGGTCCTCTTTAGTAGTCCTCTCGTGTTACATACACTATCAAACTGTAGTGGGCTGTACTAGAACTACACAGCTATCAGTAACCAGGCAACCACACTTGGATCACGACGTTCCTCGGCGATCCCTTCTCCCGTCACATCTTCTATGTCCTCCTTCCTCCCTTTGCCCCCTCCATGGTTGCCATGCCACTAACCCCCTTATGTTACTGTAGCTGCCTGGAGGCCCAGGGGACACACACACAAGCAGCTGAATCTGGAGGAGGACCATAGGACACAGTGATAAGAGGATTCTAACCAACCCTACTTATGTCCTCCACACAGCCACTGATGGATACGACTGGTTTTGTCAACAAAGGAAAACCTTGTTGGTCACCATGAAATGGACTACGACTGTCAACAGTATATCTTCTATTCTGTATCAATACATACATAATGTAACAAAAGCATAACATTTGTAATAACAATTCTCAGCAAGCCTTTTATCCTTTATAAACCTTTTGTAGATGGATGAACTGAAGAAACAATTTTAATATGCTAAAACATTATTGCATATATAATGATAATGCTTATGCATAATCCTTTATATTAAGATGCTGATAATTTGCTGATTAGTAATAATGATTTGTTAGCTAAGTATTTGTATGTTTTGTATAAGTGTATCACTTCATTGGTACATCCAATGGCCTTTCCTAGACTACAGAGCAACAGCCAATTTCTGTCGCATTAATCCTGAATCGCTGACTGAAGTACTGGCTGGCTGACTGACTGGCTGGCTTCTGTCAAACCAACGGACAGTCTGTCATCATTTTCTGAAGCTGCTGTAGCAGTTTCTACTCAGTTGCCACAAGGTTATGCTTTAAAGCTTTTAATCTCCCTTTCAATGCTCACCCCATTCTCCTTTGTCTTCCTAACTCCCCTATGCCCCCCACCCCTTTCTGCATGTCTTACTCATCAACGGCCTGTCATACCTTTCATCCTCATAAATAACGTGGAATAAAGGAATGAAGTGTGTGGAAGGAGAGATAGAGTGAAGGAGGACAGGGAGACTTTTTTTATCCTCGTTCAGAGGTGGGTAACCATAGAAACAGAGACACGTTTCGGGGTGGCGAGGGGCCCAGATTTCACACAGCATCGCTTCGTTTGCTTTTAATAATGGATCAGAAAAAGAATAATAACAAATAAACAAAGTTCTTCCATAGGCCGACTCCGGCAGGCAGACTCTTGTTAACGAGGTGGGGTAACTTTCTCCTGGCGCGCCCTGCAGAGCGTATTAATTGCAATCTGTAACCGATTTGCCTCGCCACGTCTCTTTTTTTAATTAACTGCTTGAACAGCTTGAGATCAACAGTCGGGCCCACGAGCACCCACGGAAGTCATTTACAATCAGCGTGCATCCTTTTCAAAACTTTTAATTAGTTAGTAAGCCCCCGCGCTTCGCTTGCTCAAGGTTTGCTCCCAACTTTGCGTCCAACGTAATCCTCGACCAAAGCTATTATCCATGTTTCACATCCAATAAGAATGTTTGATCATTGCGGCGTGCACCACCATTTTTTACCCTCGGCTTCCACTCCAGAGTTTTTCTCTCTCTCTTTTCTCTCCGTTTCTCACTCTGCAGGGTGCAAAAAGCTCTGCTAGGATCGTTTATCGACTTACGTATTTAATTAGCCTGCAGTATTCAAATAGTGCTTACTCTCAGGTTTTCCCTATACCTCGCTCTGTTCACCACCAATAACTGAAAACAATAGCTGCAAGAAGAACCCCCTGTGTACCAGCCTCCCACTCAAAGGGAAGACCTACAGGAAGAGGCATAGATGCACATGAGCTCTCCGCTCTCTGCAGCGTTACAAATCTTAACCAATGACCTCCTCTTTCCTCTCAGGTTAGCATTAGCATAGGGCTTTCCCGTCTCACTCCAGAACACTGGTGTCAGCCTTGTTGTTCTCCATGAACACGATTAAAACAAGCAGCAGATAACCACAACCACTGATGTTCAGAGAAGTGTTGTAGCTTCAGGCACCACATCCCGCCATCAGTGTGCTGGGGTATATTAACACACACACACACTCCCATCACATGACTCCACAGCAGATGAAGACAGAGGGTTGCTGTCAGGCGTGTCGCCATGTCTGAAGCAGAAGCAGATCCACCTCAGGCAGAGAGAGGAGAGCTCCAGCTGGGGGAGGAACCCACCCCCCGGGTCGAAGGAGGGTTCACAACGGTTCTAGAACATTCCCAGTTCTCTAACCCTGGGCTTGGAAAGGTACCTTGGGCTTTGCCTCCAGAGCAGCACCAAAGCATCAGGACCGTGAGCAGTTGTATTACATAGGTGGTACTGGAATGCTGGGCTGGAACAGCATCCCTCCCAGGTGTGTGGGTTGCAGATGAAATGTACCTTTCTCCAGTTAAGAGGTCTAAGATGTGCCTGACCCAGTATGTTCCCCAGCTGGTGTCTGCGAGACTCATCAGAGCTGGGGAAATGGAGAGATGCTAGGCAATCAGTGTCGCCTGGCACAGTTGGTGCTTCATTGGTTATGGTTGATTGGTGGCAGTGAGTTTTAGGAACAGTTGGCGTCTCTTATCTTGTTAAAGATGCAAACAACTCTCTCTTTTCTGTTGCCTGCACGACTGCAAATGTGTGCTCCATGCGTGCGCTCTGCATGTGTGTGCACACTCGCTGTTCAGCCGGAAAAGTGGAGAGATTGTTTCTATAGCAACCCAGCATGCGAGCAGCACGAGCGGATGCGAGGCGGTGTGAGTGTACAGCGGTGATGTCACAGCGAGAGACCACGACATCAGAGCTCAGATGGAATCTCTGTCTTTTAACCAATCAGATGACAACAAAGATCCATTCTGTCACTAGGTCAGAGACAGATAGTACTGTTTGGATCTTAGGAAGAAGTAGCTTCACAGATACAGAAGCCAGAAATAGATGTTTAGATATTAACAGCTTGATAATGGAATTACTGCAGATGCTTGGGTTATGAATATAAAACATACTTGTATGCCCTGTTACATAAACCCATGTGTTACACATTTTATGCTATGCTGATCTCTTTTCTGCAATGCTGCTATGCTGATCTCATGAGTGCACACACACACACACACACACACACACCCACACACACACACACATACATTATATTGGATCCCTCTCACTAACTGCTGTGTAGGAGTCCTATGAGAATTGTTAGATTCACTTTGCGGGTTTGAGAAAACATGAGTGGAAAGAGGAGGGAGGAGAGAGAACGGGCCAAGTGAAGAGATGCAGAGTGGGAGAGAGGAAGAGGAGGGACGAGAGAAGATAATGTTGACGTGATGGAAAAATAGGTCGACACTAAGTACACTGATGGTCTGGATACTGCAGAGGTAGATAACAAGAGAGGAAAATGTGTCATATGGAGGGATAGTGAGATTAAGTGAATGTGAGACAAAAGTAGGAGACTGTAGAGAGCTGTATTCGTCCAAATAAGTCTTGTGGTCTTATATCTTACATCTTCTGGGTGTGTTTGTGTGTGTGTGGGATGTGTGTGGGATGTGTGTGTGTGTGTGTGTGTGTGTGTGTGTGAGAGAGAGAGGGAGGAGAGAGAGAGAGAGAGAGAGAGAGATGGAGATAAGAGACAGATACGAAGAAGAATAATGGTGACTGGGCCAAAAAAAGAGGAAGAGAGGGTGAAAGGGTTTGTAGAGAAGAGATTTCTCCTTTCAGCTATAACTAAGAGCAAAGCAGACAGAGCAGAGAGAAAGAGAGAGAGAAGAGAGAGAGAGAGAGACCAGGACCCAAAGAGTATAAGGAAACCTGGAGAGTTACCAAAGTAGTCTAACCATTGATCCTCATTGATTTAACATAAAACAGGGAACTGCTGCAATGCACAAGTGTAAACACAATAACATATTTAAATGGTGTTTATATGCATTTATAATCAATAGATGCTGAGAGAGGCAAAGGAGTAGATAAAGGAGAAGGGGAAATGAGGTTAGGAGTGGAAAACACAGCAGAGGAGAGAAGACATGACAGGAGAGGAGAAGCATCGAGGCTGTGTTATGCAGTGGCCTCAGAGCACCCCTCAGGTGTGTTTAGACTGTGGGTGGGCAGACACGCAGTATTTGACCTTTTAGACAAAACGTAGTTGTTGTTAACTATTAGTTATCACACTCATTAACATCACCAGTCTTACTACTGCGTAAATAATATCATTGTCATCATATTTGATAGTGTGCGTAGCCTATCCCAGTGTGTGATATGATAAACAAAAAGTTGAGAAAAAGTGATTACATCCAACCATTTAGTCAAGAAAACATTAAACAATTCAGCTATAACAATCGATCAACCCGCTGAGAATATCAGACAACACATCCGAGATTTCATCACACAAATCCATGTTTAACAGAACAGTGACGGGCTCAGAGAAGATCATGCACACGCGACTAATTAACCAATGTTTTAACGTAGGCTAACTTTAACACATCACAGCTTGCCTACTCTAATTTCACCTCGAGTTTTCCCAGGACAGGTAATGTTGCAATGCACTCTGCAAAGTTAGCAATGGCCCACATTAAAAACGATAGTGTTTCTTTGCCTACTTACTTCGATTTTGACAAGATTCTGCGATGTCGGGGTCTCGGTTCTTCCTCCGGTTATGCTACGAACGAGATGATGGAGAAGAGAGGCTCGCGGCACTGTTCGCCACTCGTGAAGTCAACACTCACTCCCTTATTTCATCTGCACCCGAACAATTCTTTTCGCTCCGGAAAGCATCGTAAACGCAGACTGGCGCCCAGGCTGTCTCAAGCAGCACAACCATTTCCATCATCATTATGTGGGTCAAATTTTAAATATTTATTTCATGCCTGCATTGCTGTAGTTGCCGTTCGTTTTTTAATTGTGGTGTTCGGAGAAAGCTACTGTGTACAAATAACGCAGGCTACACACACTTTTAAACGAGACTAGGATTCGATCATAAAAACGGTGACTTAGCCTAATGTTTAAATCCTCGAAGCTAAACACATCCATTGTCTAAGCTAAACACATCCATTGCCTTAACATGTTTTCAGATTCAATGGGAATACAATGAGTTATCCTCTTCCAAGGGTTGGAGTTAAAGGTAGCAAATGGGTAAAAAAGGGCCATCAAAACAATTTACATAGTAGTTGGTGTTAAACTGTGAGTGCATTATCAGCATTGTCAAAACAGCAGTTCATTTCTTATTCCTGTTCTCTTCTACTATTTGATTCTCTCTTCCCTCATTAATGTGAGGCTGTGTGCCGCAGAATTCTAGAGTTAACCAGGGGACCATTTCTGCCTCTTTCTCCTCACATACAAATTCAAAATCAAGACCATGGCCCAAACCAATATAAATGTTCTTAGTCTTATGTTTCTGAAGTCAAGACCATTCATGTATTGTACTGTAGGTTCAGGTAGGAGACTCAGTATGTCCTAAACACTTTACTGATGATGCTGCAAATATGGACTTTTCGACAGGTCTGCAAACGCCTTTGTAAGCATTTGCAGACCTGTCCAAAGTCCATATTTAGTCATAATAATCTGGCAGAAAAACGAAAAAGCAGACGCCATGTTGTCCACATCTCCAAGGCAACCGCTTGTTTCTAGGTCCGTAAAAACGTTTGCAGACCTCTGCGAACTTTCAGAAGTCTGCAAACTGTTTTGCGGACTTCTTAGAACTTCTCTGGACCAATAAGAACAGCGTATTGGTCTAATTATAATAATAGTATATAAGAAACACATTTATCTGCATGTATGGTTCTGCTCGCACCGGCTCTTTACCGAACCCAACTGAGACCCTGAGACACATCCGTGGCAGAGAGCTACGATACACTTTCCCCCTTAGGTAGAGGGTACACAGAGCCAAGGGTCGAGGCTGGGGTGCTGGAAGCAACAGGACGACAAACTGACCATCCTGTGTCGTACTGAGCAATGACGTAGTGTGGGTAAGTTCTGAAAGTGTCTGAAATAGAGCTCCTGGGCTGTAAAGTAGGAGTGTCAGGATCCAGGACCGTGTGATCACGGGGTGCTGACTGACAGCGCTACAGTCTCCTGCATGAACCAGCTCCGCCCAATCATGGAACACTACAGGTTTTGTCCAGCTGGCTTGTAGACTTCTATATCTGGTCTATGGGTGTTTTCTCCCTGACTGACTGGAGGGTGACAATCTCCAGTGCACAGATTTCTTTCGAATATCCATGATAAATAGTTAATAGTCCATGCAGAATACAGCTGAGATGAGCTGTCATGAGACTCTCTCTGACTCTCTCCCTCTCCCTCTCCCTCTCTCTCTCTCTCTCTCTCTCTCTCTCTCTCTCTCTCTCTCTCTCTCTCTCTCTCTCACTCTCTCGCTCTCTCACACTCACACTCACACACTCACACACACACACACACAATGCACACACATACTGGTACATCCCCTCATTTGTCACACACGCAGACACTGAGGAGACCCAGAGAGCCCATTACCCATGCTCAGAACAGTGTGCCCTAGGCAGAGCTCAAGGTCTGGGGGCGTCTCGCTAACTGTCTGCCTTGATCCACTTTGATCATGGAGGCCTGCTGAGGAGAAGCACAACCGCTTGGCTTCAATCAGCCACAGGCCGCCTGTGAAGAAGAGATGCAGTGGAGCGTAGTTTTCTATGCTCAAAGACTTTTGTATGGTAATTTGTTATGGGGGGGGGGTTTCTTCCAAAAGGACCCTTTGAAGCTCCATAGATCTGGGTTTGGTGTGAGATTAGGATGAAGTTGGAGTGTGCTGTCCAAGGCAGGCAGAGCATGGATAAAAGGATGCAGGAAGACTCCAGATAGAAGACTCCAGATGGGGCCTTTAGGAGTGAGTGTGAGGGATTCTTCCCCCTGTCTGGGGATGCCTGTCTGGAGACTGTTGCAGCCTCTGACCATCTGTCCCTGGCTTCACTGGGATCCATCTTACATCATGGATGAACTGTAGGAGGATCACTAAGTAAGCATCCGGGAAAAAGATGTATCCCCGTGTAAACTTACTATGTTACCTTTAGTTCTGGATGTTCACCAGGTCAGGAACAATTGGTGGTTATTGTTGATTGAACAAGAGGAAAGGAGAGGGAAGTACAATCAATAATAGTACTCTCTGAGAATGTCACACACACACACACGCACGCACACACACACACACGCGCGCACACACACACACACACACACACACACACACACACACATAGTGAGAGAGAGGTCAGACTTTACAAGTCTGTGAGTAACATGATGTCTCAGTAGGCCCCTCATCAGCATATGAGATCACTGCTAAACAGAGTTTAGACATTTACAAATGAACAGAGATGGCTGAAAGTAGGTCTGGCCTCCTTCTGACCTCAATTCTCTGTTACCTCAGTTTGCACCCGGCCCTCTCTCTTTCACTCGCACACACTCACACACACATATTTTGCTCATCAGGGATGTGCAGCTCCTGTTCTCAAGGGTCAGATTCCTGCTGGTTTTCATTTTGCACTGACAGTTACTTGATCAGCTAATGACACTAATTGCCCAGAGAGTTCACACACCTGCTTGCTAAGGTGCTTCATCAGCTTCTCATTAATGCAGGATTTAATACCAGGCCTCTTGTGGCCTGCAGGTTTTTTGCCCTGCTATTCTTTTGTATGTGGCTCCTTGCCTTGTAAAAAGAATGTAGGGCATGCAATCTGAGACTAGCCATTAAACAGTTGTGGATGATCACTATAGAAAGTAGTCTGGTCCTGGACCTGGTCCTGGTCTTTGTCTGGTCTTGGTCCTGGTTTGTCTTTGTCTTTGTCTTTGTCTTTGTCTTGGTCCTGGTCTGGTCTGGTCTTGGTCTTTGTCTTTGTCTTGGTCTTGGTCTTGGTCTTGGTCTTGGTCTTGGTCTGGTCTTGGTCTTGGTCTTGTCTTGGTCTTGGTCTTTGTCTTTGTCTTTGTCTTGGTCTTGGTCTTGGTCTTGGTCTTGGTCTTGGTCTTGGTCTTGGTCTTGGTCTTGGTCTTGGTCTTGGTCCTGGTCCTGGTCCATATTGCTGTAGACGGGCAGTGAAACATGTTGCCAGACATGTCCTTGTTGCTGGGGGAGTGACAAATAGTTATGTAACAAGCAGAATAATCACTCAGAGGACAGGCACTAAACAGTAATTCAATTCAATCCAGCTCAAATAACTTAACACACACACACAATGACTTGCAGACTAGCTACACACATATGTGGTTGAGATGGCATCTTCAAGGTCACCCCTGGACAATTATGGGCTGCTTCATTACTTCTGCATGTCTTTTTGGTGTTCCCATAGCAACCCCATGGAGATGACAGATGATAATATTGGTCGTCTTCCTCCCAGTATGTCGCTAAAACACACACACACGCATACACACACTAACACACGCACACGCAGACACACACAAAGTGCCGATAATAATACGTCTTGGGACTCACAATGCTTAAAATAAACAAGGCATTCGGGGCATGGTGTTAAAGTGAGAGATGGTCGTATACAAATAGGCCATCATGGCAAAAGTGGGCCACAAGTAACAATCTCTCTCGCTTCTCCCCATTTCCCTCCTCTTTCTCTCTCACTTTCTCCATCCCTCTGAGCAGGATGTGAGTGTCTCTGTTCTCAGAACAAACGGTACATCAGGCTGGAAAGGAGAGAACACACCGTGTTCCAGAGAATGAGAGGATGACAGCTAAAAGAAGAACCATTCCCACCCACACACACATATTTGGGAATACCAACTGTACCGTTCAAGGACAACCAACACAGGACTGAGGTTATTGTCTTCCAAAAATGTGATGCCATTTGTAAGACTCATCCCAAC
Source organism: Mallotus villosus (assembly GCA_903064625.1). Lineage (NCBI taxonomy): Eukaryota > Metazoa > Chordata > Actinopteri > Osmeriformes > Salangidae > Mallotus > Mallotus villosus. The sequence goes on along the minus strand of CAEFZP010004717.1, from coordinate 18,206 downwards.
ATTGCCTATCCCGGCAGCCTTGACTCGGGAGGCACTGGCACAGATATATGAGCCAGCAGAACCTTGCACGCATCCATTTTCCTATGTGCGTGTAAGAGCTACATATCTAGTATTTCATGTGGTGACACGTTGCAAGGGGTAATGCTTGAAAGTAGCATAACTCTCTGGGTGAACTGGAAATGGTCTATGCATTCCTTTCCATCAGAAAGGGTTCTCTTGAACACAGTCCTCCAGCAGCCTGTATGAGAGGACTGATTTGTCGTCTGCCTGGGGCTCTGGAGAGCAGCGAGTCATTCTGTCACACAGAGATAAGCACTTTTATCTCCAGACTAAGAAAACCAATCCTCGTCCGCAGTCTAAGAACATGACCAGCCCCAGCCCCAGCCCCTGCCCCAGCCCCAGCCGCAGCCTCATCCACAACCTCAGTGGGATAAAATCCTGTCTGTCAGCTGATAACATCTCCCCAGTTGACAGACAGCAAAGCCAGAGGCTTTGATACCAGCCAATCAGAGTGTCACTGGTCCAGGTCTGGCCAGTCACAACCCTGATGGCTGCTGATAAGACACAGTTGGTTTAGAACGGTGATTGATTAGTTCAGTCTGATACAGGGGGAATCAGGGACAGGATTAGACGAGAACAGAGTAGGGCTGACACCACTCTGCAACTCTTAGATTTTACAAACCACGATAGCATCATCCGTCAACCCTCAGGAAACAGTTGTCATATTATTTGTTGATATATTACCTCGCCCAGTGCAGTGAATACATGTTCTAATGATTTGAATTTCGTTTGCATGTCTGAAAGCATCCATTAACCGAGGTCCAGAGGACCTGCACTCCTCTGCTTTGCCATGTGGTGTCACTGTTCAACCAGTAACAGAGCAGGCAGCCGGCTGTGAGTGTGGGATGTTGAACTAGAGCTGGATGAAGGACTATGCCATAGTCACTTTCCCATAGTCACTATGGGAACAGGTGTCTGGACTCTCATGAAATGTCCACCAGTTACCTCACAATGACATACCATAAACTTCCCAGATTTCACTCTGTCCACTCTTATTATATTTCCTTCCAGAAATATTTGGGGGAGAGAAAGAGAGGGAGAAAGGGACATACAGAGAGAAATTGCTCATTGATCATTGATGCATTCTCCTTTCAAGTGTCTCTTGAATTTTGCTCTGGGAGTTCAAAGTGTGAGTGTAGTATTCTCCCCCTCTCTCTCTCCCAGTGATACTGCACTTCTGTTCTCAAGTGTCAGAATACACAGGAATTCTCTGTGTCTACCCACTCAAAGGTGCCAGGGTGTGCTGCCATGTAGTGCAGTGTACAGTTATTCCACCATCTCTCTCTGTCTCTCTCTCCCCCCCTCTCTCTCTCTCTCTCTCTCTCTCTCTCTCTCTCTCTCCCCCCCCTCTCTCTTTCTCTCTCTCACTCTCTCAGCACATCAGAAATTACAAAAGCGCAGACAGCCAGGGATACAATTTCCTCCTCATTAAAAACCTGTGAGAAGGCATAGTCTGACACACGCACGCACACACATACATACACAATCACACGCACGCACACACACACACACACACACACACACACACACACACACACACACACACACACATGCACACACAGACACACATGCAGTGATGTAGGAGAAGATATTTACTCAAGCTAACAGAAACTGACAGAGTAATCAAAGTAATACACATAGCTTCCCTTTCTCTGTCTCTCTCTCTCTCTCTCTCTCTCTCTCTCTTTCTACCCCCCTATTTCTCTCCCTATGCCTGTCTCTTCTTTCCTTCTCTACTATCAAATCTAAAGTTTCTCCTCTTTGTTCTCCACCCCTCCCCCGTCTCTTCCTTCTCCTGACATGCCCCTCTACCTGTCTCACTACTCTTCTAGCCGTCTCCTCTCTACCCACTCACACCTGCCATGGTGCTCTCCCTCTCTCTCCCTCTCTCCCGCCCTCGCTGTATCCTTTATTTATTTTCCCCTTCCGTTGCCTTCCATCACCTCCTCCTTCATGGGCTCCAACAACACGACCTGCCGCGTACTGTCACCCTAACCTGCGGGCCTCACCAGCCAAACAGCCACTTCCACAGCTCTCTCTCTCTCGTTCTGTTTCACCTCTTTTCTTCATTTCCTTGTTTTTTCCGTCGCTACTTCCCTCAGCCCTCTCTTTCTCTCCTGGCCTGTACTTGGATGTGAAGAGTAATGTGATGCAGGGAGGCAACTAGAGCGAAACGCAGAGCGCCTTCTCAGCCATGGAGAACAGAGAGGTTCACACAGGAGTGGGTTACACCTCGCTGAGTCGACACACACACACACACACACACACACACACGGACGCACGCTCGCACACACACACGCGCAGACACACACGCACAGACATGCAGAAACACATACATACACAGAGATCCACACGCAGAACACACAGAGGCACACATTCACACAGCATATGGGTTTGTGTGCTGCTTATGGTCCATGTGTCGTATAGTGCATCTGTGAAAAGGTAAATTGAATTTTACTGGGACAAAGCGGACTCCCCTGCGGTCCTTCAAAAAAAAAGAGCACTTTGAGATTCTAAAGCTTTCCAAAGCTTTTCTCTCTGCATTTTTTTCTCCTTTCTTCCTTCCTGTCTCTCTGTGGGGAAATGAAGGTGTGAGAAACCCTGATCGATATGCTCATTAAAGAGCCCTGTCTTTCTAAAGCTGCTCTCAGACAGACACCGCAGTGGGGATGCAGGAACTCCAACACAAATACTAAACAGTAACCCCCAAAAAACAACACAAAAACACAGCTCAACTTAGTTTCTACATATAGTTTCCTAGTTTTAGCTGTCAGAGAGCAGTTGGAATGAGGCTCCTCTCTCTCTCCCTATCTCTCTCTCTCTTGGCTCTCTGATGGAGGGCTTGTGTAGCAGGGGAGTTGTGGCGACTGTTGCTCATGTCTCTATTATTAGAGGAGGTTTTAATGCCGTCTGTTTTAACTTGCTGTTTTATTGAGCTTTGATAAACAGTGGAGCAGAGAGTCAGCCCACACAATTAACCCACACATAGAAAGTGTCACTCTGGAAACACGGGTAAACACGTTAGTCTCTCATTAGTCAGAGCCCAGATGCCTCTGCGTCTGTGTGTGTGTGCGTCAGTGTGTGTGTGTGTGCGCGTCAGCGTGTGTGTGCGCGCGTCAGCGTGTGTGCGCGTCAGTGTGTGTGTGCGCGTCAGTGTGTGTGTGTGTGCGCGTCAGCGTGTGTGTGTGTGTGCGCGTCAGCGTGTGTTTGTGTGTGCGCGTCAGCGTGTGTGTGTGTGCATCAGCGTGTGTGTGTGTGCATCAGCGTGTGTGTGTGTGCATCAGCGTGTGTGTGTGCGCGTCAGCGTGTGTGTGTGTGCGCTTTAGCGTGTGTGCGCGTGTCAGCGTCTGTGTGTGTGCGCTTTAGCGTGTGTGCGCGTGTCAGCGTCTGTGTGTGTGCGCGTCAGTGTGTGTGTGTGTGGAAGTGCGTGTGCGATCAAGATGAGGTGCAGTTGGAAAAGTATTGGGTTAGGTAAATTCATTATCCATCTGCTCTGTAGATCTAATGATTTGCCTTGGAGAAGTACACTGATCTAATCATGCCCTCACTGATTGAGTTAGTCTGAGGGATAAGAAATGTATGAGCTTGATGTTAGTATACACTTACAGTAGTATGCAATCGTGGCGGTGAGCTCGGCAGACACGGTTCTGCTCTGTGAAATAAGGATCTCACTGTGTTGGGTTTCATGGGTGGTCTGGCCAGCTCTAGTTGCCAGGGTTACCAGCTCCCAGTGGAGGGTCAGTGTTCGTTGCTATGCTAATGCCTTCAGATCAAAGTGACCAGTGTAATAGCCAACCAGGTGTGTGTGTGTTTGTGTATGTGTGCAGCCTTATTAATGTGCATCATTAATAAGGCTATTTCATCTCTGTGAAAGCTCAGGGTCAGAGAGGGGAGGGTTCCCTGTCTGCAATACAGCTGCAATCTACACGTTGGGAAATTAATCAAAAGGCTGCAAGTTCTAATCTAATTCTTGAGCGTGAAGCGATACTTCTCCACGGTCTCTCTCTCTCTCTCTCTCTCTCTCTCTCTAAGTCTCTCTCTCTCTCTCTACTTACCTTCTTTGCTCACTTTTACTCATTTTCCTCCATGTCCATCTTCTTTTTTCTTCATCTTGTCTCTCCACGCCTGTCTCTCTCTGCCTCCAACTTTCCCATCTCACTTGAGCAGTTTCATCAGCTATGACTTATCTCGAGAAAGTGATGGGGAGCAGAGAGGAGGAGGGGGCGGATAGAGAAGATGGGAAAAATGAGGAGGAGAAGGAGGAGGAGAAGGGAGGCGAGCGTGACCAGTGTGTGGTTAATGACTGCCACACAGCGAGGCATCCTTATTAAGCAGTGCTGATCTCATCGAGAGAGCAGTGCTGAGAGAGAGCAGCCTCATATCCCTCATGTGGAAGATCCTGGGTGTAGAAGCCTTGTGTCTCTTTATTAATATGTGTAAAAAACACAGCACACTCATATCTGGAGAGGCACAGAGCTTTTATTAAAACAACTTAGTAAGCCCAGGTGAGTACCACAACAGCAGACAAACAGGGAGTCTTAGAACAACCGGGGAACTGGATCTTTTATTTACTGAAACAAAAGGGAGGAAGAGCCTCGGAAATAGAGAGAAAACACGACTTTCTTCATGTGAGAGACAGATATTGCATTATCATTTCATCATGGCTCACTGACAATATGGCTTTTTCAATCAGAGAAGATACATGCATTATTTATTCATAAATGCATATTGAAAAGGCACACAATACACACCATAGCCAATCTCTCCAGAGCAGACACAATCAAATATACATGAGTGTGATACAGCTGAGAAGGGGGGGGTCTGGTGGTTCAAACACTGTGCAGGCAGCGTTTGCTTTCTCTTTTGAAAGAAACAAGATTATCTGGACTCGAATCTAGAAGTTTTGGAGAGAGAAAACCCCGGTAATAGTCTATTTCTTTGACTTTGAACGCTATGTGAGTGTTGGTGTGTGTTTTGGAGTGAGAGAGATTGGAATTAGATAGCACTGTGTGTGCGTGTCTGTATGTGGTGTGTGTGGTGTGTGTGTGTGTGGGTGCCAAAGTGTGTGTTTGGAATGCAGAGCACGTATGAGGTCTGTGAAGCTCCCCTTGCAGCGAGCCTCATTAAAGTGCCGTATAGTCGCTTTAAAGCAAGGGTCTACATCCAGACCACACACACACACACTCTACAGACACACACACACAGACATTGTATACCTGCTTTGAAAGGAGACAGGTGCAAGGGTGTGTATGAAAGCATGTATATAAGGTGAGCAGTTCTGCAGGGGTTTTATTAGTTGTCCTGTACCCCGACTGGGGTTTGTAAGCTTCAGACAGAGATATAAAGTGAGAGAGAGATAGAGAAAAAGAGACAGAGAGAGAGAAATATATATGGAAAGAGAGACAGTGCATGTGTGTGTGGATGTCAGACAGTGGCAGACACAGCAGGGAGGGCTTCTCAAGGACAGATGTGGAAGCCTGTTGTCGATACAGTTTGGGGGTTCTGCTGTTTATTTTTATATTTACATGTATTAATTTTCCTCTGCTCCAGCTCGCTGTCTCTCTCTGTCACACCTTCCTCTCTCTCTGTCTGTCTCACTTTACATATCTCTCTCTCTCTCCATCTCTCTCTCTCTTCCATCTCTCGCTCTCTCTCTCTCTGTGGTCTTCACTTATAGTTTCTGCATGAACTTCTAGCTATGTACTCAACAATTCTTCCATTGCCCCTCCTGTCTTCTTCTTTCCCTCCCTCCCTCCCTCCCTCCCTCCCTCCCTCCCTCCCTCCCTCCCTCCCTCCCTCCCTCCCTCCCTCCCTCCCTCCCTCCCTCCCTCTCCTCTCTCTCTCTCTCTCTCTCTCTCTCCCTCTGCTGTCTCTTTCTCCTTCCTTGGGGTCTCAAAGGTGTCGTTTTCTCTTATTCTCACATGCTTTCAAACTACCCTCCCTTTCTCCCTCCCTCCCTCCTCCACTTCTCTCTCTCCTCCATCTCACTCTCTTTTTCTCTCTGAGTTGTCTGCCCACTGCAGTCCCAGATATATGAATAATATAACACAACTCGAGGCAAGGACCACAGATTACACAGTAGCACACACACACACACACACACACACACAACAACATGAACCACACACACACACAGGCTGCTGTGTTGTGACAGTGAGCAAAGAGAGGGCTAACAGGGGTGAAAGCATTCATCAAATTGCAACAACAAACAAATGCCTGTCAGACGGCGTTGGAGAGCCTGAGACGGGAGGGAAACAGGATGAACGTGGGACAGGAGAGACACAGCACAGGCTCGGCCCTGTGTGGAGGAGAGCTGTGTCCGGACTCCTCTGGGCTGTCTGGTGGACTGTGTCACACGCTCGTGGATCCCATCTGATTGTGGTATCTGGTGTCTGCTGGGTTTAAACCCAAGGCTTTGTACCTCAGACCAGGGTCCCGGGGCTTGGCACTGGAATCGGCCAAACACAAATCACTCTGTCTCTCTGATAGATGAACACTATAAATGGAGGAGAAAGGCAGAACAAGCCGTGGCCGAGTGTGTGTGAACGTGTGTGTGTGCGTTTTGATTCCATGCCCTGTGTGCTTGAAGCAGACTAAAGTGCAATGCAGCACATTAGTGAGAGCAGAGAGGAGCTGTTAATGAACAGTACGAGACACTAATTAACAGTATTGTTCTTGAACGCAAGTTAATCAAACTGCGTTTAAAGCGAAAACACTCTCGCACACTCTCCATCAATCGTTGGGACTGAACACCATGGTTACAGGGGCTAACACCCCCTTGAGAAATCAAACAGTCATTTAGAGCCCAGGCTGTGCTCAATACTGACGCCCGTATCGACCCACACCACAGTGCACTGTGGGAGTGAGAAAGTGTGTGTGTGCGTGTGTGCGCGCGGGTGTGCGTGCGCGTGTGTGTCGTGATGGATGCAGAGGCATTGGGGTGAAGTGAAAGATGGGGAGTGCGAAGAACAGCAACAGAAAGGGAGAGAGTCGAATCTGGGGAGCGAGGTGGGAAGCGAGGGAAGGGCAGAGGGGGAAATTGATTATCTCCCCATTGTTAATGGAGATCTGGCATCTGGCCTGCGGTTGCCCAGAGCTGCAGTGTAGCAGCAGAACCCCCCTCCCCCCCTCCCCCCCTCCCCTCCCTCCTCCTCCTCCCACACACACTTCTCCTGCCAGGCAGGTAAGACAGTTCCCCACTGGTCAGCCTAAATCAGAAACTAAACAAGAGTAGAAGTCAGTGGCTGAAGGACACCAGCTCCCAGGCAGGGTCGGTGGACAGTCCTCCAGCTCCAGCAGTGAGAGCTGGAGGAGGGATGGAGCTGTTGTGTAGTCTGCCTCTGGCCACCCTGAGCACCTGGTGCTGCATGCGGCAGATGGAAACGGCGGGGTGGGGGGCAGTAATGAGAGTCGCGCGGGCCTCAGTCTCACGCTGCAGGGAGGAAGACAATCAGTGTAACACTCCGTTTCCATCCAGAAGGGATGAGAATTACAGTTTTAACTGCATCACTTTTATTCTCCAATCTCAAGCTTTTTCACAGATCACCATGGACACTTAGTTAAATGGCTAGCCATCCAATCAGTGAGTGTGTGTGTCTCTGTATGTGTATGTCTGCGTGTGCGTATCAGTGAGAGTGTCTGCGTGTGTGTGTGTGTGTGCGTGTGTTTGATGTCTGAAGACTGCCACAAATTGGCAATCAGGTGAGGTTGGCATGGATATAGGGCTCTCCTCACAGGGATCCTGACTCCAATCCTCTCTATCCTTCCTCCTTACCTCATCCCTCTCTCCCTCTCTCCCTCTCTCCCTCTCTCCCTCTCTTTCTCGCTTCCAAGCCGTTTCTGCTCGACCCTGACAGGTGCTCCTGACAAAACCCATTACCGTCTCAATTACACTATATCTCTCTCCCTCCCTCTATCAACCTGCTCTCTCTCCCTCCCTCAATCAACCTGCTCTCCCTTTCTCTATCAGCCTGCTCTCCCTCTCTCTATCAGCCTGCTCTCTCTCTCCCTCCCTCTACCCGCCTGCTCTATCTCTCCCTCTCTCTCCCTCTTTCTCTCTCCTCAGGTCTTGCAAATGTGTCCCTTTCTCTTTATCCTTATCTCACATTCTTTCAAAGTGTCTTCTCTTTCCCTTCCCTCCTCCATCTCTCTCTCCCTTAATCCCTCTCTTTCCCTTTCTCCCTCAGCTTTGTAGCTCGGTCAACAGTCAACATGTCTGACATACTAACTAAAGCCACAGAGGATAGGATGTACTCTCTTTGTTGTTAGGAGCGACGGGATGAGAGAAGGGGATGAGTGAGAAGGTGGGAGGACGTGGAGAGAGGAGGTGGTGGAGCAGAGAAGACTTCCCCTGTGCTTACATCGTACCTTCTATCTTTCACCCTCTTTCTACCCCTCCATTTTCCTCCTCCCGTCTCTTTGTCTTGCTCTATACGTCTCGTCCCATCCCTCCCCCTCCCCTGCTTCTCCTGCAGGTGTGTGGGGGGAGAGGTGTTGAGGGAGGGAAGGAGTGAGTGATGAATCTCTCCTTCCGTCTGCAACATTCTCCGCCTCGCTGCCTCTTCCCTTGTTTCTGACCCAAATCTAATGCGACGGGGCTCGTTTTCTCTCCCTCTCTCCCTCCTTTCTTCTCTTCTATTAGCGGCGTCGTGCACCACCTTCTATTTTTAGCTGTTTGTCCTTGAGTTAGAATCCCTGAGCATTGCTATGATCCATAAAGGACTGTGTAGTGTGGCATTCAGCTGGAAAACACCCCGCCTACCTGTGTGTGTGTGTGGGTGTGTGTGTGAGCGTGTACTACAAACTTGTTATCAATTTCAACTCCACCACATTCCAGAGATAATTCTTCTCTTTAAGGAGGTGTAATGTGGGTAGTGTTAAAGAATTGTAATGCAGGCACTGGACTGTTCTTTTCTAATCCTCCTCTCTCCTCACAGAGTTAGCGACCGTAGCCAATTAGCAGTCTAGTATTAGCCCCGTCTTCCAGATTCATCCCTCTCTCATTATCCGCCCTTTCTCTCTCTCTCTCTCTCTCTCTCTCTCTCTCTCTCTCTCTCCTCTCTCTCTCTCTCTCTCTCTCTCGTTAGCGTCCCTCAGTAACATGGTGACTCATAATAGGTGTTCGTCTCTGTGAAATGACTTAGCTTTGTCTCATTTCACTGCCCCTAGTGCTACATGGAGCAAATAGCCAATCTACCCCACACAGACACAGGCACACAATCAGTCCAATCCATTAATCTGCTGGAAAGCCGCTTCTGCACTGAAAGTGAGTGAAATCCCCGATAAGAGGAGTGGAGGGAGAGAGAGAAGGAGGGACAGAGAGAGAGAGAGAAGAGAGAGAGAGAGAGAGAGAGATGGAGAGAAAGAGTGTTATCTGTGGGTGCTGCCATGCAAGGCCATGTTCAGAGCTCAGTGCAAGTGTTCCACCAGCAGATAACGAGATGAGCAGACCTGCGGGAAAGGAGAGAGCAACAGCGGTGGAAGGAAGGGGGAAGAGGCCAAAACAGAGACACGAGAGACTCGAGAGAGGAGGACTCAAGACTGAGGGAGGAAGGGGGAAGAGGCCAAAACAGAGACATGAGAGAGGAAGGGGAAAGACAGAGGAGAGACGGGAAAGGAGGAGGGAGGGGAGGCTGGCAGGCAGACATTTCTAAGCCTTGAATGTAAATATGCGTGAGGGGATTATCACAGAATGCCAGGCGTCGCTTCTGGGGCTTTTGTTTCCGTGACACCATGACGTTGGCTTTGTTTCCGTGACAGCAGACGTGTGCATGTGTGTGTGTGTGCGTGCATGCATATGTGTGTGTGTGCGTGTGTGTGTGTATGTTGCGTCCAGGCATCTGTTTCCTCCTAGAAAAGGTTAATTACATCTCCACTGCCTGACTAGACGTGCCATGCATAATCACACACACTAATGAGACCTGTGTGTGTGTGTGTCCGTTCTTTTGAGCCTGTTTGCATGCAAAAAGCGAACACAAGCAAATTAATAAGTCAACTCTAAGGTTCTGACAGGAAACGTCATTGTTGAGCTGTGGCGAAATCTCAATACACACAAACCCTGTCATATCCATTGCTAACAGGTGACAGCTGTACCCCCTCCACAGTGGCATTTAGTGACAGGCTCTCTGTCTCTCTGGAGGACTTTAATTGATGAAACTCTGGGTCTCTGAGAGTCTGTGTGCGCGTGTGTGTGGTGTGTGTGTGCGCGTGTGTGTGTGGAGAGGGGGAGGCGGTTAGGCGGTTCTTTAATTACTTTTTCAGACTAATGAGGCAGACTGTTCTCTTATTGGTGGAGGGGAACGCCTTCACTCAATCTGACCCATGCCCCAGCGCTCCACACTCCAGCGAAGCTGTTGATTGGACAGCCGCCTCTGCATGAGACCAGACTCACCTCGGTGTGCTGGGCGTCGTGTGTACGCCTCTAGCTCCTCACCCTTCATTGGAGTAATCACTGACCTGATCTGACAGGACTGCACCTGTTTCGGAGAGCTGAACAATAAGGAAGAACCCTGAAGAGGTGGTCGATCTCGACCAGGTGATCACTTCAATGAAGGCGGGATGGGAGGAAGGACTCATAGAGGAAATTGCACCATGTCAAGGTTGTACCTGAAGCGCGTCCAGTAGGATCAATATGACATGACAGGTGGAAATGCCGGTAGCAGAAAGTAAAGCTGTGAAGAGCCTTTTACTCCAACCCAGCCTCGGGTCAACAGCAACACTGTTCCAACTGCACTCTCCTACTCCTGGATGATCTGCTGCACTTACACGATATACACTGTTCTCACGCCACTTTAGACAAAAGCATCTGATAAAGGAATACATGTTAATGTAAAATGGGCCACAGGGCCAATTTCCTAGTCCTGAGCTGAGAAGTAGAGACGGTCTATGGCTGGGTGGAAGCAAAGGCCTGCACAAGCTGATCTACCACAGACGGTTCTCTCGTGTCATCATGCTGGATATCAGCTTTGTCTAACGACATGTCAAGCATGATTAAACTAGGGTTCCACCATGCTCTAGCCGAGACCTTGGTGGGGTTTGGGTGAGGGGGGACCCAGGGGAGGAGGAAGGGCCCCCAGGGGCCCACGCCAGGCCCCCTGGGGCCCACGTCACACCTTGGTCTCCTGATCCCTCCATCCCTCAGCCTCCTCCACCTTGTCCGCTTCTTCTTTCTCCTTCTTCTTCTTGTTCCTGCATCTGCGGCAGAAGCCGTGCAGGCTGCAGAAACAGGCGAAGGTGCAGGGCATGCTTTATCTGACACGCTGCATCCAGGGCATGCTTGATCTGACACGCTGCATCCAGGGCATGCTTGATCTGACACGCTGCATCCAGGTCCTGCGGACAGAAGAAGGGGAAGAGGGATGGGGGTTGAAGGAGGGGAGAAAAAGAGATGATGAAGACATGCAGCGTTTTCTCGCCTATCAGAGGTTTTATCTTGAACACTTTTGAGATACACTTTCAAGCTCTCTCTCACATGAGCTTTTGAACACGCCTCCAATAACTCCACACATAAAAGCTGAACTGAAACATCTTCTGGAACGGCGAGGAAGAGAAAGTTGAATCTGTAAACTTCTGAGAGTTTGTCTTTCGTTGAAGGTGTTCCAGATCCTGCCGGTCTATATCCAGGGAAAGACAGCTCTGCTCAGAGCTCGGCGTTTGTTCACTACTCAACTCAAGCCTGCTATCTAGAAGACTACAGAAACCCTGCCGCAGCTGTACTCCAACTCCCAGAGGACACTGCTGTTCTGAAGGAGCCAGAACCACAGTTAGAGCACTGGATCCAGGCCAGAGATCACAGGGGGGTGGGTTCTGCACAGTGATCCATGACTTGAGATGGACTTATCAGACATAAACAAGACGATAATGCAGTGAAACTGCTCATGTGTCAGCCACATCTATTGGCTGTTCTCGTGGAGTCTTAAATACCAGTGACACAACAGAACTCTGTGTCTGTTAAATGTCGGGTTGATAGAAAGTGTACGATGAAAGTCATGGATGGTTATGCTCGTCTGTGAAAGCGGGTGGTGGAGAGTGTGTGTGTGTGTGAGTGTGTGTGTGTGTGTGTGTGTAAGAGAGAAGGTGTTTGTGAGTGTCCCTGTGGGAGGTTTTAAGCAACAACAAAAAAAAGCTACTGAGTGTCAATCAATAAGTCAACCCTCACTTATTTCCAATCACACACATGCACACAGGCACAAGCACACACACACACACACACACACACACACACACATTGTTGGGGGAACTGAATCAACAGCCTATCGATTTCTGCCGCTGACGTTTGCAGAGAAGCTTACTCTCCCCCACGCAGGGGCCGACTGATGAAAATGGTTAGTGTACTCTCTGACTGAGGTGCTTTGGGTGGGAACGATGCGACGCAGCAACATGGAGGACAGCTGTGGACGAGGAGCCTGGGGAGCCAGGGAGGATGCTGACTCTGTGGTTTGAGCATCATTAGGCATCATTGACAGTCGCACTGCACGGGGACCGCCATCCGGCTGCTCACATCCTGACTGGAAGATTGACTGACAGCTTCTGTCTCCCTGTTTGACAAATGAGGGGCCTGTTTGGGTCTTCCCTGTAGACAGAGTGCCCAAAGATATGCCTGAGAGAAAGCCTGCCCATGGGGATTACCTGGCTCTGGCTTTGTTGACTTCTCAACTGTCAAAAACCCTTCTGACACACACACACACGCGCACACACACCACACACACCACACACACACACTAGGTCCCTGTAGCTGTTGTATGACAGCTAAAAGTGGTTTTGGCTCAGTACAGAAACTCCCACGTTACCATTTCTGCCTCTCTGCCACCAACCAATCACATGCTAGTATTGAGATTAGGAAACAGGCGGTGAAACTGAGAGCTTCATTAAATACCAACCTGAGTCAGCACACTGACAAGCCTGGGACTGTGTGTGTACGTGCTGATGCTTGTGTGAGTGTGTACTGTACACAGTTTTTGGATACCATTTTCTTTTTTTGCACGCGTGTGTGTGGGTGCATGTGTGAGAGCATGAGTATGTGTGTGTGTGTGTGTGTGTAGGTGTGGGTTTGTGTGTGGCCTAAGGGATTCTTGGGTTGATTCAACCAGTCTCATACAGGGCCAATTAACTGAACCAGACTTGGGGCTGCCTGCAAGCCAAGAAATAATGCCTCGGGTCAGGAAGAGTGTGTGTGTGTGCATGTGTGTGTGTGTGTTCCCACCACAATAAATGATAGAAAGAGGGAGAGAGAAAGGGAGAGATGGAGAGCATTAGAGAGAGAGGGAGAAATAAAGAAAGTATGTTGTCGTCAAGTGGTGACCCTAAAAGTAAGCTTCTCCCTGTCACCCACCTTGTCTTGAATCCCTGTTTCCCCCTCCCTCATGTTTGGAGGGTTCCGGTTCCTTCTCAGTGCAGTAGCCCAGACAATCCTGAGGCCAGCCCCACCCTAGCACACACACCGACGGCCCCAACTGATCCCTGTTGTTCTCCCACTCTGTACCCAATGGCTTTAGACCCTATGTGACATGGCAGAGAAAATCACATAGGAATAGAAAGCCATAAAACACAGCAGCGAGCGTGTCACCACAGCAAGACTCCACCCAGTGCCCAAACCCACAGCAAAGAGAACGTGTGTGTGTGTGTGTGTGTGTGTGTGTAAGCTTAACACTCTGACTTTAACACTCCTCAGCTTGTCTGACAGCTTGGAGAACACGACGGGGGAGATTCAACAGCGCTGAGACACTCCGCTCTCTATCCCTCCCTCCCTCTCTCACCCCTCTACTGTATCATTCTCACCACCACCCCCGTCCCCCCCCCGTCCCTCCATCTTCCCCCTATCTCCCCTTTATCCCCCATCTCTCTCATGTAGCGCCTTTCCTTTCATCAGCTCAGTGCTGCAGTCATCGTGTCTCTGGCGTTCAGGGGGGTAGTTGGTGAGGGTGCGAGGCGGGCGGACGAGGAGATGACACAGATGAAAACACAGCCCGGAGACCTCTGAATTATTAACCGATTGAATATGGATGAGTCAGCGTTCAGAGGGAGGAGCTATCACACAGCCACACAAACGCACACGCAGACACGTGCCAACATCGACTTTTAGACAAGCTAGCAAACACACAAACACATGCTGACGAAAAGAAAGAAAGTCAGGATATTTCACCGGAAGCTTGCTCTCAGGGAACAAAGAGCAGTTTTGTAGTTTGACAACAACACCATGACAACAACAACATCGTTTCTGAGCATTGGAGAGAGAGAACAAGAACGAATGAAAGGAAGAAAGAAAGAAAGAAAGAAAGGGAAAATAATGAGCTAAAACCGTAAGATTTGAAAGAAAGGTTTGAAGGATGATGAGAAAAATCGAGATGCAGAAACTGAAGGAAAAGTAAAGGTAGGAAAATTGATCTTGAGAGGAGCGGAAAAGTAAGGAAGGAAAGAGAGAGAGAAAGGGAGAAAGAGAGAGAGAGAGGTAAGAAGAGACAGGCAAAGGGTGAGGGAGAAGATTGGTCAAAGAGAGTCTTTGTACTGTGAGCAGGTCAGGTTGACTGAAAGTCCCCATTCCAGGCCTTCTCTCCACACACTCACACACACACACCAAATATACAATTTTCTCTCAGAGGAACTGTGGGTCTGTGTGTGTGCAAGAATGTGTGTCTGTCTGTAAGCTGATTTCTGTCTTATCAAGATTCTCTGTGCAAACAGATAGCAGATTTATTTATTTATTTATCTACTTGTTTGGACAGACAGATAAGGCCGTCAGGCTGTGTGTGTGCGTGTGTGTGTGTGTGTGTGTGTGTGTGTGTGTGTGTGTGTGTGTGTGTGTGTGTGTGTGTGCTGTGCGTGCGTGTGTGTGGTAGACTGAAAAGCGGAGGTTGTTGTGTTCATTTTCAGCCTTGGGTTGAGTGACAGAATCCTAATCTAATCCCGATGGTCAACATCCAGGGATGTCTCACACAAAGCTCATTATCCCCATATCCATTATTTAAAACTTGACACTCACAACACACTCTCTCTCACACACATACACACATACAAACACTGTCATCCACTGCCCCAAAAGCCCTCAAGTCGTCAGAAACCAGCAGGAGATTGACAAAGTCCCCTGCACTCCTCGACACATACATCACCATGTCTCATTAGGCTCCGTTCAGCCAGAAAAGATCACAACGTCGACCAGCATCTACACCACATCAACGAAATAACACGCAACAACATCCTAGTTCAACCACACCATCCAACCGCACTGCGCAACACAGTTAAAATATGAAATATTCAAAGTCATTTATATTAGGATATCTAACTGCTCATCGCTTTTCTGTCACATCATCCAGGTGTGTGACAGCCATTAGTCGTCCCCAGTGACTTGGTTTGGAACATCAATACCAAAGTCGGCAGTCTACTCTGAAATCCTCTTGTCTCCTCTAATCACTCGCTTTTCCTCTCCTCTCTCGTCTCTCCATTTCCTCTCCATACTATGCCTATAAAAAGAGCGTAGCAATAGTCAAATTACGTTCGGCACTCTAATGCTAGAGCTAAATTATATGTTTTTAACCTTACTGGAGGAAACAAACTCACCAGACAACTTCCTAAAGTAATTTCTTCGGTAATTTCTTCAGTGAACTGAACCTCTCCATGTACATACACCTGTCTGTGCAGCCTCTCCTCTTCTCTTCCTCCCTCCCTTCCACCCCCCTCCACCCTCCCCCCCTCCCCCCCTCTCTCCCCCCCTCCCTCCCTCCTCGCCTCCCCGTCTCCTCACACACAACGCTCTCTGTGTTATCCTCTGGAAAGCCAACAGACCACCTGATAACCTGGAGGGCCAGAATCAGGGAAACAGTTTGTGTTGTTCACACACAAAGGCTCAGAGAGGACAGACTGATGGGGAAAGGGAGGGAGTGAAGGAACGAGATAATGAAAGAAAGTCCTTCTAAAGGTTGACAGGGAATGGTATCGAGTAATAGGGGGAAGGTAGAAGGTTGAGTTTTGATCCATGGAGCAATCTCACAGTGGGGTAGTCATGCACACATCAGTTATACATGCATGTGTGTGTGTGTGTGTGTGTCTGTGTGTGTGTGTGTCCGGGGGTCAGGTATTTGCGTGTGCTCGTCCAGAGTCTCTCTCACGGCTCACTGTCTTCCAGTAACAAAGACCCCATTCACTTACACACACACAGAGGCTTTCTCTCTTTCGATCGCTCTCTCTCTCTCGCTCTCTCTTACTCTCTCCCTCGCTTCGCTCCTCTCTCTCCACAGGCCAGTGCTTTGTGGCCCCTTCCCTCCTTACCCCCCAACACCTGCATTTCAGTCGAACATGGTGCCCGGAATCACCTGAACCTTCCAGCTCTTCTGTGTACCTGCCACTTCTCTCCAGCAAACGCATCCCATACACATCCTGTCTGTCCCCAGTGCCAGCCAGTATGCCACCAACACAGGTATTGCATACCCCTCTCCAACACACACATATATGTATGTATGCTGTGTCGAAGTAGAGAGAGAGCGAGAGAGAGAGAGAGAGAGAGAGAGAGAGAGAGAGAGAGAAAGAGAGAGAGAGATAGCGAGATAGAGAGACGAGATAGAGAGAGATCTAGACGAGAAACTAGATAGCGCGAGATTGAAAGAATGCTGGAGCAGAGTGATTTCTCATCTCAGCTGGTGAGGCATATTACCTGAAGCTGAAAGGAAAACACACAGACAGCAGACGGAGAGAAAAGAGGAAGAGAGAGAACAAAGAAAGGAACAAACAACAAAAAAGAAAGAACGAAGAAAGGTCACGGTGTTCCTAGAAAAAGAAAGAAAGAAGAGCAGAGGGAGAGGAGAGTGAGAGGAGAGTGAGAGTGATAGTGAGAGTTCTCTTTCGTCTTGAGATTTGCTGAGTTTCTCTTTCTCTTTCTCTTTCTCTTTCTCTTTCTCTTTCTCGTTCTCTTTCGTCTCTCTTTCTCTACGCCTTTTCTCCCCATGGACTTAACGAGGAATTGGTGTCAGCTCAGCACAGATCCTTTTAAGTGCGTAACAAAAGAAAGAATAGGAGAAACAGAGCAATACGGTGTGAGGGAGAGAAAGGCAACGCTGATTCAACAGCTAAAGTGGGGTGGGAATGAGGATAAGTGAGACAAGGCGCGGGACATTATTTTTTATAAAGAAAAACGACATGGTGAAGGTGAGTGATGGGAGGGAGATAGATCTCTCGCGAGATAGCGTCAGAGTCACTAGGCTGGTCCTGTCACAGCGCTCTCTAGCGGGCGCCTCCTCTGGAGTCGCTGCGCGCTCTTGTGCACTCGAGAGCGAGCGCGCTGATCTCTAGCGCGCTCGCTCGAGCTCGCGCGCATCCTCAGCGCATCCTAACCCCAGAAATCTGCCTGTAAGCCTCTCACAATGCAGAAGTGGCGATGAGCCACGGTGCAGAACGAGGGCAGAGCGGAGATGGGCCGAGGCCAACGACAGAGGGATAGAAAGTCAGGCCAGAGAGAGGATTAGTGATCACAGAATGTCAACGGCTCGCCCCGAAAACCCCTTCTACACACACACACACACACCACACACACTGCTCTGAGTGTGAGTAACGATTTACCTTCTGCCCTTTACGATGTTCCCTGGTGCCCTGGGGATGATAGAAACGCTTTCTGCATCAGATTCATCACCATTATCACTGTTGTCAGTGTCCCACAGGCACCCTCACAGTGATTTAGGACCCAGTCACAATAGAGAAGCAACACAATACGAATGTGGCTGTTACACTCCACATGATGTGGGCGTGGTCTGACAGTGTAAACCCCAGTCTTAGTTTTGCCACAAAGCAACAGCACACAGATATGAAGTGAGTCTTACGGTTGCCACAGAATCGCAGACAAAACACAAACATGATGTAACCGTAACTTAACCGTGCCACAAACTGCCCACTGTCTCTTCCCAGCTCCCAGATGAAAGGATGAGAGCAGTGAGGGACGACAGTGGAGGATCCACATCCTCCTCTCTCTCTCTCTCGCTCGACTATCTCTCTCTCCATCTCTCTCTCTCTCTCTCATCTATCGCTCCCTCTCCTACCTCCCTCTTCCCTCTCCCTCTCTCTCTCCTGCTCTCTCTCTCTCTCTCATCTCTCTCGTTGGCGCGATCTAGTCGCTCAGAGAGCCATTCGCCCCGTTATCAGGGTTAGAACTTTTAAAGCTCATAT
Organism: Mallotus villosus; assembly: GCA_903064625.1. Lineage (NCBI taxonomy): Eukaryota > Metazoa > Chordata > Actinopteri > Osmeriformes > Salangidae > Mallotus > Mallotus villosus. Next base: position 2 of record CAEFZP010004717.1, on the reverse strand, counting down.
CA